>OX104127.1:89118707-89667629 GCA_944470555.2 Heterobilharzia americana
TCATTGCTAGCCAACCAGCCAGCCAGCCAGCCAGCCAGCCAATCAGTCAGAATGAGTTTCTTCTTGCTTATTCTCATTATTCTGACAATCCATGTGATCTTGAGTAATGAGCCAGTGTAGGTGGCAGTTGTTGAAGAATGTGTGTAGTTTGTTGGAAGTGCCTTTCGTAACTCGCCAAGTCTCTCATCCACCACACAGAAGCACTGACTTGACGTTGGTGTTGAAACTCCGGATATTGTTGACGCTTTGTGCTGAGTGCAGAAGATGTCCACACTGGTTTCAGTTGAATGGATGTTTGTCTTGCTGTCATTGCGATCCTGACTGGTTAAGACATCCTCGTCTGTGCTTGTGCCTCCTGTATTTGCAAGAGTGCTGCCTAGATAGGTGAAGGAGGCTACTTCCTTTGAGTTTCTCCTGTTGATGGTGATTGGAGCTTGTTGTTGTTGTTTCTGGTGGTGGTGGTGATGATGGTGTTGGTGTTGGTTGGTTATCATCATCACTTCTGTGTTCTCTACCTTCACTTGAAGTCCTGTCTTTGCTGTCCTGCCCTGCCCTACCCTTCCCTGCCTCACCTCTTCTGTCAACTTGTTAGTTTTTGCCTGTAGATCTTCGAGTTTGTGTGACACTAGACACAAGTCATGGTTGGTGAAATACAAGTCTTCTGGGTTCTTTTCCCCAGTACAGTCCACCCAGCGTATCCCCCTGTTTGAATTCTTATGAATTGTTCAATAAACTCTGTAGACCTTTTGTTAAACGGTATCATCTCTTTTCTATGTCTGGATCCTTTATTGAAATTGTTTGATGCGTTTTGAAATTCAGGCTTCTGATTCAATCCTTGAAACACTTCACCAAACCCACCTAAATAGCTGTAAATTGAGACGTACAATTCGGGTACCTGTTGAAAGCTTATGGTTTTCTACAAACGCTAGTATCTAAACAACCATTTTGGTTTACTCGATTTTACAATCTAACATAATTAATTCTCCTTCTTTTTTATCTAACTCGTAAGCGAAGTGAGTTAAAACTAGTAACAAGTTTATGCGCGAAGAAGGGAATTCAAGTGAAGGTAGAGAACACAGAAGTGATGATGATAACCAACCAACACCAACACCATCATCACCACCACCACCAGAAACAACAACAACAAGCTCCAATCACCATCAACAGGAGAAACTCAAAGGAAGTAGCCTCCTTCACCTATCTAGGCAGCACTCTTGCAAATACAGGAGGCACAAGCACAGACGAGGATGTCTTAACCAGTCAGGATCGCAATGACAGCAAGACAAACATCCATTCAACTGAAACCAGTGTGGACATCTTCTGCACTCAGCACAAAGCGTCAACAATATCCGGAGTTTCAACACCAACGTCAAGTCAGTGCTTCTGTGTGGTGGATGAGAGACTTGGCGAGTTACGAAAGGCACTTCCAACAAACTACACACATTCTTCAACAACTGCCACCTACACTGGCTCATTACTCAAGATCACATGGATTGTCAGAATAATGAGAATAAGCAAGAAGAAACTCATTCTGACTGATTGGCTGGCTGGCTGGCTGGCTGGCTGGTTGGCTAGCAATGAACCAACCAACAACCTATCACTCAACAAATATGCACTGGAAGGAAGTGGAGATGGATTGGATTGGGCATACACTGAGAAGACCATTCGGAGACATCACGCGCCAAACCAGTCACTCGAGCGGAACTCAGATGGGAAACGACAAGTTGGGTGTTGGAGCCGGGGTTGACATGGGGGAGATGGTGTTAGAAAGAAATGAGAGCTTGTGGGCTTTCGTGGAACCAGGTTCGAAGGATTTCAGAGAAGAGAGTGCATTGGAGACGTGCTACTGAATCCCTATGTTCCACTGGGAACGTAAGGGATGAATAAGAGCAATAATAACACTACCATTGGTTAAATTTTTTTTGTCAGTGTTTCCAGTTTCATGAAGATTTTCCTCACTTTTGTTTTTTATCATTTATTGTGATGCATATTCTACACAGAAGTAATCATTGGTTGTCTGTTGCATTGTGCTAAATGCTACTTCTATGCTAGACATAACAACATGTTTGTGTTGAGTTACTGTCACTCTGAAGCTTAGTTCTTATTCCGGTACTCTTACTTTGCTTTAGCCTAATTTTCGTGTTGACGAATTGGTCATCGTAGATATTCGGTCAGTGGTTTATGTTACTGCATTGTCAACTTCATTCAGCAAATGGTCTCGGTGTAGCATGGAGCCATACTGTGCCGCACTACCCTAGCTTTAATCTCACATTATTTCACAGCAAGCCTGCATCAAATGTAAAGGATAGGTGTGATATTTTATCGAATACTTAAGTTTCGGGGATTTAGTAACTGATACTTGAAAGCATATCTGTTTGTTAAGAATTTGAATTATGCTCCCAGGTATGGTCGATCAAAAGACTCTGAAGTAACAAAGACCATCACAAACAGATGATATCTGTATAACGCTTGTTTTTCGTTCATATTTGATGAAAATTCAATATATACCATACCAAGTTCACAGTTATTCAATAATCACATGTTAGTATCGATGTTTTATTAGTGCTTACATTGAACCATTGAATAAAATACTTTGACAAATAATCCTTGAAGAAAGTATATTTATTATTTACTTGTTAGAAGTGATGAGTGTTTCGTCTTATTTGGGACTGGTTACCTGGATGCTCTTGCATCTTACAAGTATCAACAAATAATGAAAGTATATTTTGCATAGATTCATCTTAAAATTACCACGTATCAAATCTAATACTATACGTCTAATTTATTTCCAAGCACGTTTTTTATGTTTAGCAAGTTTGACTGAATGTTTAGTGAGACTTGAGCATATTTTTTTCAAGCAGTTGATAAGTGGAATGGCTGTCATTGTGGTGAAATCCTCTAGGGATTAGAGGTTGTCTTCTATCCGTTTTAGTTGACACTGACGCTGACGTCAATTTCACTTTTTTGTATCACGGCTTTTTGCTTTTATTTTTAACGGAGTTCATCTGAGGAAATCTTATTCACAGCATCCATTTGTAAAGATGTCACGTTCAATCAATCTCTTATTGCACAGAGTGGTAGGTGACGATGATATCACTTATTGACTTACCTGTCCAGTATGTACAGCTTCGAAACTAGCGTTAATAATGCTAGATAACAAGAAAGGTTCTCTGATATTTAACCACGTACTATCAAGACTAACTTTAACACTGGTATATAGCAGTAAATCACAAAGAGCATTCATCAACTGTGGTGTATTCGTGATAATCCAGTGGACACAAAATCCCACAACTATGGTGATATGCCTTATCAGAATTAAGGGAGTGTTATTAATGTTTAAAAAAAACTTGTAGTAAGACAACATAATAAAAATGAGACATAGAATGCTAACTAAAGATAGATGTTAAGGTGTTTGCTCCTCAGAATTATCGCTTCTGCTCCAAACCACTTATTTTAGTATTTTGTACTAGTCACAACATTATTGACCGTCTTTCATACTTGAGTCAAACATCGGGGTGGTGATTCCAACTTGACTGATTGTAAGCAACCTGATCGTGATGCAGTTCGATTAGGGTAACTGGTCAACAGAAAATTTCCTACATTTTTGTCTGCTAGCTTTACATTATAGGAGACGAGACAAGAAAATTAGTTGAAACACTTTTGGAAAATAACTATCTGTCAAAATTTATCAGTCAGGACAAAGTAGCCAAAACGCGGAAACCTGCTATCTCAATTATGCCGAAGAAAGATGAGTTCATCAGTCTTCCGTACAAAGGTGACTCTCTTAGCAGAGACTTAACGCTGCTATTAGAAGGACTTTCTATATAGCTAGGGTTCGAATAATAGAAACCACCAAGGCTATATTCTCTTTCAACCCCTTACAGCATGTGAAGAACAATGTCACACCCCACTAAATCTACCAGTTCAAATGTACATAGGGTGAAACAGTTCACAGGATTCACGTTGCTGCTTCCTTCAGACCTGTTTACAAAACGAGTTTAGCACAGATCCTTAAATTTGTTGAGGCCTTAGATATTCGGAAGTTTAAACTACCTTTGTGGGTTCAAAAACAATTTGTTATCACATTAAACCTCCTTTGGTGAATCTAACTCTGAAACCAAATTGAATATACTATTATTTTTACTCTATTGATTTTAACTGCTATTTGACGTTTAATTCAACCTTTCCGCTTAACCTCTTTTCATAATCACACCTCTTATCTCTTTATAAATCTTCGTATAAATATGTATGACAAGTATGTGTGTGATAGGATTGTTCAAAATGTATTGAACAAATACACGGTTCAGACAATTTACGCCTTCTTATTGTTTTGTCGAAGTTTATAAAGGGAACTAACCGTTTTGAATTACATCATAGTGTAACGCCAATGTAGGTACTGTCTCCATTTAATTCCTTTCAGAGGCTCTTTTTAAATTCATCGTGTACAATATGATTTGACAAGAAACTGTGAGCATTGATATGAATGAATTTTATCTGACCGTAGTTAAATTACTAAGACAGTCAGTAGAGGTTAATAAACATTGTTACGAGTTAAGGTAGTCCACTACCGCATGGTCAGAATTTACCATATACCATGAATGACTGTAAAAGCCACTCCGACAACCACAGAAACAACAATTTACGTTTCTTTATTCCATTTAGAAAGGTGGCTTTTTTCATAAACTAAAATGGACTAATTGTTTAATACAGTAGCTGCAAGGATAGCCTTAAAAGTCAGTCTATACCACATTCTTACAGCATTCAGCCGAATTCAGTTTCGATCAAGACTATCTCTTTTGAATATCTTTTGTAACTGTGTCATCATCATTGCTTTTTTTCACTCAACCGAAGGTGAATGTATTTCTGAAGACATATGCATAGGGAGGACTAACCTAGATGGTCAGTTAAGTGTAGCGGGACATGTGTGAAATAGGCTGGATCCGGAGACTGAGTTGTGCAAGTGGTGGCCAACCATCTATGGCAATATGCAAACTGAAGTCGCCTTGTATCTCAAAAAAAATATGCCCGTACAATAGACATACACCATATATGCAGCATATCCCATTGACAAGTTTGGCTTAAAATTTAATCATTATTCCTTCAACACCCGTTCGTATGATTTAACATCTTTCCATTTTCATGTGAAACATCCTGATAATTATAGAAGACATGAAGTGGCTACAGAGTTCCGATCACAGTTATCCTCGTAGCATTGCTCACATTTATTCTAACCACCACATGATCAATTTTGAATTCAGGCGAAGGATACTAGGAGAGATAGGCAAGTGGATTGATAAAGTTGTGAAACTTCATTGAGTGAGAATTACTTGAACATGTACTGAGCATGTCGAGCCACCAGCTACATCGATGTGACATGTTAGGAGAAGTCGGATTAGATTGGATGAGAGTTCAGGATGACAAACCGAAGTGTGGTACCAGTCCATGAAGTTCCCAACTATTGATGTGAGTTGTGTGGGGAGGTGTAGGTTGTGTGGTTTGGGTTATCGAGATGAAATGAATCAGTGATTGAGGACTGACTCCTAGTGATATGGCTGAAAATCAATGACAATGGCGCAGATGTAATCAACGCTTGATATTTTCTAAAGCTTTTGTCGAATAATCAGATGGCTATTTACAAGTATGGATGTCAGATGGTTAGATCCAATCGGTGGGAAGCTGTGGACTTAAGTGCCGTGCTTACGTATATTTGTTAGCACGGTAAATGTGTACATTCGAGGGGACTGATGTACTATATGAGATTCCAACTTGCATCATCCTGAGTTGTAGTCAAAGACGTTATCACCGAGCCATTCGGGCTATGATTAACCTCCTCTAGGACTGGTATTGATCAATTGATTGGTCACTGGAGAGCAAGCAATTGTATATTGTCTAATTCTGAGTGCTAACCGAATTTTATTGGGCAGACTGAATAAACCTTTTCATTTAGTTGTATCAATAACAATTCTACTTTCACTCCTATCAGCGGCACACTACAAGTGTGATAGTTTTCAAAACAGACATAAACACTCGCTACTGTTCCATTTTTATTTATGGCTGCAGTTTATTATTAATATTATTGTGATTATCCTTATCATTGTATTTATCACGAATATCTTTATTTGGATTTTTATTTCCTAACAAGTTTTATGAAGTGCTAAAAACTGCCAGTGATTTTCAAGCCTACGCTTGAAAATTAATAAAATGTTTTTCGGTTAGTAACTTAATAAATTAGAAGTAGTTTAAGCAAAAACAGAACAAGAAGGTGAATAATTGTGTATCTTGCCCACCATTTGGTGAACAGTTTTTTTCACACCTGGTTTTCCACCTTTGCATGTCTGTAAAGAAGGTTAAGGTCAAAAATATTTAATTCAAGAAGATGGTAATTACAGTTGGAGGAATTTTTTTTTCTTAAGGCGATTAGAACTAGTGGCTTCTGGTATATGGGACAAGCACTTCTGTTTAAGACACTGGAAATCTTTTGTTTTTCGCCTTCAGATATGGTAGTCAATTCTTGAAGTTTGCAGTTTGAGATCAAATGTGAGAACAAATATGTTCACCTTAGGGTCCTGAAACTAGGTCCCTCATTTATTTACACCTTTCAATAAGGCTTATCTGCGAACCTAAGTCGTCCAGTACTACAGTCAGGTATGTTATCACTGAGATATTTTTGACCGTCTCTAACCTCATTTAGGAATGGCTTGGATACATTGATTGGCTGGGGAAGAGCATCTATTTACATGTTATCTACTCTTGGTTGCTGACCGAATTCAAAGGGTCATTTTGTGGTAAATTCAATTTCACAGTGTACTTTGATGAATATATTTAAATCAGTTCAACAATGGGTCAGTTGTGACGTGAATAGCTCAGTAGCAACGTATTTGGCTTCAGCACCGAGTGATGCTGGTTTTAACATTTTAGGGTAAACCAGTTCTCGCAGGGTTTCAGATACGCCTTCCTGATGAGTGAATATGATAAAAAAAACTCAACTTCTAGGCTTCTTACTGATTGCGTCTAACCACGTGATAACACTAAAAAAAACACCACGATGCTGAGTCTTGTGGTTTGGAAACCACCCTATAAATTATTGATGGTATTCGGTCAGTGCTACGGGTTAGAATGTGTGTTACACATAAAAAGCCACCGTTTCCTTTGACGAATGGTGTCAGTTAAAGCAGGATAAGGATTGAAGAAAGTTAACTAACAAAATTAATATAGAAACTTGCGTATAAGTGAATAAGTTCTAGTTTTCACACTTCAACAGCAGCGTTCAGAAAAGAAGCAGACAGAAGAAGTGGTATCAAAGTAGATAAACTTGTGTCAGAGAATAAGCAATTTGACGATAACAGTTAGTGCAAATATTTGAGCTTCAGAAGATGTCAAGCAGTAACTGATCTGTGCAGTTGTGACTGATTTCCAACCGTGTCACTAGGAGTCAGTCCTCAATCACTGATTCATTTCATCTCGATAACCCAAACCACACAACCTACACCTCCCCACACAACTCACATCAATAGTTGGGAACTTCATGGACTGGTACCACACTTCGGTTTGTCATCCTGAACTCTCATCCAATCTAATCCGACTTCTCCTAACATGTCACATCGATGTAGCTGGTGGCTCGACATGCTCAGTACATGTTCAAGTAATTCTCACTCAATGAAGTTTCACAACTTTATCAATCCACTTGCCTATCTCTCCTAGTATCCTTCGCCTGAATTCAAAATTGATCATGTGGTGGTTAGAATAAATGTGAGCAATGCTACGAGGATAACTGTGATCGGAACTCTGTAGCCACTTCATGTCTTCTATAATTATCAGGATGTTTCACATGAAAATGGAAAGATGTTAAATCATACGAACGGGTGTTGAAGGAATAATGATTAAATTTTAAGCCAAACTTGTCAATGGGATATGCTGCATATATGGTGTATGTCTATTGTACGGGCATATTTTTTTTGAGATACAAGGCGACTTCAGTTTGCATGTGGCTTGCAGCTCAAGAAACTTAAGTAAGGATCGCTGACAGTTTGATGCAAAATTGTATGAATCATAATAATATTATTCTCACGACTCCTATTAGTGATGTGTTTTGCTGTGGATGAAGATGTTTGTTCGCCCGGGTTCGCTCGTTTAGGATACAGCCCATCGTCGGTGTACCTTGACAAATTCAGTTCATATAGCCGAATTTCATCAGATTACCTAAATCTGGCTAACTTGCTTGCATGGTCTGTTATACTGAAAAGAGGATGGTCAGTTTGCAAATGATTTGCAAATTCGTCGGTTCACGTTGACAATTTTCATAGCTGAGTAGGTTTTTAACTTCCCTTTCCTGAAGTCAACAAGGTTCCTTCTGGAAACCAACCAGCCAAGATCACAAGGTATGATCTCTAACACAAATGTATTATGAACTAGCGAAAGATAATACTACTGAAGAAATTGAGTAGATTGAAAACAGTCATGCTGATCGTCCCTCTTGTCAAGCCCCAAGTATCCTGAGCACAACCCTAAAGATACATTATGAGTGTTTATGACTATGATTTTTCTCAAGAGGATACATTGATTACCTTGTGTCCAATAATAGTTGACTGGTTTTGCTCAACTGATGTCAGCCTTTGTTGTCAAAGACGTATTAATTCTCCTGAATTTCTTTTCATTCCAGCGAAATTAACTCTGAAGAAAACAACAACATTTGGCAACTTTTCTATCTTAGAATGACTGAAACACAAAGTAAAGTGCTAAAACGAGTTTGTATGATCGTATATGTACATGTGAGTTTATTCACTGTGCTGTCGATCAACACATATAAGTCTATATGTCACTACAACAAACATATTTTGAAAGATTCTCACTCTGCTTACACAAAGAATAAAGGAAACCGTTGTTCGATGACGTAATGTTTGGATGATCTAATCAGATACCAGTAGAATTTTAATGTTAATTTTCTTCTAGAATGTTTTCTACATTATTTTTACTATTGGTAATTGTTAATGCTTTTCTACACCTCAACTGGTTTCTTTTTTGATGAAAGTAAACTGCTGTTTGTGTAGACGTAGCCAATGCCTGCTTTTTTCGACGTCCAAATGATGAAATTAAAATGTTTTCACTTGTGTAACAAAGCAGATTCAGTCTATAATGTCTCATTGTTTACTTTCATTACGATCCTATGTCATACTAGACACCTTAAACTGTATAACCTTATGAAGAAGTATTGTTTTACTATCGTGTAAATTTACCAATGTTTTATGCCTCCCGATTATAGGAAAACACAGAAAATGATTACAGAGGAGAAAATATTTTCTTTTCAACGAAATCATTATTTTAGCTGTACATTCTTGAATAGATAGTAGAAGAGATAGAATATTTCAGAGTAATTTCCTCCTTTTGATAAGCCTTTCGATTAGTTTATCTGCGTTATTGGAAGAAAATGGATTACTTTGGTCGGTAGACTTCGATTGATGGTTGACTGAATTTTAACGACTTTTTATCAGCGTCATTTATTTGTCAGTTGAAAAGTAGCCTGAGTAGAACAATTTCATCTCAAATGATGTATACATTATTATTATGTGTAATAAACTCTGCTTTTTTTCAAAAAATTATTATATTTGTTTACTTTACAGTGCATTTTAGAAGTGTTAACTAAGGAAGAATTTTATCAAGAATTAAGGAATTTTTCAAACAATGAATGGAAGTTATTGAACCAGTTGCGAAACTTCTCTGTCACTGATATTACAACTGCTGGTTCAACTAGTATGATGACTGCTGAGTCTACTACTACTGGTACTACCACTACTTCTACTACACCGATCACTACTACCGCCGTCACAACAGCTACAGATGGTTCAGTGGGCTCACGTGTAGCGTCTAGACAAATACGTCAGAGGACTGAATTAGATGAGGTAAGTTATTTCAACATTTTCCCCATTCAGTTTTTCACTCTACAATTCTGAACGAGAAGAGAAAGAACCTTAGGCAAGTGAAACATGAAGACTTACCTCTAGCTGAACTGACTAGAGTACACATTCTTCTACCTTGATGTGGATAAACTTCAAAGGTGTAAGTCATCGTTAGTTATGTGTAGCTGAGACATTCACTAGCCAAGGTTATGATGTATAATTGTTAGCAGTAAAGTCCTAGACGCTTGTTTCTGTCTATTGCATTCAACTGCTAGTCACCATCAATCATTAGTACCAAACTGAAATCACAGACAATATAGCGAAATTCACACAGAAGCCCATATGCAAATAGTAGCTGATCAATTCAGTCTAGTCAGTGACGATAAACTAAAGACAACAACTTCTTAAAAAAGACAACAGAATGTTGACTCCACTTCGGTTAAATCCCTTTTTCCCCTTTGACTTCAATGACAGTCTTCCATCCTTATCTTCTTCCATATAACTTTATAACCTCAAGTATTATCGTAAATGTCTTTACTATCACTACTGTTAATATGATTTGTTAGTTCTCGAAGACAAATTCAACCCCATTCCTATGTCATGATGAAATTATCATGAAGTCATAACCCGTCAGTAGTTCTATATTGGCACTTCCTTTGTATATTCCTTCCATTTGTGAAGTATACCTTTCAAAAGTTAGACTACATGAGATTAGCATACAAATACATACTCACATAAATGTCCATTTAGTATGAAAGTAAAGTGGATATATTCCATACCGTCATTTCTCTTTGACCATGTCCTACTTCTGTTAAGTTGTTACTAAAGCAAGTCAGTTATAATTACTCTTACTGAGAGGCGAAGCTATGATTATTATTTGTCCCCTGGGTTCCTAATAGAACAGAGGGATTCAGTAGCACGTCTTCAATGCACTCTATTCTCTCCAATCTTTTCAACCTGGTTCCACGACAGCCCACAACCTCTCATTTCCTCCTCGCACGATCTCCTGCATGTCACCCTCACCTCGAACGCCCAAATCATCGTTTCCCATCTGAGTTCCACTCGAATGACTGGCCTCACGCGTGATGTCTCCGAATGATCTTCTCAGTGCATGTCAAAACCAATCCATCTCCACTTCCTTCCAGTGCATATTTGTTGAGTGATAGGTTGTTGGTTGGTTCGTTGCCAGCCAGCCAGCCAGCCAATCAGTCACAATGAGTTTCTTCTTGCTTATTCTCATTATTCTGATAATCCATTGGATCTTGAGTAACGAGCCAGTGTAGGTGGCAGTTGTTGAAGAATGTGTGTAGTTTGTTGGAAGTGCCTTTCGTAACACGCCAAGTCTCTCAACTATCACACAGAAACACTGACTTACTTGACTGAATTGATGTTGAAAATCCGGATATTGTTGACGCTTTTTGCTGAATGCAGAAGATGTCCACACTGGTTTCAGTTGAATGGATACTTGTCTTGCTGTCTTTGCGATCCTGACTGGTTTAGACATCCTCGTCTATGCTTGTGCCTCCTGTAGTTGAAACTATGCTGCCCATGTAGGTGAGAGAGACAGCTTCCTTTGAGTTTCTGCCGTTGATGGTGATTGGAGCTTGTTGTTGTTGGTTGGGTATCATCAGCACCTCTGTCTTCTCTACCTTCACTTGAACTCCCTTCTTCGCTGTCCTGTCCTGTCCTGTCCTGCCCTGCCCTGCCCTGCCTCTTCTGTCAACTTGTTGGTTTTTGCCTGTAGATCTTCGAGTTTGTGTGATATCAGACACAAGTCATGGTTGGCGAAATCCAAATCTTCTAGGTTCTTTTCCTCAGCCCAGTCCAGCCAGCGGCGTATCACCCTCTTCTCACAGCTCCTCACTGTTTGTTGCATGATCCAGTTCAGTCGACCACAATCAGGAATATCGTGGGTGATAGTGGACAGCCTTGTTTCACTCCTGTCTTCACTTCCGCTTCAAAGGTATCACTGAGCATCCCATTGTGAATTACTTGGCTGGCATGTGATGTCTTCATATAGTCGTTGAAGGTTTGCGGAGTTCCGTAGTATTGGAGCAGTTTCCAAATTACTTGTCGGTCGACACTGTCGACGGCCTTCTCAAAGTCGATGAAGTTGGGGTGAGGTAGAGATGTGACTGCCATTTTGTGCTCTGTTCTATGATGATGCGTAGCGTTGTAGTTTGATCCGCACATGATTTGTACTTCCTGAATCCTGCCTGTTCCGGTCGTTGTGTTTGGCATGGTTTTATAAAATTGCTTCAAAGAAGGAAATATCAATTTCAGGTTTCATGGTAGTTTAAACATCTCTATCTTACCCCTTTGATCGTTAAAGACACGGGAAATTAACTAACGTATTCTCAGATAATCAGCTCTCTTTAAGTTTTTTATCTATAATAGAAGCCTACTTGGAATGGGCAATTGATCAGTTTTTAAAGTTGGAGGCCTTTAAGTAAGAAGACGGACTTTCCGCTTTAACTCTTATCAGTAGTCAGTGAGAAATACAGTGATGATACAGCCATACAGGCAGACAAAATTAACTTGGAGCCTTGTACACAAGTGCAGCGGCTGAGTTTGTCACATTTCACAGTTCACAAAAAACGAGTGGAGAGAAGAAAATTGACATCAAAGTAGGCAAAGTTGTGTGAGAGAATAAACAATTTGAAGACAACGGTTAGGACAAATATTCGAGCTTCAGAAGATGTTATGAAGTGTCTGCATCTGTGTAGTTGTCACCGATTTTCAGCCATGTCACTAGGAGTCAGTTCTCAGTCACTAATTCCTTTCATCTCAGGGGTTGCATCCAGATTATCAACATCTTCCTATTCTACTAACGCCAACAATCACAGACCTCGTCGACTGGTACAATATGATGATACACTTGGTCGGGAATTAGAAACCCTGTGAGAATCACTAGTAGAGAATGAATGGCTACCCATCCAGATTTATAGAGAAAAGTATCAAAGAAAACTATGGAACAGATTTATTCAAGTTAGAAGAAACCACTTTTAATGGACCTCAGAATCGAAGGTGATATTGCTGTGAATATCCTTGCTCAACGTTGGTCAAAGTCCTAAAGTAGAACATTCTATACTCCGAACCTGTTTATTATGTTCGCATATCAACAGCTGATTCGTTAGGGCATGAAAGACAAGTTGGTGCATTAAGCCTTGTGAATGCCTATTTTGAAGTTCACTTACTTCTGTAAAGCTGAGTACCGTCGATCGTACTATGCACTAGCTTAAAAAACGCACTTTCAAACATTACCTAACATAGTTACTGAAGGTTGAGCAAAAGATGAACACCTCGTAAACTCTAGAAACCTTATTTCGAGTACTCTGCAAAGTTGGATCGAATCGTTTAAAAGAGTTAAGAATTAGACACCTAAGTACAACCGTAGCATTAATAATTTACAGCTTCGAACCTCAATTATTTATTTTTTTATAAACGTTTTAAAACACACTTCACCATGACCTTAAGTAGATACCTTGCACTTCTGTTTATTTATTCATTTTTACCAGATACCAAATCTTACTGTTCAATTTATTTTGTAAAAACTACTAAGACCACACCTTGTGTTACGTAATATTGTTTCATTCCCTAAAGGGAACGATGTTTAACATTCTATAAGCTTACTTATGTATTTATGAGTATGCGGTTGTGTAAATGAGTCGTCAAAACGATCATTATCTTCGCTGTAACCACGTTTTGTTTATCAGCAATAGATATCTTCTTAAAATATCTGAGAAAATTCAGTTACTTGTGAATATATAAATAGAATTTGAGTGGCGTAGATACTTAAACCGATCAGTAAAAGAAAACTCTATTCGTATTCATGCAATAGCTTGTTATTGAGTTATGCAGATAGGAGTAGTAAGGCATGGAAGCATAAGTTTTATAGCCTTTTGTGACTAAAGCCTAGTGATGACTGAAAATATTGGCAAACTTTAGTTAAGACAAAGCATAACCCAACAGTCATAACTGATTGGAACATCGCATCAAGTCATGCTTATGCGGTATCAAGATGAAGCATGTTTTGATCTTTGTATTCAACTTGGTGACTAACGATAGAATCCAAGACCTGCGTTTTGTCCTACCTTGGACTCACCAGCTGGATTTGCATGCACCTCGGTGAGTGATGTTGCACCGTTTGAGATTCATATCCAGTACCCATCGCTTCGAACTCCTGAACGTTACCCACTAGGCCACTGGAGCGCAAGCGACATCTCTTGTGTCCAGTTACTCGACCAGTGTTTGTACTTGCACTTCATAATGAATAATAAGCAATCCATGATAGCTTTCACTCACCTTTCGTTATAAGTTAGTTTGTTGGAGGCCATCGACAGGAAGTCTTGGATCTAGGTTTCAGGCTTGTTAGGACTCGTCAACAGACGTGCCTGCAACCTCAACGAAGCTTATGTCCCGCCTGAGATTCGTACCTAGGGTTGTGTTCAGTGACGTTACCACTGAGCTATTCGAGCCGCAATTGACCTCCTGAAAGACTGGGTTACATACGTTGATTGGTCACTGGAGAATGATAGACAGAATTCGGTCAGCACTCAAAACTAGACAGCATGAAATTAGCCGTTCTCTCGCTATCAGTCAATATACTTTTCGTTATATTATAGTGTTAATAGCTTTATCGAAGTTAATCGTATTCACCGAAATTTACAATATCCAAGCTTAGGTAGGATCAAAGTTCTTTTGCATTGGACGATGATTCTGTATTGTCAAGTTGTTGAAAGAGATTGTGGACATATGTAACGTGTTAAATGGGATGTATGTACGTGTATGTGAATTGCGAAGTAGAGTTTGCATGTGAACATGTGATTGTTATTCGTGTCATGCGTGTGTTTGGTGATTTTAGTTTCTGGGAATGGTGTGAAACCAGGTCAATTTATATTTTATTTCTTTACATCTATTTAGGCAATTTTGGTTGAATTTTATGCAAAGAAACTCTTCTATGAGATGTTACTGATTACTCTTTACAGCCTTACCGAATACTTTCAATAGCGTCAAAATTGATCTTAAGACCTGAAATTACGGTTATTACTGAGGTATTCTAAAGCTTTCAGAACTTCAATGGGATTCTAGGGAGTTGTGTGGAAGCCCTTTGGTGTACATTTTCGCTCTTTACTATGTTGATTGTTCTGTAGAAGACTTTGTTATTGTATTTGTTAAGATGTGTGACCTGAATAGGATGCTCATTGTTGCGTTTCATGATGCAAGAGTGCTGTTTTGGTTTAGTTCGATGTTAATTTATACTTCAAGAATTACTGAAGGATTTTGACAAAACATACTTCAATTCCTTCCCCTTTTCCTTTTCATTCGTTATCAAAAGTGTATACTATGTATGGACGACAGAAAGCATCCCAAAGCTTTGTGCTGATGTTGTATGGTAAACTAAAATATGAATATTTGTTACTGTGTTACTGTTCTGTAAATAGCCATAAAACAGACAGATGGACAAAATCAACTTAGAACCTCGTACACAAGTGTATGGAATGAGTTTGTCGCACGTTTGCCACGAGTAGAGAGAAGACAACAATTAATACAAATATTTGAGCTTCAGAAGATGTCAAGGATGTCATCCATGTCACTACGAGTCAGTCCTGAATCACTGGTTCCTTTCATGTCTACACCTCTCCACACCACTCACGTTGACATTCGTGGACCTCATGGACTGGTGGCACGGTTTATTTTGTCATCCTGAACTCTCATCCAATCTAATCTAGCTTTTCCTAGCATGTCACGTCGATGTAGGTTTTGGCTTGGCATGCGCAGTACATGTTCAAGTCATCTCAGTCGACTAAGGTTGACAGCTTCATCAATCGACTTGTCTTTTTTGTCTGCTACCCTTCGTCTGACTTCAACATTGCTCAATAGGTGATTCCCCCTAAACCCGGACAATGCTACAAAAACACCTTTCGTCGAAAACCTGTGATCGTTTCATATCTACTTTCGAAGGCTGTTTGTCACAGCCAATCAGAGGAGAGTAGCTCACCATTGTAAGTTTCTGTTTCTGAGCTAAACTTGATTCTGAGAAAATCAAATTTATCTGACAGTGTATGGTGTATGTCACTTTTTGAAACCACGACTGTCATCAGAATTTCTCAGCACATGTTCAAAAACGCTGTCTTTAAATGTACTCATCAAAAGGCTGGCTAATCTATGTGATATAGGTGATCCTATAGCTATGTTATCAAGTTTCTGGTCTATTTTTCTCTTGAAGTGTGGAGTGGTTCATTTATGTGTGAAACGCTTAGGATCAGGTAACATCACTGGTACTCATTGGAATTGTCATTGTTAGTGTTGTATCAGAGTATAATAAATTTCATCAAATGAAATCCTGATATATAATTCATCATCACGAAGAACTATTTATTGTCGAACAGTCAGTGAATGTTGGCGAAAACTGTCTAGCTTTCTTCATCCCGTTTTTACCATATGACTCTAAAGGCATCAGGTGTCGCAGAAAACGCATAACTGTCTACTTTTAGGACTGAGTGTTACTAGCTGAGTTTCCCAAACAACTGTTCATTTTTACACTGGCGCCTTGCCTAGGATCATAGCTTTCTAATCTCGAATGGAAAGTGTAGACCTTTGAGGTCAGCTCAAATTAGGTGTCAGTATTCAACTTCAAGTCAGTGTTTTCATAACAGTGTACTCAGAGTGAGATAGGAAAAACGTGGCTCCTATGGAGCAGCTGATCAACAGCATGTACTATTTAGAAGTGTTTTTCAATTATCAGCAGTTTAGCGGTTGATGACACCTGGAAACTTTACATTTATGTACAAGTAATGTGATTAGTAGTGTTTCTCACTTATCTCTTTTGTGAAAAATCAATACGAATAATTATCTGCTCCAAAAAATTAAACCTACTGTCCATAATGACAGGTTTATAAGAAAAATATAAGGGGATTTGAAAACAGTAGAAAATAAACTGAATAAATAACAAGCAGGCAAAAAGAATTACATTGAAATTTTCCAGACATAACTAATTTAATACTAAAAACTGTCAGTTTCTTTTGTTCGCCAAAAAAAAGGAAATCAAACAACTGAAACAGCGGAGAAAAGAAGTGAAGATTGACTTGGTTGTAGTTAGCAGTGGATTTGAGAAGGGGCATTTCGTCAACTGGATGTGGATGCATCTTAGTGAATGAAGTTGTTTTCATTTGGACTCGAACCTTGTATCCATTACTTCAGACACCAAATCGTTATCCACTAGGCCCCTGAAGTCTGTTTGTTTAAAGTTGACAGTTTTACTTCTGATAAACAATAATGCTCATATCGAAATATTTATATTATAGGGTGAACAATGAAGACTGTGATTCATTAGACCTTAATGACATCTATTAGAAGTAATGAGGTGAACGCAGCTAATCTTTTTCTTTTCTACTTATCACTTGACGTTTGAATTACTTACCATCTAGGAACTGATTCATTTTCACAATCCATTCTCCTTATTAACTAGTTATGGACTAACTGGTAAGTTCTCTGACTTCAGCACTGAATGACACAGATTCAAATCTTCCAGGGGTTAAAAGTTTCCTGAAGGCTGAAGTTATGCCTTGTTGATGTATATGAACGAGTATGATACTTAAGTGAGGTGAAGCCTCCTACTGATTGACTTTCAGCAGGTAAAACGACCCATAAATTGAATACTTCTAGAACCTATATGTTGAAACGAATATCTCATCTTACTAGAAACATTAGTTCCGAAGCAGTTTGTAAACTGCACGCACCAGATAACAAATAAGAGTTATTTTACAAACAAGCAGAAATTTTATAGACTTCAGAATCAACGTTTGACATGATGGGGTTGTATAAGTTGAGCATCAGGTAGATGGATTATCAATGATACATATTTGTTAAATCCCAATAAGATCGAAAAATAAATTTCTGACGTTTGGCTGCCTCGTCGATCACGTTGTTCTTAGCTGATGATAATGATACAGGAATAAATGTCATCGTTATCGGTTATTAGTTTGTGAGTTCAAGGTGAGGATGTGAGTATGTATGGACATGTGAACGGATGTAGAGTAGGAAAATTACTGTGGATGAGAAATTCAATTTCTATGTCTGCATTTACTTCAGTTGTGATTATTGCGCATGAAGTGTTATTTTTGAATATACTGTCCAAGTTGTTTGTTGGACTGTTAGGCATTCGTTTCTGTTGAGTTCATGGGGACTCAACATAATGTGAAACGTCTCAGCTATCCGTCTTTCTCTGGAGTCTCAAAATCCTTTTCGAATAATTATAACATCAATCCTGTGACTATGATAGATGGTATGAACAGTAATTGCCAATGTGATCTGTAAATTCTCTAGTTTTCCAGGATTTTTTCGATGTGTGTAACTTGTATGGTTAAGGATGTGGCAGGATGATTCGCCAATCGATATAGCCTAATCTATAGACACAATTCTGTGTGGATATAAACGGAATTCTAACTTGCAAATGAACCACAACATTCCTAAGAGTGTTAGATGTCTTGTAGAAGGCTCTAACTCGGTGTTTTCTTAAAGTCGCACACATTTATATCTTCTCCTTGAGTTCACTTACTGATAAGCGATAACGATGAAACAAATTCCGATATTATTATCATTATTATTATTATTACATATGAACAACATGATTTGATTTGTCGTCATTTGCTATTGAAACATGCGATAGCTTGCACAGGTTTTATTCTCTGAAGAAGTGATTTCAGCGAGGCAGTGAAACGTCAAAAATTTACTTTACCCCCCGCCATAGGAATTTTATTTTTCATTTATAAGCAGAAATTTTTTTCTTAGGCTCTTTTTTATTCAAAATGACACTATGTTGGAGGTATATTGTGTTGTTCAAAATCAACGTATGTTTGTCTGCAGATCCAGATGTCATTGATGACTTTCTGAAGTGTAAACTTGCATTTTTGTGGTATAAATCTGTCTCCTTTTCCTAAACTTATTCTCACTTAGAGTATTTGCATTTTGACTGTTTCATTCAGTTTTCTTGTTTTAAAAATACTTGAAACATAAACATCTGTGCCTTATAGCTTAGAAGCTCTTTGTCAACTGTTGCTTCACTTTTGACACTAATTGTTCTTCATGTTAGGAATCAACTAACAGAAAAGTTTTGAATCTAGGTTTCATGTTTCCTGGTTAGTACCTCACTAGCAAAACGTTTCTGAAGCCATGAGGAAACTGCCGCTCCAGCTGTGACCGATTTGAAAACGTAATTTAATTGTGTCTGGACTACCTAATTCCTAAGGTCTTTATTTTTTTCATTGAATTGTACAAGTTTAGGGTTTCCTACTGATTCACCCCTCACATCTGACTGCAAACTTCATTGAATTGTTTCGTTTTTTTTTCAACAAGTTTAGCAGCCAAATTGCAAAGTTCGATTGGTGCTGAGCACTGTGCAGTAGTGAAAAACTTCAACTGAGAACTGATTCATATCGATGCAATGGACAGAAAAGGTTTTTGTTTAAAAGAAGTGGAATCCATATGTTGTTCGCAGTAGATGTAAAGTATTTATTAGCTTAAAGATGAAGATAAATCACCAACGTCATTTTTGCGAATGGGCATTTTTCAAAGTAATCACATATAATAAGAATTTTCAGCGGGGAACATACAAATGTTTAGCTATTAGAAAAAGGAGAAAAGTAGCTTAGTTTTGAACTAAACAAAACCACCTGTATTAAACAATCGACAAATAAAGGCGATCTATGTATCTTATAACTCAGTCTAGAGGTATGTGTAGATTTTTGTTGACCTCAAGTTGGCATTCATTATGGACTGATATCGATTTGAGAGGTATTGAAAACTTGGAAACACTGGACAATTGCTTGATCCAAATATGTGACTCAACAGTACACACCCAGAACCTTCAGGTTTCGTGGTGAACATGTTACCATTGAGCCACTGGATTAGAACTATGATTACTTTATCAAAGATGCATCTCTTCAGAAAGAACACTGAATCTTGATTTTTATCTGCTTATTGGAATAACAATGTTAGGGAACAGATGGATAATTTGTATTCTTCATATTTCCTTTTGACTGTGTTTTTTTGTTGCTTAATCAAGATATTGCAGCAAAGTTCACAGGAGTCAAAAGTAAAAGAGGAAACTAGACACCCGACGATCAAAGAGTCAACAGAAAATGAATCCTATGCAATAGACGAATTGACAGCGACTGTTATCGATTCAGTCACTGTGTTACATGAACCGGGAAAGTAAGCTGACCATTTTTATTCCTTCCTCTATGTAACATCTTTCATAGAGTCATTTATCATTGCCTATTGACCATCTGTTACTGTACAGTTTAGTTATCCTCAGTCATTGGGTAGCAAGTTGTAACCAATATTGGTCAGTTAATTGCATGATGTTGATTGGAGTTATTAATTTCCTTTGGTTTATCTGACTCGTTCTATGTTGATGAAGGAGCAGCCTAACCCATTACCGCTTCAGTATCATTATGATGAGTCTCATTCTGATTTCATATACACTGTTCGCATCTTTTTAATTAACCCTGGTTAGTCTACCACTTGTTCAGCATAAAAATTAGTGTTTTTTGTCACGAACTGAGGACCAAATGAAAAATTGGCACCTTTTTCCAGTTGTGTTCTTTTGAGATTAGGACTTCTATCCAATCCCTTTAAGTTAGAGATCATATCTAATTCGATGTCAGTTTGTGATGGAGACCACCTTGAAATCAATAAACTGAGTTTAGGTAGCAACTATACCAAGTGGGATAAAAATGTTGTTCTGCACAAGAGATTTTTTTGTATACTTCTGAAATGAATTCAGCTGGCAATAAAATTGAGTTTTCCTGATAACAACATCTAAGCAGCATTAGTGAGTTACAGGTTGATGCACAGAGATCAATTAATCTAGTAGCTAACAGGATACCTACAGTATTTCCTGCCTATCATTCGATTTGACTGAGTAGACCATATGAAATGTCACATTCGGTTGGCAGGGATTCAGGCAACAAGTGATCATAGAACAAAAGTCATAGAAACTGGTTAAGTTAAAAACTGACCAAGTATGAAACTATGTCACTACCCTATGTCTATATAAATATATGTTCAGATCGAGTTGTGGTATTGGCTGCGCTCTTAGTTGGCAGACGTTTCGTTGTCATTCCGGGAACCATACACACCTATTGTAAAAGCAAACTCTTCTTTTGGCAAGTTTCCTGAATATATGCTGCTGCTTCTGATGATTTTGTGGATACTATGTCTCCAGTAAAGAGGATAATAATACAAAGGTTTAAGAAACATCTATCCTCTTCCCATTACATTTATATACTTGCTCATTTTTATTGTGTTTTCCACTGATATGATTTCTTCCTGTTGAATTGTTGTTAAGTCACTTATCAGTTCGTATTATTTCAAAAATATAATCGACCGTAACGTGTTATTCACAAAGAACTTTGTAAAGAATTCCATTCGTTCTTAGAGTGTTGGCTGCGTAAATCCACTTGAGAAGTGGTCTGATGGTTTTCTGAATATTCATGCTATAAACTTTGCAGGTTTAGTTTTCATATTATCATTTGTCCCTTGGGTTCCTAATGGAACATACGGCTTCAGTAGCACGTCCACACTGTACTCTGTACTCTGAAATCCTATGAACCTGGTTCCACGACAGCCACAAGCTCTCATTTCTTCCTAACACCATCTCCTCCATGTAATCCTCGCCTCGTACGCCCAACTCATCGCTTCCCATCCCGGTTCCACTCGAGTGTCTGGCCTAGCGCGTGATGTCTCCGAATGATCTTCTCAGTGTATGCTCAATCCAATCCATCTCCACTTCCTTCCAGTGCATATTTGTTGAGTGATAGGTTGTTGGTTGGTTCGTTGCCAGCCAGCCAGCCAACCAGTCAGAGTGAGTTCCTTGTTGCTTATTCCTATTATCCTGGCAATCCATCTGATCTTGAGTAATGAGCCAGCGTAGGTGGCAGTTGTTGAAGAATGTGTGTAGTTTGTTGGAAGTGCCTTTCTTAACGCGCTGTCAAGTCTCTGAACCATGTAGAAGCACTGACTTGACGTTGTTGAAAATCCAGATCTTGTTCCATATGCTGAATGCAGAAGATCTTCATACTGGTTTCAGTTGAACAGATGCCTGTCTTGCTGTTCCGATCCTGAATTTGACGTTTTTGTGTGTGCCGCCTGTATTTGCAACAGTGCTGTCTAGAGAGGTGAAAGAGACTACTTCCTTTCATATCATTGAAAAGCTGAAATTTTGAGCAGATACATATATTTGTTAAAGTTTTATCAAACTAAGCCTTTAAATACGATTATTTAATCACAAGAACAAGTCAAGTGGCTATAAAATTTCTCATAAACAACTTATTTATCAAAACTTCAGTTTGAGGGGGTGATCTTACTGAAATTTTTATTCACTGATTATGACTATCCCGTAGAAAGGTGTGTTCTTCAGAATCACTATGAAGTTCACCTATGCAACTATATTAATTGCATCACCGTAGTTGAAGAACAGAATTTATTATTTTCATACAACACTTCACACAAATAAATCCGACTCATTATAGGGTGTGTGATGAAATATACTAAGAGCATTCTACCTACTCGTTTGACGAAAGGTGAAACTGTGACTGTCACTATGCGTAAACATTTATGCTTAACCAGTACCGGTCGTACAGAAGCCAAAAAAAATCGCCTTTTCAGCAATACATAGAATATTTAACAATCGATCACAGATAATAGGAATCCATCTTTATGATAAAAATAACCCAGCAGCAGATATTAACAATCTTGATTTCCCATGGTCCTCATGAAACTGAGGTGCATAATTAATTTGATGAAGTCGTTGAATTTGAGGTACTATGGGGATTTAGAGATTTTTCAAGTTGTTTTTCATCATGGGCTGAAATCGGTTGGAGGAACAATAGAAACTTGGAAATACTGGACGGCTGTTTCGTCCTGGTATATGACTCTTCAGCAGTGGGCTACCACGGCCCCTACTTCTGGAGGTCGAACCCGCGACCTTCATTCGGTCGAAATCCAATGGTCCATATTTCCAACTAAATCCTCGAAAACCCCCAAATTCATTCGACCTAGTGCTCATTGATGATTAACTTTAAGAGGTGATTCTCGAAGTTCCAATGAGAAGTCATGATCAGGGGAGCAAACCTGGTGGCAATGCGGACAAATACTCATCGGCGACATTGGGTGATGATCGCGCTATGTTGTGGACTAACTGAAGTTGGGAATATGAACCATTGGATTCCGACCCAACACCTTAAGAGTAACGTGCTGGCCACGGAACTTGAAGGTCGAGGGTTTGATCCCTGGTGGGGTCGTGGGTGCGCACTGCTGAAGAGTCTCACAGTAGAATGAAACAGTTGTTTGGTGCTCCCAGGTTTCCATTGTTTCTCGAACTGATGTCATTTCATGATGAATACCAGCTTGAAAAAGTTATCCCGATAAAATGATAAACAGATGTAATAAGAAAAGTGACTAACTCATTTACAGAGTGAAAATCAGACGAATTCTCGACTACTTCTTATCCCAAAAGCACGTGTCAACCAACAGGTACATGCAGAAGAAATTGAATCAGTAGAACAGAAAACTACTTGTCTGGTAGAAAGTCGGTTAAAGATGTGCTTAGAAGTCCTATATCCTTGGACTTTGTTTTCACTTACCATTATGACAGTCGATTTCAAAGAACATAACATTCATTCGATACAAGAAAGCATCCTCACTGTGACATTCTTGAAACTATCACTACCAGTTGAATCCAACTGAAATCCTGCGTTCAAAATGATAGTTACGCCTGAAAAATTCTCCAAATTTACTCGTCTTTGTAAATGTTTAACCCCTTTAATACTTTTCCGTATTTCAAGGTAGTATTCATCACGAATTGATTTCAGTTGGAGAAGTAGTGGAAAATCAGGGAGTAGTGGACGGTTGTTCTATCCTAGTACTAGATTTCTTAGCAGTGATACAGCCCATTGCTTTATTTGTTATTATCAAGATAGTTTATTTCATCCGCTAATCATTTTAATATGGGGAACTTTTTCTTACGATTACTTTACTACTTCTACTTACACCTAAACGAATCTCTTAATCACTCTAAGATATTCTTCCTCATTTTTGCTTCTTATAGATGTTTCTATCTTGAGTGAATTTGATTATTTTAACTTTTTTTAGAAATAGAATTCCAGTTTTGTGTGTGTAACACTTGAAAAGAATCGTTCATACTAACAATGTTCCACAAATCAGTTACAATCTATTTCAGTTTAAATTAATCTCTATTATTATTATTATTATTGTGTCTCTTGGGTTCCTGTTCGAACATACGGGTATAGAAGCATGTCACCATTTCAATCTGTTCTCTGTAGTCTTTTGAACCTGGCTCCACCACTGCCCACAAGCTTTCGTTTCATCCTCGTGCGATCGCCTCCATGTCACTCACGGACGCTCAACTCGTCGTTCGCCATTTGGTTTCCACTCGAGGACCTGGACTGGGTCGTGATGTCCCTATACGGTCTCCTCAGTGTATGTCCAATCCAATCCATCTCCACTTTCTTATCCATATTTGTTCAGCGATACGTTCTTGGTTGGTTCGTCTCTTATTCTTATTATTCTGGCCATCTGATCTTCAGTGTCAGTATTAAGCGAGCGTAGGCAGTAGCTGTTGATGTATGTGTGCAGTTTGCTGGAAATGCTTTTCATAACGCGCTGTCAAGTCTCTCAACCATCACATGGAAGCACTGATTTGACTGAATTAGTGTTGAAAATCCGGACCTTGTTGACGCTTTGTACTGAGTGCAGTCGATCTTCACACTGATTTCAGATTAATTCAGGAAGACCTGTCTTGCTGTCTTTCCGATTCTGGGTGTTTTGACATCCTCATCTGTGCCACTGCCGCCTCTAGTTGAAGCGATGCTGCCTTGCCTAGGTAGGTGAAAGAGACTACTTCCTTTAGATTTCTCCCGTTGATGGTGATTGGTTCTTGTTGTTATTGGTTGGGTATCTTCATCACTTCTGTCTTCTGTACGTGCACCTGAAGGAAGTCCCGTCTTCCTTCGCTGCCTCACCTCTTCTACCAACTTGTTAGATTTTCCTCTAGATCAAGTTTGTGCGACAAAACATTAGACATAAATCATCATCGGTGGCGAAATCCAAACCTCCTAGGGTCCACACATGATTTGTTCTTCCTGAAGCCAACCATTCAGGCAGCCAACCAGCCAGCCAGTTCCGGTCGTAGTTTTGAATGCAGTGGATTTTTCAGTCTCTCGAGGATGATGTGGCTTAATATTTTGCTTGCTCCGTGTGTACAACAGCATGGTTCCAAGCCAGTTCTTGCAAAGACTTACGTTTCCATTGTTTGGGAGTTTGACAAGGTAGCCCTTCTTCCAATCGACCGGCAGGTACCTTTCCTTCCTCCTTTTAAAGCTTCTGCACTAGTGGTGTGAGCATGTCCTCTATTGTCTGTGCATCTGTTTTCAGTGCCTGTTGAGGAGTTCCATCTGGTCCTGCTTCTTTCTTGAATTTCAGCAACTTTATGGTATTCAGAACTTTACTTCTGCTCTTGTTGAAGGGCTTGTGTTCACTGATAGTTCTGTTGCTGGGTTGCTGGTGGTATTTCTGGACGAGTTGCAGGTGGTAGTGGTAGTGGTGGTGGTAGTGGTGGTGGTGGTGGTCGAGTGAAGAATTTTTTGAAATGTTCAGCCTATTGTCTCCTTTGTTTCTCCTCTTTGGTAACTAGGTTTCCTTCACTATCTTTCATTGGTTTCATATGTGTTGATCTCTCCTCTCCCAGACAGTAACCTGTTTATTTGATATAATGTCAAGGTTGCTGGCCCTATGCCCAACTTTCCATCTTTATCCGGGCTTGGGATGGGCTAGTAACTAGTGAACTAGTAAAGTAGGCAAAAAATGAAATCAGATCAACTGATTTGATCTATAACCATGTCAACTTTCACTTCCTTATACTCTTTTCTCAGTTTTGTTCTTCTTGATTTGAACTTCATTCCATTTCTGTTCATTGCTTCATCTTGTACTGTTCTGAAGTATGAAGAACTGAAGTGATACACTTTTATGCAAGACTGCATGTTCATCTGCTATCTACCTGTAAGTTACCTGTAGTACAACACTGAATCGACAACTGGAAGATGTCTAATTAGAATCATGACATAGGCTAATTCTCGTCTGAACTACAAAGGTCTGCCTGTCAGAGAAAAATATGTTAGGTTAGCAGGAAAAACAATAACTAATCGAAGAATTCCCGTGAGGCACGTCTGATGAAAAATGTTTATACTTCATCGATAGTGGTTGTTGCATCTAAATTCCATACATTTTACTGTTTATAATAAGGCTATACACCATCGACTCTTGAAAGTAACAAAATATGTGCACATTGGCACCGCTATGACTGATTCTAAGTTAGATTATCAAAAATCTTCAAATGTTGATTCTTGACACCTAGAAGACTGTGACTCGGCAGCCTATTTGTAGGAATGTCACTTGGAATATCTATCACTTGATGATTCACTTATGTCTTAATCTGGTAACCATAAACACTATTCCGAAGTAATTGTATTTCAGCCGACATTTCGAGTTGTAATAAACAGCTGTTAGAAATACTTGATGTATGTCTTAGCTATTTAAGTGTTCTTACATGTTAAAGACCATATCGGTTAACTCACCATACCCACCTAGTACAGTAAACATGACCTGAAAACGGCCTAGTGGTCAAAATCTTACCGCCGCTTCACTTCGTTTCGTAAAAGCTAATGTTATAGGTGCAGAGTAAGACTGGGTGGACTAATGTATAGAACACTCTTCACAGTTGAACAGTATCGTAGATGGCATAAATTTAGGAGTACTGGACATGCTTTCGATATCCTTGCTGTTTGGTCACTGAATATGCCAGTAAGAATGATTCAGCATCCTAAAGACGAAAAGTGCTTGCCAAATTCTACTGCTTCGGTCTATTTCTCTGAACTGGGAATTGGTCCAAAATGGTCCTGATAGATCTGAAACGCCCGCCAAACTTACTAAGATCTTCAGTCAATATTCAATGAAAGATTCTTCACTTATGTAGCCGTTTCAATGTATAGGACTATGTTATCTGCATATTATAAGTCAGTGAGATAGCATGCGATAGGGAATAACATAAAGGGAGTGAATAAAATCGCATACAACGGCCCGTGTACTTGAAAGCAGGAAATGGGGATAGTGTAAATGGATACCCTTTTCATTTAATGTAGTATTATATTCCGTGATTGAATGATAACTTCGCTGATATTCTGATGGACTCCCAAACTTTCAGTACCTTCAATTGTTTAAAAATTGAATGAACATAAGATAAGTAGATAGAACGGGGTTCGAACTCTTGACCAATCGGTTGAAAGTCAAGCACCTAGATCGATGAACCACAGTTTCACTAATTGCATGTCTAAATGACACAATGTTTCAATGAAAACTGCACTAAATTCAATGTGTTTATATAATGTGAATATATTTTAACTTATTTTCACGATTCTCCTTCTTGTTCATTGATTTCTCAGTTATTTCAAGTAAGAATAAAAATGACTGTTAACATTTTATCATCATATAACCTTTATAGACGCTCATTAATTATTACTGTATCACAACCTATATTCACTTTCATCATATAAAGAGTGTAGACATATCGAGTGTACCTAATGCTTCTCATTTGACTATTCTCATTTCCATGTCAAGTATCACTTGCTCATGCATGCGAAGCAAGTTGACTTTTTCTGTCATTAAATAGTCAGTTAGTTGTCATCTCATCTCATCTCTTTAGTTGTTGTTGGTGTTCATTCTGTTGCATATTTTCCATATATACAGGTGCTAAGATAGTTGATAGTCAATGATCTCGGTTGTCTTACGATGAGAAAGTCTAAATTCATTTATAAGATTAAGGCAAACAGTTCAAAAGTTTCATGAATTGATCCTACGTCTTGATATTGTCAAGGTGAATTAATTTCCACTGTGATTTAACTCATGTTAACATACAGTATGAAGTTATATAATATGTAGTCTTACTTTCATAAATGAATTACTTCTTTTGCTTAGTATTCTACGCCCAACCCTCTGAAGTACTCACGTGGAGTTCCTAAAACACGCTAGAGATGACTAAAGCTATAAAACTTCAAATTCCTCAACTTTGGTAGACTTTTTGCCCAGACACATGATAGGACACAGCTCACTACTACACCTTATAGTCAACCTTTGTATTATGCAATTGAATATCTCGATGGCATTATAAATGATATGTTGCAGTGAAAAACAATCTAATCTTTTATAATTATGCTAAGATTTTCTCAGCTGTTAACTCACCTGACTAGATACAGCTTCGTTTGTTGATCCTAGTGAGCCAAGTGAGTCAACCATGTTATCAGATGAAGCATCGATACAGACTAATCCTGAAGTAACTGCTAGTGTTTAAGAAGTGGAAAGAGCATACTAAACATTCTAGTGAAAACATTGATAGGACTTTGCATTCTGTCAATGTTTAAATTATCATATCGTAAATTTTATTCTCGTTATCCATTGTGTGCTTAACTCTATTTTTGCGCATATGCTTTAGTCTCAAACTCACAAAAGGGATGCAGACTCACCTGGAGAAAAACAAGGAATCTTTAGGATTCTTAGAAGTGATTCATAGATCCATATGATCCATTCATATCATTGTCGGTGAATTAAACAACCAGACTGAGGCTTATTAGGTTAAATTAACTTTAAGGAAACTGGGGAAATCTGTGGGTGTTCGAAGTAAGTAAATGTATTTGCTATGACCAGTAGTACGACCTAAGACTCTATGAGCGATACGAGTTTAGCAGACTACGAACGATACAAACCTAACGCGCTAACAAATCGACTCTAACGCAAATCAGAACGCCAACTACCACAACAACAATACCACCGACAAGTGAAGAGAAGAAGAGAAGATAGATCGTTCACATATACGTTAAAATAGTTAACAACCGATGACAATTCAGCCTTGAGAGGAGAGAGAATAAAAACTAGTAACAGTATGACTAACCTTACCTACACAACAGTTTTCATCAGTTGAAGAGTTTTGACAAAGGTGAGAAAAGACATCAGTCTAACTCTTCTAGATTTCCAAGCATCATCATGTATTCGAAGGCAATTTAGAATTTATATATTACGGTCTTCTATTTTGAAATTTATCATATTATTGTCGTCAAGCTGTTGCGTTCGACTTCATTGGGTTGAGATCTTTCACTTATGGCTAGTGCACCCTTCATGTTTTTTTCTGACAAGTTTGCATTGTTATTTTGAAAATGACTAACTCTTTCACTTGGTTTGTTAGCTTGTAAGCATTTTTGACTAAAGATGAAGTATAAATCAATCGTTTGTTGACTTAAGAACATTATGGGAACATTTTAGAGCTAAGCTGGATAGATATGTAGCCAGACTATGGATCCTAGACACTGGGTATATGTATGTTCTTGGTAAAGAGGGAATCAAAGTTATCATATGAGTCGTAGTATAGTTAATAAGAAGAGTTTTAAAAGACCTGAAGCATCCTTTTAGAATGTAACAGTTTGTGTGGCTAAATTATTGACTTTAGTTGTAATCGATATATTAACCTTCCAAGCCACCGGAATAACTAATAGTTTACTTCATTTGAGATTTCCATTGGTATTTTTATGTGTGTAAGCCACTCATCAGACGATATCGGTGTTGTCATTTATGCAGGTCACCTTATAATTCCCCAGCACTCTTTGATTGCCATTCTTTTCTCTTTCTTTAATACAAATCTTTAGTCAGAAGAACTGCCTATCAAAGGAGTGTATCTTATCGATAATTCAGTTTATATTGCACGCGTTAATTACGTCTTGGTTCTTCATGGTTGTGTTCGATGGTGCATTGAATGAGCAGATTAAATTACCTAGTTTCACCTCAGTGAAATGTTAACACACGCGTACGAATTTATTCAGATAAACGGCTCTATAGGTTTGCATACATCTGGTTGTAAGTGATCAAGCATTAACCAACATCAGTAACACCAGCGTACCAGAGCACAGCTATCTCAGATAGCTTTTAACGAAGCACTGAAAACCTAACAGCGCTGAACAGTTGTTTTGTACTAGTATGCGACTCCTCAACAGTGCACACTCACCACCCCAAGGGCATCAAGTTCGCAGATAGCATTTTATCATTCGATCAGTGAGCTGGAATCCCTTGGTTTTGCATACTCTTAGTTCCGTATTTCAAACATTCTTACTAAAAATTAAAATAAGGTGGGAATATTACATTTCATTGCTTCCTTGTTAAATGCATACAAGCTTATAACTGTATCGATACAGAACGTTACACAGTTGGAATTGATATTGTTTTGTTATAAGAACTGTCGTCAGTCACACATGCTAGTAGGAAATTTATCACAATATGATCTAACTTGTTCCTGTTGTACACGGTCTCTCTTCTTTGCATGAGTAAAGTTATACGAGTTGGTGGTTACTATCCACTTCAGATTTCTTTGCCACAAGTGAATGCCTGTTATCTCACCTTTTCTTCATACAAAAAATTGGAAGGCATCATAATTTTTCTGTTTCGTCAGGTATTTCATGTCTCGATGGAAGGTTCCGGCAAGACTTTAAAATAACTTATACGCATAAAGTACTACTTTGTTGAACAGTTTCATTTATTCTAGATTTCGAATGAATATTTTAGTTGTGTTTACTGTTATAATGGTTTTTATTATTCAACCTTATTATGAAAATCAATTCCAATCATCTCTGGTCTATGAAATTAAACTAGCCCTATTCTAGATTACGTAATTAGAAGATATACATTATCTCAAAAATATGTTACTTTCACTTTATGCACTTCGAACAATCTGATCATAAATTTACTTTAATTTTGAGGGAGTTGTGGAGATTTGGAATTATTTCAAGTTGTTATTCATCGTAAACTGACATCAGTTGGAGGAACAAAGGAAACCTGGGAGTACTGGACAGCTGTTTCGTCCTAGTATGGGACTCTTCAGCAGTGCGCACCCCCGACCCAGGTTTCCATTGTTCCTCCAACTGATGTCAGTCTACGATTAATAACAACTTGAAATAATTCCAAATCTCCACAACTCCCTCAAAATTTAATTGAACTGGTGCTCATTAGTGACTAGCTTCGACAAGTATTCCCGAAGTTCCAATGACAAGTCGTGACCGGTGGAGTCAAAGCCTGATGGCCATGAGGACAGATACTCAGCGATGACATTGGGTGGCGGTTGCGCTATATATCATGAGCTAACAGAAGTTGGAAATATGGAGCATTGGATTCTGACCCAGTGGCTCAATGGTAACGCGCTGGCCGCGGAACCTGAAGGTCGTGGGTTCGGTCCCTACTGGTGTGGGGTGGTGGGTGCGCACTGCTGAGGAGTCCCATACTAGGACGAAACAGCTGTCCAATGCTCCCAGGTTTCCTTTGTTCCTCCTACTGATGTCAGTCTGCGATGAATAACAACTTGAAATAAATTTACTTGTTAAGACATTCTATATAGAAACTGGAAGTGATGAAGGACAACAACTCAATGAATGATGACATCAAAATACTAAACAAAACATTAATGGGAAATGGATATCTATTGAATTAGCCAGGATTGAAAACTAGTCTGTACTCTGTTTCGAAGACATGCATGTACATCATGTTACCATACAGAGGAGAATCTAATAGCATAATATTAAAAAGGAGGTTAAGGTCTGCTGTTAGCAAAACTTGATATGCAGCTAAGCAGCTTATCGTAGTTGATAAGATTAAACAGCTGCTGTAATATAAACCTCAACTGTGTGTAAACGATTGCATCATTTCTCACTGCGTTTCTAAATTTACGTGTATGTGTGGACAAGCATACATAGAGAGGACTAATTGTGATATGCTCTTGAGGGTAGGGGAATATGTATCAAAATGGCTACAAAAGCAGCTGGATTCATAAACATCGATTAGCCCAGGTGGAAGACAACCATCATCATTGATAAATGTAACAACCTTTACAATTTTGTCTAGAAACTGTCAGGGGCCAATACTTAAGTTTGTCGAAATGCTAGTCATAAACAAATTTACCCTCCCCCCCCCATTGTGTGTGCAAAAACAGTTTATCCTTACGCTAACCCTACCCAAACAATACTTATCTAGTCTTATTACCAAGGTTGTCTTCAAATCTTATCATTATCTTTCGTATCATTGAATCCCTATAGGTCATATTTGTCTCTCCCCCCACCCCTCCACAAGTAGATTCGTAATCAGACTGTTCGAAATGTATATCGCAAATACATAAGATTTTTCAGACAATCTACATCTTCTAACTACGTTACCTCTACACAACTAGGTTCACAGATTTCTGTACTACTCATTATATTTAAGTAGTTTTACTTACCATAAACAGTATACTTTATTATTGTTATATTCCCTTTATTTTTTAATCCACGATTATGAGTAACATATAATTATTCATACAGTTGAACAATATTTTATACTTTCTATTATGACACATAATTCTTCTTGTTACTTTTTAGAAAATTTAAAGAATTTGTATCAGTTCGAAGAAGTAGAAATTCAGGTATGTGACATTTTACCTCTTTCCGATTTTCGTGATTTCGAACAAAACGAAAACAAAAACAAAAAATAAACAATAGCAAAAGTTTCATAAAACATGTAGATATGTATTTTTATATATTTTAAGAAAAAAAAGTGTACATTCAGTTTGAAAAGTTTATTTTATGCTAAGTTATGCATATTCACATTCATTGATTCATTATAAATAAATGTCGTTGCCGCTCAATGTTCAATTGAAATCGATCGTTCGTATCAACAGACATAGATAGACATAGATAGGTAGATAGATAGACAAACAGACAGACGGGTAGAAAGCTAGAGCTCAATAAAGAAGACTAGCACTGTCTGATCCCATTCTCAAAGCACATTTAAATCCTTTATCGACATGTAATAAACGCACCTTTACAAATGCTTATGCATATATATATACATATATATATATATATATATATATATATATATATATATATAGTTGAGTGATGCACTGTAAAGGATTGTTAGTTGCACGAAAATCAAACGGAGACAAGGACGTAAAACATGATCAAATAATGAATAGGGAAAGATTGACATGTTAGTTAGATGAAAGTAATCTCCAGTCAGCACTCATCAGCAAGGAACATCTGCTACCTCAAAACGACTGATATATACTGTAAGATTGGATCCCGTAAAAAACAGTCCCACAGTCACAGACGTTTTGACTGAAGTATTCGAGCCATGATTGATCTCCTGTATGACTGGATTATACACATTTAATTGACGGTAACAAGTTTATGTCGTCTAATCCTTAGTGCTGGCCAAGTTCTATTGCTGATGATTGCCAGTATACAGAAAATTTAGGTCGACTAGCAATTCCTGCAGATTGCATCTAACCAACTAGCATCGATTAAAGGACACTATGATGATCTCGGTGAACGTAGAGAGGACAGAGGTGATGATGATACCTAACCAACACCACCAATAACAAAAAATTTTATTTTGATTTGTAATAAATAGAAGAAAATGAGGACATTTGTCATAAAAGCATAGTGTTAGGTAAGGTCGGAACAGACAGTACTACTTTGATTTATTTATTGTGTGTCCATATATATTACATATGTGTATGTCTGTTGCTGACTTTGGTTGAGACTAGTTCCTACACTCTTTCTGCGTCTGTTACTCATTCCTGAACTCTTGTTTCATAGACAATCAATTATTCAATATCTGATTAACACAAGATAAAGATTGTATTTGGGTAAGTCACAGCGGGTTTGAAATCAAGTAGTTCCAACATTTCGCACAGAAGTCTGGTCCGAGCTCCTTCGGGGAAAGACTTCCATGAGAAATGTTGGAATTATTTGATTTCAAACCCACTGTGACTTACACAAATATAATCTATATCCAATGTCAACCTTTTACTCAGCGGCCAATATTTGCCATAATATTCATTCAAATCTTGATCATCAGAGGTGATGATGATACGTAACCAACACCACCAACAACAACAAAAAGCTCTTATCACTATCAACGGGAGAAACTTAAAGGAAGTGGTCTCTTTCACCTATCTAGGCAGCACTGTTTCAAATACAGACGGCACACACGAGGACGTCAAAACCAGCTAGGATCGGAACAGCAAGACAGGCATCCATTCACCTGAAACCAGTATGAAGATCTTCTGCACTGCACTCAACGTAAAGCGTGAACAAGATATGGATTTTCAACATTAACTCAGTCAAGTCAGCGCTTCTACATGGTATAGAGACTTGGTGGTGCGTTACGAGAAGCACTTCCAACAAACTACACACATTCTTCAACAACTGCCACCTACACTGGCTCGTTACTGAAGATCAGATGGATTGTCAGAATAATGAGAATAAGCAAGAAGAAACTCATTGTGACTGGCTGACTGGCTGGCTGGCTGGCTGGCTGGCTGGCTGGCTGGCTGGCTGGCTGGCTGGCTGGCTGGCTGGCTGGCTGGCTGGCTGGCTGGCTGGCTGGCTGGCTGGCTGGCTGGCTGGCTGGCTGGCTGGCTGGCTGGCTGGCTGGCTGGCTGGCTGGCAACGAACCAACCAACAACCTATCACTCAAAAAATATGCTGAAGGAAGTGCGGGTGGATAGGGGATGCACTGAGAAGATCATTCGGGGACATCATGCGCCAGGCCAGGGTGTCGAGTGGAACCGGGATGGGAAGCGACGAGTTGGGCGTCTGAGGCGAGGATGACATAGAGGAGATGGTGTGAGGAAGAAATGAGAGCTTGTGGGCTGTCGTGGAGCCAGGTTGAAAAGATTGGAGAGAATAGAGTGGAATGGAGACGTGCTACTGAAGCCCTATGTTCCATTAGGAACCCAAGGGACAAATAAATAATGATACAATAATGATGTTGTTGAGTCTTTCAGCTTTGAAGCGACATTAGAAAATGATCGACAGAACTTGATCGGCACTCAGAACTCTAGGCAGTATGAACTTGCTTACTTTTAAACGACTGGATGGTGTAAAGACTGTATTAACAGATTCATTAAGCTCAAATGCTTTGAGTTACATGAACAGAATGGCATAATGAAGTGGTGCTCTTGTCAAAAGTGTAGTGTTGATAAGCTGCACAAAATCACGAAAGTGGGAAGAAGAGGGAAGTGCAAGAGGAAATAAACTAGGAGGATATAAGAACAGAAAAGTATAACCAAAAATTTATAAAATATTCGGAGTTTACTAGAAGTTACTTAGTGAATACACCGAATTTATTGTGATTGATGTTGAGTCCTATCAGCGATGGTATCGAACCAGTGATTCCGAACATCATAACCGTATAGGGTATAACCCTACTATATAGACCTCTTCACTACCATTTCTCTGGACGAATGATAAATATCCACGTATCGAAATACAAATCATCCCTTAAATAGATATCGCAGCAGCTGTCTTCAAGATTTTGAGTTTGTTGTAAGAATAATGGGACTAGTGAAAACTCAATTTTCAGACATCATGGTGGTTTCATTTGAAAGCCAGTGCACAAATCTCAAATTTATGACGTGCTCAAAATGAGATAACTACTCAATGTCCTAAACACCATTGAGTGCTCAGAGAGCACTGTTGATTTGTGTGTCCAGTTTCTTCATGTCAGTCAGCAGTATATACACTAAAGTATACATGTTTTTACTCTTATTATTTCTCTGGCATTAGAATTAAAAATTTTAATTACCACTTGGAACAACTTTTCTTTCCACAATGAATTACTCGTGCGTTGTTTAACTGACAAAATATATCCATTTATTCATGAATTAGAATAAAAAGGTTTTTATCCATGGAAGAATTTTTCTTCTCAACAAATTCGTGAACAAGCTGTGGAGTTGGGTTCATTATGAAGGTATATCTACCTGATGAGTCCCAAAAATGACAAAACATGCGTACTGGATTCCCCTGCTAGCCAAAACCAAGTAAATTATCATAATAAATACTCAAGTATTACTGAGGCATCTGAATAGAAGCCCAGTGGAGGTCGAACAATTCGATCCATTAAAACTGAGGAGAACTACAAGTATATCAACAAATAGTAATAACTAATACCCTTTTTACAAGAGGGATGGTTATCATACCTCTGCGGGCTGGTGGACAACGCTTTGGCATTTGAGGTGATAGATTTGAGGTTTGAGTCTCAGTGAGAACAACATGTCTGACTGGGGTGCAGATACATGCAGCTGAGCCGAAACGCGCGTTCTGCATTCTTTTGCTAACCACAACGAAGTATGTTATCAAACTGTTAAATAGTTTAGGCTTCTGATCATGTCTACTTATTAATTTGGTTTTGCATTATTTTATTATTTACTTGTCCCTTGGGTTCCTAATGGAACATAGGGCTTCAGTAGCACGTCTCCATTCCACTCTATTCTCTCCAATCTTTTCAACCTGGCTCCACGACAGCCCACAAGCTCTCATTTCTTCCTCACACCATCTCCTCTATGTCATCCTCGCCTCAGACGCCCAACTCGTCGCTTCCCATCCCGGTTCCACTCGACACCCTGGCCTGGCGCATGATGTCCCCGAATGATCTTCTCAGTGCATCCCCTATCCACCCGCACTTCCTTCAGCATATTTTTGAGTGATAGGTTGTTGGTTGGTTCGTTGCCAGCCAGCCAGCCAGCCAGCCAGCCAGCCAGCCAGCCAGCCAGCCAGCCAGCCAGCCAGCCAGCCAGCCAGCCAGCCAGCCAGCCAGCCAGCCAGCCAGCCAGCCAGCCAGCCAGCCAGCCAGCCAGCCAGCCAGCCAGCCAGCCAGCCAGTCAGCCAGTCACAATGAGTTTCTTCTTGCTTATTCTCATTATTCTGACAATCCATCTGATCTTCAGTAACGAGCCAGTGTAGGTGGCAGTTGTTGAAGAATGTGTGTAGTTTGTTGGAAGTGCTTCTCGTAACGCACCACCAAGTCTCTATACCATGTAGAAGCGCTGACTTGACTGAGTTAATGTTGAAAATCCATATCTTGTTCACGCTTTACGTTGAGTGCAGTGCAGAAGATCTTCATACTGGTTTCAGGTGAATGGATGCCTGTCTTGCTGTTCCGATCCTAGCTGGTTTTGACGTCCTCGTGTGTGCCGTCTGTATTTGAAACAGTGCTGCCTAGATAGGTGAAAGAGACCACTTCCTTTAAGTTTCTCCCGTTGATAGTGATAAGAGCTTTTTGTTGTTGTTGGTGGTGTTGGTTACGTATCATCATCACCTCTGATGATCAAGATTTGAATGAATATTATGGCAAATATTGGCCGCTGAGTAAAAGGTTGACATTGGATATAGATTATATTTGTGTAAGTCACAGTGGGTTTGAAATCAAATAATTCCAACATTTCTCATGGAAGTCTTTCCCCGAAGGAGCTCGGACCAGACTTCTGTGCGAAATGTTGGAACTACTTGATTTCAAACCCGCTGTGACTTACCCAAATACAATCTTTATCTTGTGTTAATCAGATATTGAATAATTGATTGTCTATGAAACAAGAGTTCAGGAATGAGTAACAGACGCAGAAAGAGTGTAGGAACTAGTCTCAACCAAAGTCAGCAACAGACATACACATATGTAATATATATGGACACACAATAAATAAATCAAAGTAGTACTGTCTGTTCCGACCTTACCTAACACTATGCTTTTATGACAAATGTCCTCATTTTCTTCTATTTATTACAAATCAAAATAAAATTTGATTAGGTTTCAGTTCACTGAGACATCTTAGATGGAATGATATTAAACAGTGCAAAAGAAGAGGAATACAAATGTAGCTAATTACGTGTGGTCTTTATCTGTGTGTGTGTGTGTGTGTCGTTAAGATACGTTTACGTTATTAGAATTAATGAGGCTTCAAAGATGTAGTTAATATGACATAGTCACTGACAGGTAACTGGTTCATTCGTCAAGTTTTTGATTGTGGTACAAGGCATATCCATCACGATTGGGTTGTAGTCACTAAGTTGACTAGTATTATACTACTTCACTGATTATCTTCAATGTTAATTACTCAGAATCAACCAGAAAAGAGTTCTACTCTCTCTAGGTCTTATGTCTTTTCCGCAATCGTCAACAGAGTGTATCTCCAACCTTGGGAGGATCTATCTCACCTCCAAGAATTGAATCTGCATCACCGGGTGTGTTTCATTCACAAAAGTTTGCTTATGGGTCAGACTATGTGTGTGAGTCAGTCTTCAAAGCATAATCTATATAGCTGTAAAGTTTATTTTCTAAATATATATATATATATATATATATATATATATATATATATATATATATATATATATATATAGCCCCACGTATAACCTTCCGTCTTTTTCCGGGCTTAGGATCGGCTAGTAAACTAGTGAACTACTAACTAGTTGAGGTGATATGGAGATCGTGTGAGTAAGAAATGAAGGTTTATGGGCAGTCGTGAAGCCAGGTTAAAAAGACTGCACAAAAGAGAGTGGAACGGCAACGTGCTACTGAATCTGTATGTTCCGCCAGGAACTAAAGGGACAAATAGAATTATATACATCAGCCACTTTCCTTTTCATCATTCTTCTATCTTCTTTTTTTTTTGTAGATGCAGTCAATATGAGTAATATCAATGCACTTTTACAGTCAAAATGCCTGACTTTTCATCACCTATGTGCAAAGTAAGTGTTACTAGTAATTAAAGTAATGGTAATAATAATGATATAGTAATTGATAAATAAGTACGTAGTTTACAACTGATACAGCTTACAACTATCTTGTTCACAATATCAGAAATCACATGTATTTCGATCTCTTTATTAATTATAGCGGTTAACAGTGTAACTTAAGCAACAGGTGTATTTTTCAGTGACCTTCTTCAGAATCATCACTAGTATATGTTAGGGAGAAAGGAAATTCACATTGGATACGAAACCGTAAGAAAACATACTAACCGTAGAATGTAAGTCAGGTAGCTGTTACCTGGCTAAAAGTTTTAGTTGATTGGTTTCATTTGCTTATAAGTCAGCATCATCATTACAGACGAACTGTAACACACTGCAGACGTGCAAGATATTACACAAATCTCCTCTTGGAAAAGATGTATAGTAATTACACATTTTAATGATAATAAATAACTATAAACATTTTCTAATTACTAATTGTAATTCTCTGTTGTTTTACTGGGTCGAATTGTTTGACCTCCATTGGCATATGGGTTCGTATGCGGATGCTTCGACATTACTTGAATATTTATTATGATAATTTACTTGCTTTTGTCAGGCAGAGGAATCCAGGACGCGCGTTTCGTCATCAGGTATTCCATTCAGTAAAAAAAAATGAGAATTACAAGCATTTAAACAAATAGTAACAACTAATATCCCTTGTACAAGAGGTGGCTATCTTGTCTCCGTGACCTACTGAATATCATATTAGCGGTTGATACAGTAGGTACGACGTTTGAGTCTCGGTGGGAACAACATGGCTGACTGAGGTGCAGGTAAATGCAGCTGACGAGTTCCAAGTCGGATGAAACATGTGTACTAGATTCCTCTACTAGCCACAACCAAGTAAATTATCATAAACATTTGTTTGTTCTCACCGCTTACATGGAGACTTATGAAATATATGTTTTACAAACGGTTGTGTCAATTTTCCATCTACCTCTTATCCTCATTCCCTCTCTTTGTTCAACTTCATGTCTCATGCTACTAACTTGTCTGAAATTTCATTAATATAGTCTTTCTGTATTCATAATTCAGTTACTCAGACTAATGTTCAAAGAAGGAAAAATAAGAAAACAGTACAAAATCAGTTAAGTAACTTTTTGGTGTAAGATAGACAGAGAGAGTGGAAAGATGAGGGTAAGAGGGGGGGGGAGGCAAAAACGGAGAGATAAGAAGGTCTAGCTGAAGGGATTCATTAATCCAGACTAATTGACATAAATGTATGTATAGGTTAATGAGAGGAGAAATATGTTGTCTAGACAGCAGTTTGAATACTCACTGGAATCACTAACCAAGAGAGATAGAATAACAGAGTTTTTTCTCTGGTAACAGTATGTACAACATTAAAACTTCTCTTAGCTGTATTACATGTGAATAAGTGGCATGTGTATGTAAAACATACGGTTAATCAGTTAGATTATTGTCTGATTATATGTGGGAGTGAGTTAATTGAGTGGAAATTAACTGACTGAATGATTTAAACCTCATTAGGATCACCTATAATGATGACGTATAAGGCTGATGATAGTGATGACGTAGGTGATAATGAAGAGAATATCTAACAGTGAAACACTCTGGGATTTTATACATTATGCTCATCCCTTCGATTTATCTGGCCTTCAGCTGTCCTAAAATGATGCATTCAGGCTGGTATTAAGAGCTGATTCCTTCTTATACCAAACTGTCGGTAAGATAAAGAGATTGCCTTATTCCACTGATATACTGAAGATCTCAATGTTTCCAATGAATCACGATTAAAAATAAACACCAGTGAATAACTCTGTATTCATCAACATCATTCTCAAAATTTAAGAGTAAAACTTGGGCACTGTGGTTGATTGTAATTCCATTTTAGTCTGTTTATTAGAGATGTCACACAGTGAAGGAACAGTATCATTTACTGAATGACATTTCGGACACAATTTATTGTCCACATTCATATCAGATAATGCCACAACTTCGAGACAGAGTTTGTATAGTCCTAATCTTCTCTCCTTCTCTGTGATGAAAAGGGTAGTAGAATTTTCCATATATCTGGGACAAGTGTAGAATCATTTCGATTGCATGTATTTGGTGTTGATTCGATAAACAAAGATTCCGTTATCAATCTCTCCCTCCAACCAAACAACTTAGTTTCCAACACTGTCACTCTAACCCATCCTACTGTCTGATTGTGTGTCATCGTATGCAGAGCTATAGACGAGCTTTTCTCTAGATTTCTTATCTTATTAGGAAGGATCTACAAATCTTGATTTAGTTAAGTTTTTGTGCTCTGTTATTGTAATCGACCCTAGTCGACTACTTTGACCAACCAACTTATGTACTTGACCTCGCAATCACTGCAAGGGAAGGGGTTTGGTAGACCAGATTATTTTGGTTAATTGCATCGATAGGATCTTTTAACCTACAAAGCTTGTTTCTGAGTGAGTTTGTTGGTTTGAATGCCACTCTAATACCAGCCAGCCTTATTGAGAATTCTTCATAATGTTTCTGAGGTGCCTTCCTTGTATGGTAACACAACAGAGGCTTTGAATTCTCTCTTAAGCCTGTCACCATTATTACCATTAGTAGTAGAATTGTTATTAATAACATCTGTATTACTGCTGTTACTACCACTGCTAATATTTTTCTTTCGATTTCTTATGAATTTATTTATAAGTTTTAGTGGGCAATTATTGAGACACAAAGTGTTCTTGGTGTGTCTAATTTCTTGTCGTAGATTTTCTGATCTACTAGTAAGCTTTTTCGCCCTATCACCTAGGCACTTAACTAGACCTACTTTGACTGAAATGGGGTGGGAGGATTTGAAGTATAAGTAGCAATGCGTGGGTTTCCTATAGACACTAGTCTCTAAACTTTTGTCTTGTATTCATTTAATCTTGCAATCCAACATTGCTAGCTCACTTTCATCACTTTCTTAGTCACAGGTAAATTGGATTGCATTCACTGCTGAGTTCATATGTGCCAGGAACCTTTTGATGTATTCCAATTTCACTACTGTAAACGTATCATCTACATATCGGAACCATATCTGTGGAGTAGGACTAAATGTTTGAAGGGCTATCCGTTCCCAACTATCCATCAATATGTCTGCGACGATAGAGGATATTGGTGATCCCATGGCAACATCTTTTCATTAGGATTGTGTCTAACATCTACAGTTTTTAAGTTCCAAAATAAAATATATAAACAAACTGAAGGTTTAGCCATAGGATCATCGATATAAATAATCGGGTTTACGAAATCTCTTTATATGATTGCGAAGTCAAATACGTAGGTCAAAGCAGTCGACCAGGGTCGATTACAATAACAGAGCACAAAAACTTACCTTGATCAAAACCACTAAATCCTAATAGGATAGGAAATTCAGAAAAAAACTCGACTATAGCTTTGCATGCAACTACACATCACATAATAAGGAAGTTTATCGAATCAACGCCAAATACATGCAATCGAAATGATTCTACACTTGTCCCAGTTATATGGAAAATTCTACTACTCTTGTCATCACAGAGAAGGAGAGAAGATTAGGACTATACAAACTCTGTCTCGAAGTTGTGGCATTATCTGATATGAATATGGACAATGAATTGTGTCCGAAACGTTATTCAGTAAATGATACTGTTCCTTCACTGTGTGATATTTCTAATAAACAGACTATAAAATAGAATCATTCTCAAAAGCTGAACAATTACTGTTCGTAGTGAATGATAAAAATATATTAGTGTGAAACTGCTGGTTCGAATCCCCCAACGGCGTAGATTTCCATTTCACCGTCAATCACACATCCTTTAGTATCATTGACACAAGTTCGTCAAACCACCCTATCTCAGATAGTTAGGCTGAAAATCAGTATGTCTTAGTAGGTTTCAGTTAGGAATTGTGACATAAGAATGAAAGTTACGTAAGAAGTAGTAAAATAAGTTACAATATGAATTAGTAACGATAGGGGAATAAGTTTAATTTACACCTGATAGATATAGAGAATCTGTAACAGACTGAGTAAACAGTTGTCGGTGTGAAGAAGAGGTCGAGTAACTCGACCCAATATAACAACAGGAGATACTCGTTGGCTGTCATGCTTTAGTGGCCAAGCGGAGAACTGTTCGAAGTTTGAATCGATGAGTACTAGACTCAAGTTTCAGTGGGGACAACACCACTTACTAAGATATAAGTACATTCAGCTGACGAGTCCCAAGTTGGACGAAACGCGTGTCCTGGATTACACTGCTGGTCATCAAGCAAACTACAGCATAATGAATACTCATACGGTATCGAGGCATCCGGACAGAATCCCATCTACCAACATAGGTCAAACAATTTGACACAACATAGCAACTCGAAATTATAATTATCAGACAAGGAGAAGGGTAAGTTAAAATTTTATATGATGATATTGAGATTGTCATGATGTTTAGAATTAAATCAATTTTGATAAGTGAGTGGAAACGCTGCTTATAACCAAGCAATTCTGCTTTCCATCTTTATACTGTCTGAGGCGATTCAACACTGCAAAGTAAACGCTTCCCTAAACCATTTAAAAAAATTCTGTTGCATTTTTTAAGCGACAATAAACGAATCATTTTTGGGACTGTTTGTCAACTGTTAACTAAATTTTCTCCAATAATCTATTGGTCAACTTGCTTTGACCTTCACTGAGCCATGCTAGGAATTACTGGCTTCGATGTTGTAGTTTTGTTTCTGAGTATTGGCTCTTCAACTACGGCGTACTTTCCCATTTTGCAGTCATGTATATTTTCAATTCATATGCTAGTTTCTAATTGATTTACGCACTAATCTGTGTTCTTCTCAATTCCTTGAGTTGAAACTCCCACTTAGGTTACCATGGCCATTTTTGAGGGGTTGTTGAATGCGATCGAAATTATTAGGTAACTTCTATGCAGTTATTGACTCTTGAACCAACCACAGCACATTCAGGATTACAGTCTTATCCATTATATGTGATAACAATGACGAAAACAAAACTCCTCACTGAAGTCTTTCTTTTATAACTTTATTCTGATCTCTGAATTACTTTTACTTACTTAATTTGGAAGTAGTTGTTCAGATGAAACTGTCAGGATGCATGTATGGATTAATTTTGGAGAAAAAAGATGTTTATTGTACAACCTGGTGTTTAGTGGGTCGTTTAAATTCGCTTCGCCTTATCACAGTATTAATTTTCCAAAAGGCAATTCAAGTACTGAATGAAAACAGACTGGGAACAAGTTTACATTGGATAATTTTTGCAATCTAGAGATCTATCCACTTATACTATCCTGTTAATCAAAAGGCATGAATGACTAGCGTAAAGCCTAGCATTACTGCGTCACGATCCAAATTGTCACTGCACGGATTAGAACGTCGAGAGCAATGTTAACAGGTAGGATGATACACAAGTGGAGGTAATTCTACAACATTAACGTGAGAAAAGAGATGAAGCAATTGTAGACATGGAATTTCAATGACACCCATCAGGATGGATGTGTTTCTGTAAATGGCTCAGAGAAACGGTATATATTGGTATCGCATCTTGGTTGAGTAGCCTTAGTTTATTGTCAACCTAATCCTGTTTGGTTTATCATTATACTTGAGGACTTTTACGAATCAACGCTCACGATCGGCTTATTTCCCCCTATACTAGTACTTTTTTAAGTCTGGTTCCGACGAGAGTGATGCTACGGAGATAAGAGTTCCAGATAGTGACCTGACTCAAGTGTGTGCTCTCTGCTGCAGTAAGCAGTTACAAAATAGGGTTGATCACTTCATGCTAACAAGTTCTAACAGAAGAATTTTTTTTTTCGGCACAGTGACCAGCCTTCATTCATACAAGCACACATTCATCAAATCACATAAGCTACTGACAATATATAAGTAGCATAGTGTGCATATTCGAAATAGGAAAGCAAAGATGGTAATCAGACAATTTGTGCAGGAAAGACTTCATGACCATTGACTGAACTAGTGGCTGAAAGTGTATCTTCTGTAAACATGCAGTCACTCATATATTGCCCACTAGATAGACACAAATCAGTATTACGTTACAGATTCCAAAGTCCTGATCGAAACCTATCAAGTGAATTTGCAAACTGATCATTAAGCTAAGAGACTCCATACTAATTGTACCCTCTTTCAAGATATTCGATAACTGGAAACAGTTGTCAAGAAGTAATGCCTCCTTGTCTTGGCTTCTCGTCTCCACAGCCATGGAGGAATTGATGCTACCTGTGAATTCTGGGCTTGCATTATCAAGCACTGTATTCAGAAATGTTACTGTTGAGTTATCGGTTTTCTGACTGACTTGATGAAAGCATGAAGCCTAAGCCCAAGATTTTCTTTTGTCTACTTCAAATTACCTAACGGTATCAAAATTATTTTATGATGAAAATGTGACCCGTCTCGTTCTAGTCTTGTCATTTTCGAATGCATGACAGTAGTTCCACTGAAAGTCCAAAGTAGGCCTCATTGCGTTCCAGAATCTTGTTGATTAATGTACGCTGTATGGTAAAACATATGGTAAAACACTTGAGGCTTTTATAGAATTATGAAGACTCAATTGAAAAATACCCAATAGAAATCGATGGCAATTCAGGTGAAGCTAGATACTGATACTTCTTAACCGGGAGTTAACTAGTATTCTGTCAAAAAAACATAAAATGTTTAATCATTCGTAAAACGGTCATTTTTGATCACTTAGCTATGTAAAATCATTTTGCCTAGAAACCAAGGTTGTTTTCTCAAGTTAGCTACCAGCACTAGTCAACATTAGCTTGGGGATCGTTTTGCTTGTATTCGCTTCGTCAAGTTGAAAATTTGACACATTTAAGTTTTCAGCAGTTACCTAATTGACCTGAGTCACTTAAGAAGGATAGGTAAAATTGATATGATTCAGCTGAAGAAATATATAGGGTTTGTCTGCTGGTTTGAGCAGTTCCTACTGCTTTACTGAATGAAAGTGAATTTGAAAATATTTTAATTGTCTAAGATTTTATACTTGGAATAAATTCAGATTTCAGTACTATTGGACAACAGTATTCAAGGGTTGGACTGATAATTCCATGTTAAGAATTTTATCTCTGTATGAAGTATAGAAATTTCTGCTAAGCATCTTACAGTTCCCAGTCAAACATTATTCATCATTCAGGTTGGTGTTTGTCCTATAAGTCGTAATTAAATCACTTAGTCACAACTTAAGCTAATATGAATATTGAGGGAGACGTGGGGATTTGGAAATATTTCAAGTTGTTATTTAGTTGGAGGAACAAAGGAGACCCATGGGCTCTGGATAGCTGTTCCATCCTAGTGCGGGACTCCTCAGCAGTGCGCACCCACGACCCTCTGGTCCTGCGGCCAGCACCTTACCATTGAGCCACTGGGTCAGAATCCAATGCTCCATATTTCCAACTTCTGTTGGCTCACGATATAGTGCAACCACCACCCAATGTCATAGTTGAGTAACTGTCCTCACGACCATCAGGCTTTGCCCCCACCGGTCACGAATGAATATTAATTAGCTGAAAATCAGACTATATTTAATTGATGAACCACTTTGAAACCTTTTTTGTAGTATAAATCCAATCAGATTGTGATACTTTCTTTAAACGACGAAACTAGAACACAATTAAATTCGAATAATAGAGCTTATTTTTATTCTCAATTGTTTTTTATATAAAATATATGAAATATACTACTTTTAAACGATTGTGTGCATTGAAAATCACGTAGTTTCATAATTTGTATGTGTGTACAGGTTCCTTAAGGAATTCAACTTTACGAATTGAGATAATCCATACTCCTGGTGTTTACGCAGTTAGCTGACATAACTTTTATCAGACTTTTCATAACTGAGATATTTTTGGTGTTGTGTTAGCTGAGCTGGACCTTCGTTTTCATTGTAAGCAACATCATCAGCAAAAACTTCAGAAAGAAGTTGGCGATAAGGTTTTCTCCTCAATTTATTTATTGGCTTATCCTGATAGCCTTGTGTGTGATTGATTGTTTCTGCCAAGGTCTTGTCACTCTCTCTATGTTTATTTTGATTGGCTGTTCTAATGACCTGAAATTTGACCTTCTTGTTGATTCTTATTGGTTGATAGATGGGGTCAATGTCAATGTATCTGTCGATTGCTGACCGACCTGAATACCAAGCTGGTAAAAATTCTATGGCCTTCTTTGTATTTCCTCTATTCAGGCTTTTCTCATTTTGCCTGCCAAATTCATGTCCAGAGTTGTCTTCATGCATTGATATGGGCTAAGATATGTCGTGACGCTTCACTACTAGTTGATATCTATGTAGACAGATGCTAAGAGTGAGACCACTCTGTTCGATGTAGTGTTTTGTATCCTTTGACCTGCATAACATATATTGAAGAAATTTTGTGGACTTGTGGGATACAGCGATTTCAAAAGGTCTCAATAATCTGGTCGTGATCTCGGAGACATTGTTCATGTAGGGTAGGACAATCCATTTGTTGAATTTCGAGGTTGATGACGAATTATGTAAACATTTTTCAATGAAGTTACGTGGATAGTCAGTCTTTTGGAAAACAGTCATCAAATAGTTTTCTTCTTTTCTTCTCAGGGTTGATGCACTACATTGTGTTTTCGCCCATCTGAACAATGTTTTCATACGACTTCTTTGTGTGTTGTGGGATTGTCGCTATAGTAGTTTAGAATTTGATCCGCATGAGTTGGTTTTCTGTATACTTCAGTTTCCGATTTACTCAAATCTGTTCTAGTTACCAGAATATCTAAAAATACAAGTTTGTGAATTGATTCCTCTTCAGTTTTGAATTTGATATCATCGAAAATGTTGTCGATTAATTTGTACTCGTCTTTTAGTTCGTCTCTTTTAATGATGAAAAAACGTGTCATCTAAACGATCTGATCTACAGTTTTGATTTAATCAACGACACACAAAGCCACCTAGATAAGTTACCTAATAAACTTCAGAGAAAACCTTATTGCTCGCTTCTTTTTGAAGTTTTTGCTGATAATGTCTAGAATGATAATGAAAGCTTCACGATTAAAAAAATCCAGTTTTGAGAACACAACACCATCAAAATTATTCTCCTGAACTGCAAATATTCTCCATCATGACTGAAATATTTCATGACGTAGCCTGATGAACACTTTGGTAATATTACATACCTAATTTATCATGAAACCTTCTCATAAATGAAGATTGATTATCTCTTCATCATACTCTGATAGCTTGAATTACCTAGTCAACTTTGTTTGTCTAAATTTCTAACAGTTATTAAATGCCTAGTAATCCCTTGTACACTAACTATCCTAACAAGGCGGTGAGATATACAGACTACTTAATCTACATTACAAAAACACTTTTAATAAACATATATAACAAAATATTAATCTATGATTCTTCTTTCATGAATATCTTTACATAATTTAGGTGATTGCAATATTGAATTCAGCTCGTGTTCGTTGTCCATTATCAATTGCAAAAGATTTACAAAAAGCTATAAATTTAATATGCAATTCAGATGTATTTGTTGATCAGATAATGAAACCATTGAGTCGAACAAATGATCCAATCACAGCAGATTTAATTGAAGGTCTAGTCAAAGTAAGCAAAATTAAACATATATCTACAGATTAACTGATTCACATAACTTCATTTTAATTTTATTACTATAATTGTTATCTGTTCTTGTTTCATTTTTTGTGTTACATGTTCAATGGTTTAATTACTAAGTTTTGTTTGAATACAGTTTCTTCCCGATTCAATAGAAAAGTTTAAATACACAGGTATACGAAAGAGTTCAGTCTGACTAACCAATAGAATTGAAAATTGATCAGTTATTCGAAAACTGTTCATGAGTTCCTTAGTCATGATTTTCTTCTTATTAATATTCATCAAAAGGAACATTTGTGTTTGATTACAATGTAACTCTCTTTCTGTATTGATGACTGGAATCTATCACAACTATGTAGCAAGTTAATGTTGCAGCTAAAATACCATTTAACCAAGAAATATATTATACAAATTGACCAGAAAGAATAGGCAACAATGAAATCTGGCCTGACAACAAACCAACCAAGAACCCATTGCCCAACGAATATGCAGAAGAGGAAAGTGGAGATGGGTTATATCGGATATACACTGAAAAGACCGTTTGAGGACATCACGCATCAGGCCAGGCCAGACCCTGGAGTGGAAACAAAATGGGAAACGATGAGTTGGGCGTCCAAGCCGAGGGTGATATGGAGGAGACGGTGTGAGGAAGAAATAAAAGCTTGTGGGGAGTGGTGGCGCCAGGTTGAAAAGACTGTAGAGAATAGAGTGGAATGGAGACGTGCTACTGAAGCCCTATGTTCCACCCAAGGACTAATAATAATAATAATAATAGGATACAAATCGATCATTAATTGATAATCCACATGACTATCTCATTACTTTCTAGTCCATGATGAAATTTGTTGAATGCAGAATAAGACTATTTTAAACTAAAAGCAGTTCAGGGCAACACAACTTTAAATTGTACTAAATTGTAAATTGAGTACCAGTCCCTTGATAATAAAATTGTCTTCAAAACTCTGTATAATGAGCAGTACTGATTGAAACTAGTTTTAGAAGGGATGGGTGTCTTACTTGTGTGGTAACTACTTTAGCATGAGTGTACCGGGATCAATTGATTCCGGTATATTGCCGATTGATTGTTCCAGGTACATCTTTTATGAGCTCTGAACTCAGTGAATGGATCTCTTATTGAGCCTTTACTTCTAGCTGGTTAATGAACATTACTGACTGTTAAAAACAACTTTGGACTTTTTATGTTAACCAGTATTGTTTAACTGAGGCCATAGACTAAGAGCCATACAGAGATTTCCTTCGACAAGGTGATATCATCAGTAAAACTGTTTTACACAAAGAGTAAAGCAATGTTTACAGAAGTTGTTGTTATGGCTAATTTAGATAATAAAGCCAATCCATTATGCAAGAAGATGGGCATACGCTAAACCGATAAAAAGACCCTAGAATATTTGTATTTAGCCGATGATTTATGTTGAATGTCGCTCAAACTCGATGATGTACAGGCGAAAACTAACAAGTTGACAGAAGAGGCAGCGATGGAAGACGGGACTTCCTTCAGATTAATGTAGAGAAGACGGAGGTGATGAAGATACACAACGAACAACAGCATGAACAACAAGCACCAATTACCATTAACGGAAGAAGCTTAAAGGAAGTAGTCTCTTTAACCTACCTAGGCAACGCAGCATCGTCTCAACTTCAGGCGGTGGCGACGGCACAGATGAGGATGTCAAAGCAGCCAGGATCAGAAAGACAGCAAGAAAGGCTTTCACTAATCTGGAATCAGTGTGATAATCTACTGCACTCAGCATAAAGTGTGAACAAGATCCGGATATTCAACACTAATTCAGTCAAGTCAGTGCTTCTATGTGATGGTTGAGAGACTTGACAGCGCGTTACGAAAAACATTTCCAATAAACTACAGACGTTCATCAACAGCTGCCACCTACGCTCACACGATACTGACACTGAAGATCAGATAGATAGCCGGAAAGAATAAGCAACAAGGAACTCACTCTGACTAGCTGGCAACGAACCAACCAAAAACCCATTGGCTTACGAATATTCAGAAAAAGTGGAGATGGATTGGACATACACTGAGAAGGTTGATTGGGGACATCATGCTCCAGGCTAGGTCCTCGACTAGAATTCAAAGGGGAAACGACGAGTTGGGTTTCCGAAGTGAGGGTGACATGGAGGAGATCATGTGAGGAAGAAATGAATGCTTGTAGTGAGTGGTGGAGCCAGGTTGAAAAGACTGCAGAGAATAGAGTGAAATGGAGGCATGCTAATGAAGCTTTATATTCCATTAGGAACCCAAAGGAAAAATAATAAATCGTAATAAAATTAGTGCATTATAAAACACTTTTATGAAGAAATATGCAACAAATTCTAAAATGCTGACAGTCTACTGGCTTCTGAGGATGTAAATTAACTTAAATATTCACACTTAAGTCAATTGAAAAAGTGATGAAATCTATACATACTTTTTGGAAGGCTTTGTTAAAGATGGTAACAGTTGCAGTATGCTAGACAACTAATACTCAAGCAAAACTCCTTTCAGAAAAATTCAGCACTACACGAAGCAAAATGAAAATACTTGGAGGGATCTACAAATCACTTGCATTGAAATCTGAGTAAAAGTAAACTTTAATGATGGGAGACCTTGAGGACAACCAATCAAGTTAGGGATGATTTATTCAAGCCATTTCGTTAAGTCCGTTTACCATGTTGCCTTACGCTGCATAAACCTTTGGTGAATTATGACGAAGATTGCACTGCAATATGTTTGTGATATTTATTGAAGTAGGTAGTGTGGTTGAAACAGATAAATCTCTTGCTCAGAAAATTGAATGCAATTCAATTTGTGGGTTGGTGGGTATTTTTTGATTTCAGGTTGGTATTCGCCATGGACTGACATCAGTTGAAGAAAAACTGGAAAATTTGAAGCACTGAGCAGCTGTTCCGTCACAGAAAGAGACTCCTTAGCAGTGCTCATTCATAACCCGCCCCATTAGGGGTCGAACTCACGACCTTCGTATTCTGTGGCCAGCACGTCACCACTAAGCCGCTGGATAGGAACCCAGTTGTCCATATTTTTACCTTCTGTCAGTTTATGACAGCACGACTATCACCCAATGTCATTTTTGAATATTTGCTCTCGCGTTCACTAGGTTTACCTCATCGGTCACGACTTCTCATTGGATCCCTGGCGGGCGGGGTCAAGTGTGCGCACTGCTGAGAAAGTCCATACTAGAATGAGACAACTGTCTAGTATCCCTAGGTTTCCAGTGTTTCTCCAACTGATATCAGCCCATGATAGATACCTACTTGAAGACCTAAATATAACCTAGGCAGATGACTTAAACAGTACTAAGTAATCTATAACTTACTCAATATATCTATAGATACATATGCCTTAATAAACCACAGATTCTTGGTATATACGACCGAAATACGAAGGATATTTTCTGTCATTAGAGGATAGATCAAAAATATATATATTAGAAGCTATGCATAAATGCTCGGCATTGGATACTGCAATATAAACAGATGTTGGGAAGTCATATATACCTCTGTTTAAAATGGATCACCCCCATCGAGCTATTGCTTACAAAAAGCACTTCATTGGTCAAACTGGATTGCACACTGACAACTTTGAAATAATGTGGATTCGTCATAGAAATTTCTTAGAACCCTTAACAGGATCAGGAGGGGAAAATTCCTCAATATCATTTACATGGATTAGTGGGAATGTAGACAATGGTATGGTTTAAAGGGTGATTACTTATTATTGTTTGTCCTTTGAGTTCCTAGTGGAACATAAGGCTTCATTAGCAAATAGCCGTTTCACTCTCTTCTTTGCAGACTTTTCAACCTGGCTCCACCACTCACTACAAGCATTCATTTCTTCCTCACATGATCTCCTCCATGTCACCCTCACTTCGGAAACCCAACTCGTCGTTTCCCCTTTGAATTCTAGTCGAGGACCTAGCCTGGAGCATGATGTCCCAATCAACCTTCTCAGTGTATGTCCAATCCATCTCCACTTTTTCTGAATATTCGTAAGCCAATGGGTTTTTGGTTGGTTCGTTGCCAGCTAGTCAGAGTGAGTTCCTTGTTGCTTATTCTTTCCGGCTATCTATCTGATCTTCAGTGTCAGTATCGTGTGAGCGTAGGTGGCAGCTGTTGATGAACGTCTGTAGTTTATTGGAAATGTTTTTCGTAACGCGCTGTCAAGTCTCTCAACCATCACATAGAAGCACTGACTTGACTGAATTAGTGTTGGAAATCTGAAACTTGTTCATCACACAACAAGACATTAGACACAAATCATCATCGGCGGCGAAATCCAAATCTTCTAGGGTCTTTTCATCGCTTCAGCCAGAGTATGCCCCTCTTCTAACAGCTCCTCACAATTGTCTGTTCCATGATCCAGTCCATCACAGTCAGGAAGATCATCGGTGATAGTAGGTGGCAACCTTGTCTTACTCCTGTCTTCACTTCAAAGATATCACTGAAATTTCCATTGTGAACCATTTGGCATGTAGCATCATACAGCATATAGCTGCTGTTGAATGAGGTTGATAAGGGTTTATGGCATTAAAACTGTAGTGTTGAAGCAAGCAGCTACCAAATTACTTCTCGGTCGATGGTGTGGAAGGCCTTTTCAAAATCGATGAAATTGAGGTTGAGTTGAGTTGAGTTGACTACCATTCTATTTTGAGTTCTATGATGATGCGTAGCGTAGCGTTTCAATTCGATCCACACATGATTTGTTCTTTCTGAAGCCAACCATTCAGGCAGCCAACCAGCCAGCCAGTTTCGGTCGTCGTTTTGAATGCAGTGGATTTTTCAGTCTCTCGAGGATGATGTGGCCTAATATTTTGCTTGCTCCGTGTGTACAACAACATGGTTCCGGGCCAGTTCTTGCAAAGACTTACGTTTGCATTGTTTGGGAGTTTGACAAGGTAGCCCTTCTTCCAATCGACCGGCAGGTACCTTTCCTTCCTCTTTTTGAAACTTCTGCACTAGTGATGTGAGCATTTCCTCTATTGTCTGTGCATCTGTTTTCAGTGCTTGTTGAGGAGTTCCATCTGGTCCTGCTTCTTTCTTGAATTTCAGCAACTTTATGGTATTCAGAACTTTACTTCTGCTCTTGTTGAAGGGCTTGTGTTGACTGGTAGTTCTGTTGCTGGGTTGCTGGTGGTATTTCTGGACAATTCGCAGGTGGTAGTGGTGGTGGTGGTGGTCGAGTGAAGAGTTTTTTGAAATGTTCAGCCTATTGTTTCCTTTGTTTCTCCTCTTTGGTAACTAGGTTTCCTTCACTATCTTTCATTGGTTTCAAATGTGTTGATCTCTCCTCTCCCAGATGGTAACCTGATTATTTGATATAGTGTTTTTAGGTCTCTCCTACTAGCAGCCTGGTCTGCTTCGCTTGCAAGTGTTTCGTAAATGTGTGTCTTGTTTTTGCGCGCACTCTTCTTCCCTTCTTTGTCCATTGTTTTCTATGTTATGTTCAGTTCCCGTTTTCGTTGTTCATCCTTGTACTGGTTCATCTTCTCTTTCTCCATCACCATATTCCTCTCCCTTCTCTATCAGTTTCTATGTGTTCATCGAGATCCATTTTATTTTTTTCCTTGTTTCTTCTTCCTTCCTAATATGGTTATGCAGGTTTCTTTCCACATCCCTTTCAAAGAGTTCCCGTGTTCCTCCAAGCCTGATCATTCAAGGATGTAGCTCAATGTCTCCCATTTTGTTCTGATGGCTGACTTATAGATTTCCTTTGTAGTTTTGTTCTTCGTTATTTTTCAAGTAAAACAAATTTCTATATTCTAAATAAAGCACCATTTCCCTCAGTAACTACTTGGTCCTTCATATTCTTCATTCTGATTGGTCAGTGCACACTTGAACGTGATTGGCCGTCACTAAAGTTTAGTTTTACCGAAATCTAAAATAAAACCAGAAAGATCCATGTTCTAATAATTCCTGCCGATTGTCTCTAACCAAATAAGATCTGTTCAAGTTCACCGCAATTGTGAGCCTACGAACTTGGTGGCCACCTTGAAAAATGATCGACAGGATTTGGTCAGCACTCAGGACTAGACAACATGAAATTGGCTGCCCTCCAGTGACCAATCATTGTGAACTCACTTTATAGTCAGTTAAAAATCAGGTGAACCATGTAGTTAATCTGTAATCTTCGTTGCAATACCTGTAACCTGGCTTAGTCTACTGTTATGAGGTTGCGTTCAATCTAGATGATGCCGATGTCAATGAAATGTTGGTTAGAAGTTGGCATTCATCATGGACTGACATCATTTAGGGGGAATATTGGAATCCTGGAGGAAAAGAATAGCTGTTTCGTCCTAGTATGGAACTCCTCAGCAGTGCATACCCACAATCCCTCCAAGACCACTGGATTCCTACCCGGTGGCTCGATAGTGACGTGCTGGCCAGGGAAACCAAAGGTCCTGGATTCCAAACCCTTGTGGGGTCATGGGTACAAACTGCTGAGGAGTCTCTTACTGGGACGAAACAGCTATCCAGTGCTCTCAGGTTTCCAACGTTCCTTCATCTGGTGTCAGTACACGATGAATATCAACATGAAATCAATAAATCCCCATAAACCCCGAAATTGAAAGAATACTGATTAGTTTTCAGTTAAATACTTTTTAAACTGCTGAAGGTCTTACACAATTTGAAGTATGAATGACAAACTCGCATAGACCAATTCATGAAGTAACTTACCAACTTCACAACAACTGTTAGAAAAAGACGCAAACGCATTCACTGAAAAACAGTAAACTCTCACAAGAACCTGCAACAAACATACAATTAAGGAGTGAACAGAACTCTCACTTCTTTAGAAGTAATAAACTGAGACGGACACTTAGTGATGGATCGTGGCCAGCAGTGGAATCCAGGATGCGCATTTCGTCCTGTTTGGGACTCGTCAGCCGGATGTACCTGCCTCCCAGTGAGTGATATTGTTCCCACCGGGATCCGGACTTGGGAGTGATCGCTTCAAACGCCAGTGTGTCATCCACTACACCACCGAGCCAAAACAGCCACTTTTTGCGCGATGGGTATAGTTTTTAGTATAATTTTTTTTAGATGATACCGTATTTGATTGGACGGAAATTGATCGGTCTCTATTGGCATATGGTCTCCTGTGCGCACCGATCAATTCGGTCCAATCAACTATGGTATCATATAAAAACAATTATACTAGACTGACACTTACTTGATTTTTTTTGAAGGGGAATTAACGACAGCGATTAGATTGTCACTGGGGGCTTTTAAGATTGAAACGTATGAAATGATCAGAACTGCATCATACGCATAGTTTTAGTCATTTATAAGATAAATCTTACTTTTTTTCTAATTTTATGTATGTAATTCACAACTTACCAAACGGTAGATATTTGTAATGACATAAAACATTTCTTGCCAGATTTTTGTAAAAAGTAAATAAATTATCTCCAATATTTGTTCACTTTTGTTTGATATTTTCTTTATTTCTTAGGCTTCAAATTTATCCAAGGAACCAGACAGTATGCTGAAACTTCGATCTTTGGCAAAATCATTAAAAGGTAAGTTGACGTTACTAGTCACCTGAGACGGGGCGGAGGGGGGGGGGGCGGTAATGAATACACCTTTTGGTACTAAAATTTCGTAACTGTTTGCCAGAAAAAGTACCGTCAGATTACACCTGATTTGATGGATGACTCATGAAAGCATTTTGAACTTATCAGCGGATTGTGGAACACCTGAATAAGTAATACTGAAGTCAAACCGGTGAAGTTAACTGGAATCGATTGAGATGGTTGATGCACGTTCTGTACACACAAATCTACCATCTGACTGAACGTTTGGTTTTTGGTTGCTATATAATTGACCACATTAGGACATGATGTGTGGTATAAATTAATAAGACCATCACATTCAACGTAGGCCTGATTATTGTTATCTTTCAGATATTAAAAATATGTAGGACATCTTGAGTGAGTGGAGTAGGTCTACTCACCCTCAATCTTCTCGTGGCATTCTTCTCTTTCTTGTGGTCAATTCTAATCACTTTCTACATACAACTGACTGCTCAGTGTTTAACTTAGAGGAGCATAGTATATTTCATGTGTCATTTTCTACACTTTCACATAGAAAAGTATTTATCTATTCATTCGTTCCCTTGAATACTTAAAGGGTATTTGAAAAGTATTTTCATCAACAGTTAATACCCTATAGAAGAAAATATTCCTATTAGTTTAGAGGTAGTATTCATCATGCACTGACATCAGTTAAGGAACCATTGGAAATCTGGGAGCACTGGACAGCTGTTTCGTCCTAGTATGGGACTCCTCAGCAGTGCGCTCCCACTACCCCGCCACAGACCGAACTCAGGACCTTCAGGTTTCACGGCGAACGCGTTAACCATCCAGCCACTGGGTCGGTTTTCAGTGGTTCATAATTTTCAACTTCTGTCAATTCAGGATACAGCGTGACTGTCACCCAAGGTCTTCAGTTAGCATCCACTTCACTTACGACTGGTTGACCCCACAGGTCACGGCTTCTCATTAGAACTTCGTGATATTCTTCTGGAAGCAAGTCACCAGTGAGCGCTATACAGTAATGTATTTTTTGAGATGAATGGGGATTTTTAATCTAGAGGCAGTATTCATCATAGACTGACATCAGTCGGGGAACCATTGAAAACCTGGGAGCACTGGACATCTGTTTCGTCTTAGCAAGGTACTCCTAAACAGTACGCACCCATTAGTCGTTTGGTTCGCTGTACAATTCAAGTCTTCGATATATTCAACTGAAGAACTGTCTAACCTAATAGTCAGTAAACGAATATCTCATGAATAGTTAATATGATGAAATGGTTAATAATCCATCTCTAAATTATGAAACCTAAAAAAATACAATACTTAGTCATCACAGAACTGTCCTATTAACTCCAATAATAACTGAATGGTGATGTGAGTTCACCTATGAACTTCAGTGCCTTAAAATCGTTTACTTGTGGAATCAGTGTTCACTGCTGCACAGTCTCACAGTGAGATGAAACACATGTTCTACATTTCTTCACTCTCCATATATTTCTCCAGTTATCTCACTACTCAGTGACAATTATCTTTAATTACAATAAATGTTGTCAGTCTTTAGTTTGTTGTCTTCCATTTCATTCCATGCAAAAATATCACTGGTTTTGAATGGGTTACTATTATTTTTAGAATCAGAACATATTCTTTCTCCGATTTCAACACTGCAGACTAGCACAGAAATTGAAACGTGTCTTTGCAATTTCGACAAATGGGATTTCAATATATTTGACCTTGAACGTGTAACCAATAAAAAGTAAGCTGATAAGTGTTCATCTGCATTCGAAAATAGTTAACTATTTACCATCTGATAAATACTAATTCAATTCACGATGAAAACATCTTTTAACTTACAAAATGTTTCGTCTAATTTCTTACCACTTTAGAAATGCAGCTAACCAACCTTTTCTGAAAACAGTCCAACCTCAATTATTTGAAGTCATTTCACTTATTTTGTTCTGAGAATCTATAAGCTATGAAATAGTCCAAATTGTGAAAGGAATGTCACACTGTACAGTTACATGACTTAACCAATAGATGAAAACCAAAATGTATTGAACAGTCGTTTTGTGAATATTTTTAATTTCTTGATGTCTTAAAGTTTGGAAAAGTTCCTAATAGCTATGAGGTCGACCAATTTGAAACTGACGATCACAGCACATCTGTTACATGGAATGATTTTGCTTTCTGTCGTGAATTGACCGAGTTCAAAAAATAACAGTTATCAACTTTTGATACTAATTTACCCGAAAAAACAATCGACAACAAACTTGATAACTCTTGACTTAACGGTACACACTATAGGGAACAAATAAAATATGGCAAAGTATATGTTTAGTACAGCTTTGTCTTGAATTTCTTTGGAAGGTATACTATTTCACAATGGAAAACATCTTCATATAGTCACCAGGTTTCATCCACAGATTTCATGTTCACAGATTAGTCACGGAACTCGAAGGCTTTCAGGTTTGCTATCCAAGTGGAGTAAGAATTCCACACTGCAATTTTTCCTTGATTCGTAATGAAAGTTGGTCAAACATTGTTTTTCTAATAGTCGAAAAGTGGGACAGTAAATTAAGCAAAAGTCCACCCCGTCAGTCCTCGACAGATCTTTCAACCAGGCTCCGAGTGACACATATTATACGGCAACTAATTGACTTTCCTGTCCACCCGGAGCAAGCAAAATATCATGCCGCATCATCCTCGAGAGACTGAAAAATCCACTGCATTCAAAACTACGACCAAAACTGGCTGGCTGGCTTCAGAAAGAACAAATCATGTGTGGATCGAATTGAAACGCTACGCTACGCATCATCATAGAACTCAAAATAGAATGGTAGTCAACTCAACTCAACTCAACCTCAATTTCATCGATTTTGAAAAGGCCTTCCACACCATCGACCGAGAAGTAATTTGGTAGCTGCTTGCTTCAACACTACAGTTTTAATGCCATAAACCCTTATCAACCTCATTCAACAGCAGCTATATGCTGTATGATGCTACATGCCAAATGGTTCACAATGGAAATTTCAGTGATATCTTTGAAGTGAAGACAGGAGTAAGACAAGGTTGCCACCTACTATCACCGATGATCTTCCTGACTGTGATGGACTGGATCATGGAACAGACAATTGTGAGGAGCTGTTAGAAGAGGGGCATACTCTGGCTGAAGCGATGAAAAGACCCTAGAAGATTTGGATTTCGCCGCCGATGATGATTTGTGTCTAATGTCTTGTTGTGTGATGAACAAGTTTCAGATTTCCAACACTAATTCAGTCAAGTCAGTGCCTCTATGAAAATTTAGACCACGGTCGAATTCAAACCAGCCACCACCGGGTTTCCATCCCGATGCTCTATCAACTGAGTTAGGAGGTCCGACTGCTGACCAGATTTCTACTTCGCTCCAATCACCAAGAGTTTTGTCCGACTACCATGTGAATTCGTGACGCATTACTGTCGCTTAATGGTGTTCACACTGGCTTCCTAGTCAGGACTTCTCATTCCAATCTAGTTAGAGAGAGAGAGCATATTGATTATCCTTTTGACTGTCTGAGGTAGGCATGGTTTGGCAGATGAGGAATGCTAAGACAGAGTGTCTGCTTGGTAGATATAAAGAAGCAAGAAACGAGGGTCATAATGAGGGTGATAATCGTAAACTTACTAATTATAATGAAATAGACATAGAGTTGTAAAAGTTTTAAGACCATGGTAAGATAAAAGACGTAACGTACTTCTTCTGCATGCAACCTCTAGTTGGTGAACTGCCAGCACTTCTGCTGTACGCAACTGTCGAAGGTTCACTTCTTTTGAACTATTCCTTTTTGACTTTATGAACGGCACATAGTGACTTCCCTATATGTTCAGAGTTGACCAAATGTTCAACATTTGAACTGTTAATTGATTTATATTCTCTTGATAACCATCCAGGATAGTCCACAGGGATACGTTTGGAAACTGAGCGCTTTGTGTGGCCCTTATTTCTAGTTTCACCTTTTTTACATTTATCAAGTGGACACTCAGTCTTCACATTTCCCGTCTACCAACAATTTTTAACTTGTCAAATTCCTTACCTTTCTCATTATTTCCTTTGTCAAAGAGATTATTACGTAACCACTCTCCATTCTTGATTTCCGCTCTTAACACTAACTTAGTGATACAACTAAACTCTATTGACCGATAATAGAGTGTTATATATATATATATATATATATATATTATATATATATATATATATATATATATATATATATATATATATATATATATATATATATAGGATTGTATAGCTTTGGAAAATGGTATCGTTGAAAGATTTAAGCGTTCCCATCGTTCTTATAGGTATTTTCATCAAAGGTAAACTATACTGAATCATCTTGGTTTGCTTATTTAATCCAGTTATTCAATGGACCACATTCAAACTGAAAGCAACAAATGAAAATTTGTCCAATACAAATAATATGAAGTATTTATGTCAATATAACCTAAACCTTCAGGTAGAATAGTGCCTATATACTTTCATACAGTGAAAAGAGCAAATTAACAGTAGTCTAGATTATCCATTGTGTTTATTTGTGATGAGAAAAAATAACAGTTCATTGCCAGTAATATTTTTGTCAAGTATTGCATGAACGTCTGCTTGTAAATTTAATTTCTGATAAGTTGTCGAACACCTGTAGCTTGTCTTCTTATGCAGTCATTTTGTATTTGTTACTCATTGAGATTTTAAAATTGGAAAGACAGGACCTGCTGAATAAAGTGAGGTCTATTTGAGTTGATGTTCAACTGTTAATTACTAGTTCTTGACTCAAATTCCACCCACTTTTACATGCATAAATAGTTACTGTCATAAACCCGTGAATATGGAATATGGTTCATAGCTCTTAGGGAGTGACTTTAAAGGCCACCCTAACGACAACTTAAACAATCAATCAGGTTTCGGTAATCAGGCTCAAAAAGTAGTTTTCAATAAAATATATAAGCCTAATTGGTTATTGCAGCAGTTGTCAGAGTGGCCTTTAAAACTGGCCCTCATAGGCGACTTTAGAGGCTACCCCAGCAACTGGTGTGATAACCAATTACTTCTCGTTATGGAAAAACTAGTTTTTTAGCCGAAATACTGGAACCTGATTGGTTATCTCAACAGTTACTAAGGCGGTCTTTAAAGTCAATCATACTTCACGTGGATAACTGTAAAGGCCACCCTAACAACAACTGAAATAACCAACTTGATTTTTCTGTTTTGTGAAAATCTCCCCTTCCAACCAAAATGGAGAAACTTAATTGGTTATTTCGTTGGTTGTTAGGGCGGCCTTTAAAGTCACCTGAAATAACAGATAAACGAATTAAAATAGAAGTGTAATTTGCCACAGGGACCAAGTTTTGTTGCTATATTACTAAGAGTATGCTTTTACTTAAGTTGGCTGCTTTCTTAATACCGGTAAACACGAACAGATCAAAGCTTTACGGCAGTTAAGATGTCACACATCGAATGATCAAGGTGAGTTCCTAAAGTATGTTTCATGCCTTACTTATTCCTACTTTTTCATGGCAATGCTCAAAAGATATTGAGTTAACCTTTGTAGGGTGAAACAAGCTCTGTGAGTGAACTATTTTGATAGCTACACGACATCCAGTATGCCATACTGTTCTGCTATTTTCTGCCTTTTGTCAATTTTGTTTCTTTGACCTAAGTTTACCCCACTACCTTCATTTTTCATACCAATTTATACGAACTGGTCAGTGAATAGTAAAAACGTCATGTCCTCATTACTGAATACTGATAAAAATCTGTCAAATAAGTCTACAGTTGAGAGAAATGATAATGCAGAGAAGTATCTTTCCATGTTAAGAATTGATTGTTAGGAAGCCTTATTATCATTATTTGTCCCTTGAGTTCCTAGTGGAACATAGGACTTCATGTCTCCATTTCACTCTCTTCTCTGCAGTCTTTTCAACCTGGCGCCACGACTCTCCACAACCTTTCATTTCTTCTTCACACCATCTCCTCCATATCACCCTCGGCTCGGACGCCCAACTCGTCATTTGCCATATGGCTTCCACTCGAGGGTCTGGTCTGGCCTGGCCTGACACGTGATATCCCAAAATGGTCTTCAGAGTGTATGTCCAGTCCAGTTCAATCCATCCCCACTTTTTTCTGCCTCAGGAGTCATTAATAAAGTTTACTTAAAAGCAGGAGGAGACTCCTGTTCCCTTGATGACTTGAGCATATATCAGCGATAGCTGAAGAAACTTCATCATAAAACTGTTCACGTCACAAATGATCTCTTGTAGAAATCAACTATTTACAATAATGAGTTACTACAAACATCACCGATAATTGTTAGTAAGTAGTTAAGCTCTTAGTCAAAAGAATCCATGAGGCTGCAATGGGGAATGAGCAATCTGATTAGCATTGCAAAAAATCACAAGACTAAGGTCATATACTATAGGCTCGTCAATAATATCATTAATCACCTTGTATATCATCATCTATAACATGCATTGTAATAATTGCACTTCTATAGTCCTCTGAGTAGTTAACAGTGATTACTAAATTTGACATTAATTTACGTGTAAAACTTGGGCATTGTGGTAAAATGTCATTCCATATAATATTTGTTTATTTGATATATAGTGCACAGTGATACAGCATTATTTCCTTGATGACGACGTTCCAAGTATAAATTATTGCTCGTTGCTAGTTTTTAATAGATCCATCACCGCTTATTCTTTTTTTTGATAGTAATAAAATTTCCCATATCTCCAGTATAGGTGTTGTGTCATTCCTATTACATGTATTGATTACTGATTCGATCAACAACGATGCAGTAATTAGTCTCTCTCTCTCTCTCCCCACCCAATTATATTGAACTTAAGTACAGTGGCTTTATCCCACCGTGTTGTGTAATTATGTACTTATTAATGCATGCATTGTGATAGCTGAGTGTTTTTCTAGATTGTTGACGGGTCTGTCATTCATTCCTATGTTCGGCTAGTCTAGTTAATATCAACTAGGTAGTTTCATCTTCTAATTATTGCATGGAATTTGGTAGATTAGATTATTTTGCCTAATTGAATCTGCCGGATGTTTAAGCCGACAAAGCTTATCTCTGAGTAAGTCTATAGATTTAACTGCTGCCTTAATTTCAACCTTGTTGAGAATCCTACGTAAACTTTCTGATGTACCTTCCTTATAGGGTAACAAAATGGGGGCTGTGAATTTCTTTCTACTCGTGTTACTGTTATTATATCGGTTTTATGTGTTTATAGGGATTTCTTGGTAAACTGTAGAGGATAATTACTAATTGTTAACGCTTCTTTTAAGTGTTTAAATTCCTTGTTTAAGTCCTTGCACTGACTAGTCAGTTTTCTGGCTCTCTTATTATGACACTGGAATAAACCCGCCTAAATTGCATGCAGTGACTGTGAGGTCAAATTAGCCGGTTGGCGTCAGTTAGATTAGCAGGACATAGGAATTTAGCTAAATATAGAATGACAGACCCGAATAAGATCAACTATCTAGAAAAACACTCAGCTATCACAATGCATGCATTAATAAGTACATAATTACACAACACGGTGGGATAAAGCCACTGTACTTAAGTTCAATATAATTGGGTGGGGAGAGAGAGAGAGACTAATTACTGCATCGTTGTTGATCGAATCAGTACTCAACACATGTAATAGGAATGACGCAACACCTATACTAGAGATATGGGAAATTTTATTACTATCAAAAAAGAAGAATAAGCGGTGATGGAACTATTAAAAACTAGCAACGGGCAATAATTTATGCTTAGAACGTCATCAAGTAGTAAGTTGACCTGCTTAACTCTTGGGCCACTAAAAAATTCTCTACCAAATAGATTCCATCAAATTATCCCCTTTCAGTTTGTTTTAATCTTTTAAACGTTTTCTGAACGCGTCATGTACTCTCGCGCGTTTTTTAAATGTTTTCGAACTTTCATTTCTCAAGCAAAAGAAAAACGCTACACTGATTAGAAATGGACTTATAAATGCTCAAAAATATAGCACATTACTATTCCTAGGATATCTGTATGGGAATGTAAATTTCTGTGCTGGCTGATTGAATTACCACCATCAAAATTTCACTCGATTTCGTGTTAATTTCCCATTGAAGAACAGATGCTAATGTAACACTAGCTGCCCGTTTGACGCTTATGCCTTCAATACTGTTATTATTAGTACTATACAGACATACTAATTATTTCTTTTAAAAATATTGTACGGAAAGCGAATTTGTTGAAATACTCCAAGCTGAAAATTCCATACTGTGTCATACATGCTGTTTGGAATAAAGGGATTATTATTATTATTATGAAGGTAAATAGTGCTGTAAATAAAACTGTGCTATACATCAACTAAGTAAGAGTGACATTTATACTGGGTGATGATTGAAAGTGAAATAAAAATCTGGACCTTGGCCGGATTCGAACCAGTGACCACCGGGTTTCCGGCTCGATGCTGTACAAACTGAGCTACGAGGTCTGACTACCGACCCAATTTTTATTTTACTCATCAATCGGACCTCGTAGCTCAGTTTGTAGAGCGTCGGGCCGGAAACCCGGTGGTCACTGGTTCGAATCTGGCCGCGGTCCAAACTTCCATTTTGCCTTCAATCATCACCCAGTATCAATACTAGTCTGCCAAACTACGGCCGTCTCAGATAGTCAAATGATAAGTGTGACATTGATAGTTTCTTCTCTCTGCCCCTCTCTGTGTATTTTTTAAATTTTTATTCACTATTTGCAGACCGTTAACCTATTTAGGCATGAGGATATTGGACAGTTTCAATGCAGTCAATGTACTACGTATACCTAGTCAAATATTGGTTGGTTGGTTGACAGTAATTGAAGAACATTACCATGCTGATAATCCATATCACAATGCTACGCATGCTGGTGATGTTTTACAAGCATCAGCTTATTTTTTGCAACATAATTTAATAAGGGTAGGTTGACATTTACTCGTTATGTGATAACATTGACTTCATATTAGGTTGACATAACTGTATGCCTCAACTGACAAAGTTACTTTTTACTGGCATATGATTGATGATGAAATGAAAAACTGAATAGCAGTGGGATTAGAACTCAGTAGCCTCTGAGTTTCCGGCCTGGTACTCTGACAACTGAGTCACAAGACCCTGACTGCAAACTAAATAGTAACTGAACCCTAATCATCAAGGGGTTTGCCCGATTGTTATGTGAGTTCGTGATGCATTACTATCCGTTCATCGTATTCACACTGGCTGTCCATCCAGGACTTTTCATCTCAATCCAAATCATCCTGAATTATAGAGGGAGAGCACTATATTGATTATCGCTCTGACTATCCGAGATAACCGTGGCTTGGCAGACTTGTGTTGATACCATTTCGCGGTTGAACGTGAAGTGAAAACCCGAGCCGTGTCAGGATTCGAACCAGCAACCTCCATGTTTCCAGCTCTATGCTCTACCACCAGTTATCCTATTTTATCTGTAGTGTAGATATTAGTAAAATTCCAAAGGTGGTTCTCACTGGTACTGCTGGGTTAACTTGGTCTGCTTAACGGCCTAACTGGTTCTAGTGGACAAGCAGATATCTTGGAGAGAGCTTTCCTGAAGGTAAAGAGAGAAAGGATGCTAACTGACAACATCCAACAGCTCCTATTAGCATAAAGAACAACAAATGAAGTGTTATCCCTACCAAAGCACTTGTGAGACAAATTGAGCGCACCTCCCTACAAATGATTTCCAAAAGACTGCCAGAGAATATCAAAAAGGCGTTTGAGGCAGGAATGCTTCATTTTCCTGCAACTGTCAACCTAAGTACGAATAATAGATAGCTTGAACAATTATTGGTAAGTGTAAAAGTCTGATATACGACTTATTCATCGGACAAGATAGATAAAAGTAACACAGGAATCAACTACTTTCAGGAACAGCGTCAAAGCTAGGGGTATCGTCAGACAATCTTTCTTTGGAAACCCTACCACGTACATTCCAACTACCCAATAAGAATAGACCTAATGAAGAGCCAGTTTCAGAAAACGTCGCTCAAAGAAAGAAGTAGCTCCTTTTACGAAAGCTGTGAAGGACAGAACATTTTCTAGTTGAACATTAGGATTTCTTAAAAGGAAAGATGTTTAGGATGTAAGACCCCTAAAACCGAACTCTTTATGCCTTTTATTTATAAATTTCTTGCGCCTTTTCCCGCTCCATGTGTATCGCTTGTTTTTACCGCTTTTAAATACGCTATTTTACTGTTGGCTGTTCTCCAAATTTCAAGATGCTAGATGTTCGGTTGCCTAATAGGTGTTTCCATTGCGCGTAGACGTATGCGCTGAATATGTTTAACCAACCAGTAGCAGATTTCAAAATCATCCTCATTCGATGAGATAAATGTAACGAGGTAGCAATGTTCCACTAACTAGTTCACTTCATTACTTTGAGTTTACCTGTCACCAATTTTATTTCACTAGTGGTAGTTCATCCTGTTATCAATGATTAGTTAGTTGTGGTGAAAATCATTTCGTGTTTTCGTTAGATAGCGAAAACTGATATCTAACAGACTTTTATTATGTTGCTGATTGTATTTTCTCGTCGTTGATTGAACCGAATCGATCACTTTCTGTTGACATTTGGGTTATTGCTTGGATGCCTCGATATCGCCTGTCGTTTTAGTTTTTATAGTAGTGATAGTTGCTAGCTGTCAAATCAAGCATGTGCGTTTCGTTCTACTTGGGACTCGTTAGCTGGATGTACCTGCACCCAATGAGCAATGTTTTTCCCACTACAGAATGAACCTGGAAGTGATCGCTTCAAACGCAAGAGCGTAATCCGTTAGGCCACCGAGCGGTTGGTCACAGTTTTGAGTCTCAGTGGGAACAATATCGCTCGCTGGAATGTAGGTACATCCGACTGCAGAGTCCTAAATAGTACGAAACGTGCAGCGTGGATTCTACTACTAGCCACTATCCTTCAGTACTAAAAAAACAGTTGTATAACTTTCAAAAGAATACTTAATGTTAAGGAATTGCGTTGCGAGAAATCGTTCTTGTAAACTGTTTGCTAAGTAGGATGGTTCACTTTCGACAAGTCCATTCTGCCCCATAAATTCATCTAAGGAAATTGTGTTATTCATCACTTCATCTTAACCTCCATCTATATATTCTTGTTTTCGTAAAACTTCAGTGATCTACTCTGAGTTTGATTCTACTGATGTTCATGATTCCCCTAATTAGCTTACGAACGACGTCTTCATCAGCAGGAATTTTTCTGTTGTTCACATGACTATAGATACAAGTATTCTCTTGTTTGATAATCATCAACTAATCAAATCTTAAATTTTCATGTAACTTAAAGTGCTACTGAAATTCAGACTGGAAAAAAGGAATTCCACCCTGAAGTCTGAAAATGTTTACTTTTGTCATGGAGTTTTTTCTGCATAGGCAATACATTTGAACTAAGTACTGAAGTCGCGTGAAAACATTATATACTCTCAACATCAACAGTCATCTTTTTCGAGTATCTGAAAGGAGGAGCTCTATAATCTCATAGTGTCTCAATAGAAAGGTAGATGGACATATGAAACCAGTGTCATGTCTTGTTTACAAACCATTTACTGCATGCAGATGCTCTGAATTGAAACTCAGCTGGGAGGCTTTTGAAGACCTGTTTATTATCAAAGATATATTAATTTCGTATACATTCCAGCGTCATTCGAGCTGTGATCTCTCAGTTTAAGCATTTTTTACCATCTTGTAGGATATTACCCTTCACTTTGATTCAAGTAATAGAAGACTATCTTCACTCACGAAGGTTACTGAATGCCCTGATATATTTGAAGTCCGTTATTGTAGTCACTAAAATAAGCAAATTTGTCATGCTAGTTTGTTGAAGGCAGTCGTCAAGAGGTCCCCTGAACCTCATTTCATGCTTTTTGGCTTTCGTCAGCAGTGTGTATCTGCAACCTCAAAAGAAATGATTTCCCGTTGTGCGATTCGAATTCATGTCATCTAAGAATGAAGTTGGAGGTGTCAAAACTGAGCTCTGAGGATAGGATTTCCCTTGAGTTTACAGACACGAAACCCAGGTCAAATAGGACTTTCTGCCGATCGATTCTGGTTGACTAACATGTATCAAAATGCACCACGATGAGGATTTCTCTAGCTTGGTGGCCACGTTATGAAATGATTGATAGAACTTGATCATCACTCAGGACTTGATAGTATAAAATTGGTTGTTCTTCAGTCACTTCTGAAACAAGTAAGTGGTTACAAGATGATATTCTTCGCATTACTAGTGATGAGATTATCTCAATGTTTTATGAATCCCATCCAGTTGCTTTCTTTTTGAATTGTATGTTTTGTTTTTAAACTTTCATTGCCTTAGTCAATATACACCAGTATTGATGAGGTAGCAACACTTCTCGCTGCTATTGTACACGATGTGGATCATCCTGGGAGAACTAATCCATTCCTTGTGAATAACAGTGACCCATTAGCTATTTTATACAATGATATGTGAGTGCTTAGATTAACTGTAATTCAGTTGCCATTTTTCATTTCATTTTAAATACTTCAGTTGTTACTATAATGTTTGAAATGGACTTGCTTTGTGGGGTCCACCGGATAGAAATTGCACGAAGAAATTAGTCAAGATCGTAGAATACTGAGGTCCCATATCTTTCCATCTCAGAACTGTTCAGAGAAACTGCTGTATGAGATTATGTAATTAGGATTATCAAGACTATAGAAAAACACTGTGAAGGCTTTAACAAAATTGATTTGAACTTCACTGACCGACTTGTGATTAGAATGCAATCAAAGGTCCACTACTATACAGAGAATAACTCTAAAGATTACCTCATAACTAGGAGTATTCTTGAAGAAACCTCTAAAGATTGGTATAGTAGCACTTTTCACCTCATCAAAAAACTGAATTCAAAAATATTTGCCATTTGATTCGAATAAAATTAGCAATAATCTAGCCATACATCCATATACGAAGTCAGACGAACAGAGAAATCAACCAATCAGAAGTGGATCAGTTGAATGGAAGGAAGAAGTGTCTAGAAAAATTGATGTAAATGTAGATAAAACTGTAAAAGAGGAGAAAGTACAAATAAGTGAAGGTTAATGAAAATAGTCACAACTTCAGATATGATAAAAGCTGTACACAACTGCACCATTGTGACAAACTTTCAAGATATATCTCTAGGAGTCTTCAGACACTGATTTCTCCCATTTTGAAGATTACATGAATCTGTAAAACTTTATAGAAATACTATCTCATGGTGTGTTACAACTAGCAAAAAGTTTTGGACATTGACCTCGGATTTCATTAGTACTTTTCAATGGAAGGTGAATACCTCTTCAAAAATCAAAACTCACAGTACTCAGTGTTCACATCGAGGTATATAAACAGTGATAGGTTGGTTACTTCAAAATAACCGATATGATGTTTTTAGTCGTAAGTGCTAATCTAAATTTTGAACTGCTACCTGTCGGTCTAACCACTTTACATTTATCCATTGTGCCATGGATTCGAACCCAACTCCTTTTTACAGAGGTCTCTGTAGCTGCGAAGGTGTATAACTTATTCCCTATCATTCGAAACTATCACAAAGCGATGGAACTTGTCATCTATGTCTACTACATTCTGTGGTAGGTAATTGGGAAGAGACGGCAGAGAACTCATTAGGCTACATTTCGTGTTTGTTAATAGACAATATTTATTACTCTGTAGTGGTTGATCAACACACAAACAGTGTTACCGTTGAAATGAAAATGTATAATCCAATTAGCAGTTTAGGGGGACTGATTAGTTTGAAAGCAACATTCGTCACTAAATGACGTCAGTTGAAGAATGATTGGAAACTTCTGAGTATTGGACAGCTATTTCGTTTTGTTTTTGAGGAGGTCTTCATCAGTGCAAATTCACAAACCTGAATGGGATAGATCACAAAATTGTTGGGCCTAGTAGTAGGCAGGTTTCCATCCATCTATCAAGTTGGAATTCTATAGGTGACATTTTCCTGCTTCTGACTGAATCACTGTCTAGTTTACCTTGATGAATTGCTTCAGCAGGTTGTCACCTTGCTGGCCAACCAAGACAAATATGGGGAGAAATGTCCGTTGATGGTGATGAATGACGGTTACTCAGTGTTGGAATTTGTTAGAATTTGGTATCTGACCCCGGCAGCTAAGTGTTAATAATGTCCTTGACCTGAAATCCGATGGCTATGGGTTCAGTCTTGGACAGAATGGAGGGGATGAACTGTTGAAGAAATCCAGACTGGTAGGAAGCAGATCTCCATTTCATTCCATTCCATATGCAAAGAGGTCAAGTATGACGACTGAATTAAAGGCCGAATAACAATGAAAGTAAATAGAGTAAAAATAATTGTACATCGAACTTAGTTATATAGTTGAATTCACCAAGGGAGATTGAATGTGATAACAAACTGTTTTTGAACCCATGAAGGTGATTTAAACCTCCGAATAGCTAAGGCCTCAATAAATTTAAAGATCCGTCCTCAACTCATTTTGTAAACAGGACTAAAGATTGCAGCAGCATTAATCCTATGATTTGTCTGGACGATATGTTTCGCGATCAAAGAACTTGAATGTCTGCTACTAACTCAGATATATCAGCTGAAGACATTCAATTTCCTTCTAAAGCCACTTCAGAATATGCTCCTTGACCTTTAATTGCATGAATCTATGAGTTCTGCCGATGTTTGTGTCATTATACGTAGATTTGAACTGGTAGATGCAATGGAGGGTAGGATTGGTGTTCACATACTTTAAGGGTTGCTGAAATATCTGTTCAATCCTACCTTTTTAGGTGCAGTTAATCCAGTTTTTCGTAACAATAACTGCCCACTACTAAAGATATAATATGTAGAACAGGATATTAATAGAAGCTTAAATTCACTAGTATTTATATCAGAAAATGCAATTTTACAACTAGACAAAAGAATATATGGTATAAATATATGGCAGAATATTGATTTTATTTATAAACATGCAGACCATGGTTGTTACGAATATCCTGCAAGACGTTGAGGGCCGAGTAAGGTTTAATCATTATATGAGCCAGTCTACATTAAGACTTAATGTAGACCCAGCGTGTTTAGAATACTAAAAACAAGATTTTTCTGAATGTTTCGCTGTGTATCCTACAGCTTCCTCAGCAGAATATTTGCACTTTTATTCAACATCAGTATATATTAACTGTCAAATGGTACATGTAAAAATTTCTGTCTTTACGCCATTGGTTAGTTGTCAGGTTGTTCAGACTGATTGTTTTCAGCAAGTCATTATAGAATCCTGCAATCTTTGTCATTTATTATCAAAAAAATTCAATAATCGAAGTGTGTGTGTATGTGTGTAAATGTTATGGAAATTGTTTATGCCATTCGTTAAGAGTTTTGCACGGTGGCCTACTTGAACCTTGGGCTACCAAATTTATCGATGGGACATTTTTCACCAAATCCTTTCTTTCCAATTTGTTTTCATCACTTAAGTATGTCCTTTGAACGTATCATGTATTATTGCACGTTTTTCAACTGTTACCAACTCTCCATTTCTTGAGTCAATAACAAAGGAGAGAAAAAAAAATGTTACGCCATATGGAAATGAACTTTTCGGTGCAAAAAAGTACATCATATTTTCGTCCGTCAGATGCTTAGCTTGAGTTACACATTTTTGTACTGTCTAAATGAACCACCACCACCAAAATTACATTTGCATTTCTGTCGATTCTTCATTATGAACCGGATACCCGTCTAGAACCAGCTGGTTATTTCACATTATTGCCTTGAATACTGTTACTATTAACATCATTCGGATGTTATAACCGTTTTACCTGAAAGTATTGTTCTGGGAGTGAATTTGCTGAATTATATGCTAAGAAATCCATTCTGTACCATACATATTGTTTGGAATAAACCGACTATTACTATTATCATTATTAAAAATTCCCATCATGTAAATTAGGACAAGACATATAAACGAACAATATTGTTTTCAATTAGATCCTCCTCAGGCTTTACTCTAATGAAAATAGCTTTATATATATAAGGAGTAAGACAAGGCTGCCTACTATCACCGATCATCTTCCTCATTATGGTCGACTGGATCATACAGAAGACCTTCAGGAGCGAGAAGGCAAACATACATTAGCTGGACCGATGAAAAGACCCTAGAAGATTTGGATTTCGCCGACGATTTGGGTTTAATATAGCATAAACTAGAAGATCTACTGACAAAAAACAACAAGTTGACAGAAGAGGAGAGGCATCTAAGGAATACGGGACTTCCTTCAGGTGAACGTAGAGAAGACAGAGGTGATGAGGATACCCAACCAACCAACCAGCCAACAACAACAAGTACCAATCACCATTAACAGGAGAAACCTAAAGGAAGTAGTCTCTTTCACCTACCTGGGCAAGGCAGAATCGTTTCAACTTCAGGAGGTGACACAGGCACAGACGAGAATGTCAAAACCAGGATTGGAAAAGCCAGACAGGCTTTCATTGATCTGAAATCAGTGTGGAGATCTACTGCACTCATCACAAAGTGTGAATAAGATCTAGGTTTTCAACACTGATTCAGTGAATTCAGTGCTTCTATGTGATGGTTGATAGACTTGGTGGGGGGTGTCACGAAAGGTATTTCGAACAAACTACAGACATTGATCAACAGCTGCCACCTACACTGGCTCGTTAGTGAAGATGAGATGGATTGCCAGAATAATAAGAATAAGCAAGAAGGAATTCACTGTGACTGGCTGGCTGGGTGGCTGGTTGGTTGGCTGGCCTGACAACGAACCAACCAGGAACCCATTGCCCAAGAAATATGCAGGAGAAGGTGGAGATGTATTGTATTGTATTGTGTTGTATTGTATTGGGCGTACACTGAGAAGTCCGACTGGGGACATCAGGCGTCAGACCAGTGGGTCGAGTGTAATTGAGAGAGGGAGACGACGAGTTGGGCATCGGAGGCGAGGTTGACATGGAGGAGATGGTGTGAGGAAAAAATGAAATTTTGTGGTCAGTGTAGGAGCCAGATTGAAGAGAGTGTATAGAAGAGAGTGAAATGGAGACGTGCTACTGAAGCTGTATATTCCACTAGGAACCCAAGGGACAAATAATAATAGTAATAACAATAATAATAATAATAATAATAATTATATATATATATATATATATATATATATATATATATATATCGTCGGTTAGTGTGATAAAATGACAGTGCTGATTATAAGAAAAATGATAAAAGTGATGACGTTGACTAAAGCACTTGCGATATGGATGATAATGAAGACAAGAGCCAGGACAGCAGCATGAAAATGTAGACACTGCGATAAGGCAACCGAGTCAAAAGCTTGAGAAAACAAAAGTTACATAATACTGATAGACAAGGTAAGTCAGTAAACAAGGTCTAAGCCAATATTTTAAGTATATGAAAGAGGTGAAGAATAAGAAAGGAGTAAGGGTGCACAAACTTCCTCTGGATACAAAGACTAGGATTATTAGCTCGAATTCCCACTGATTCTGCCTTGTGTTGTGAAGGACAAGTTCGAATACATTTGGAAAGACGAGGTGGTATGCGATGAATAATCGTGAGACCATGAGAATAACCACTGAGACTCGACCCTGGTACCCATCGCTTCAAACGCCAAGGCGTTATCCACTAGGCCACGGTGGAACGATGGTCACTTCTTGTACAACGTTTAGTAGTTATTACTATTTTATTGATATACTTGTAGTTATCCGATGTTTTATTGGATCGAATTGTTCAGCCTCCATTGGCATATGGGCTCCTATGCAGGTACCTCGATACTGCCTGAATATCAATTATGGTAATTTAGTTCCTTTATGGCCCAGTGAATAAGGGCTTGGCGTTTGAAGCGATGCGTTTGGGGTTCGAGTCTCAGTAGGAACAATATAATTCACTGGAATGACGAGTTTCAAGTAGGACGACAAGTGCGTCCTGGATTCTCTTGGTAGCCACAACCAAACAAATTATCATAATTCACACTCAGGCAATATCTAAGCATCCTCATAGGACTCCATATGCCAATAGAGGTCGAACAATTCGATCCAATTAAACAAGTAGTAATATATTTTAAAGTTGAATAATGTTGAAGAATCTGTGGCATACACAGCGAAACATTCTCGATATTCTAAACACTTTGGGGTTATATTAAAACTCACTTATGATTGATTTTATTTGATTATTGACTAGCTCAAATTGAAATCAACACACCATGACAACAGTCTTTTAATCACAGACATATAGACAGTTTGATGTAACAATATCTATTGAAAATAAGTTAATTATTGTTACTTTTTGAAAAAAAAACTTCTCATTATACCGAAAGAGAAAGTGATTTAGATTTGAAAGTCACTTTTTCATAATGAGCATCTTCATATAATTGAAGAGAAAAAATCATGCAAAAATTAGAATGATTACATTATTCAATAGTTTATCCTTTAATTTACTAGTTCTATTGTACATTGAACAATTATTTGTCTCTCTTTTGTTTTTTTTTCCTTCACTCTTGTCGCTTAACTTGTTCGTTGATCTTATTGAGAGACATTAAAATGTCTACATTGAAAAATAGAGCAAAACGATTAAAAAACTGTATAGAAAATAAATGTAATTATTAATAACCAATATTTATGGATTACTTTTTCCAACAAGAAAAAAATCACCTTTACTTATTATGTGTTGTTAGGATAATGATTAAAGTAGAGTAAGAAAACTAGCTTACGATAGGATTCGAAACATTTGCATGCCATAAAATGTTTGTACTCAGTTATATTCCCCATTATCCTGATGGAAGAGATTATTTGAACGAAATTTCTTTTCCTAATAAGCATTAAATGCAAGGAATTGTTGAAAATTCACAGGCTAGTGAAATACATTTACTTCTTAGGGTGAATTCCTTACTATCAAAGCATACCTTTATCCACTATCCAGTCAGAAACTATAATATGTAACAACGAAACAACTTTCTGGTGATCCCAATGATTGAATGCTTAATGCATCCACTATTAAACCTGAAGGTGTTGGGTTCGACCTGTAGCTGGATCGTGGGTACCTACTACTGAGGAGTCCTATACTAGGACGAAACAGCTGTATAGTGCTCCCAAGTTTTCAGTGGTTCTTCAACTGATGTCATTTCCTGATAAATACTACCTTAGCAACTATAATACTCACTTTTGTAGCTCATATAGAAGTTTTTTTCTCTCTTATACTGAGGAATATTGACCTGGCGTTCTATTTGGAAAGTCAGTTGGCAGCATAACCTAGGTCACTTCAAGAACAAGGATCAGTAACAAATGGGAGATTGGTGTAAACGCCTACTCTTTAGTACTCAACGATATTTGTGCTCTTTTGCGGTGTGGCCACTGAGCTAACTGAAGTGACACTGTGGTGTACTGAGAGACACAGGTTCCTAAAAAGCACACCAAAATGTTGTATCACTGAGCTTACTGCCAATATTGCACATTCAACTCATAGAGATGTCTATATCCCTGCTTGCTGAAAATGTTTCTACTGCTTTAGTGTTTTATCCAGGTAAATGTGAACTGAACGTCTAAAGGACTCAGTTACACAAGTTATCTAGTTATTTTTTCTTTCATAATTATCACTTATACATTTACCTAAACCGGTTATGACCACTAGGATAAACCATTCGTCTTGTACATGGAAAATGACTTTGTCATTACTTCATACAACAGAAGAAGTTGATTACCTAGGCTACTAGTGAAGCTTAGAGCTTTCGTCAATCACTCAGCAGTCAATACCTCGTGCGTTCGAAAGGCCTGGGAATAAACTCGTTGTATGAAAGCTTTATCATACGAGACCTCGCAAACTTCAATAAGTGATGTAGGAGTCAAGGAGTTGATTGGAATTCAAGTATGTTAGTTACAATCTCATTATTTGGGTGTCCAGGAATTCATTATTTTATTCTTAACAAGTCCTCATTTGTCCTTTTTACAATGTATAAAAGTATGAAAAAAAACAAAACAGTTTCTTTGTTTAAGTATTACGTCTCTGGAAAAGATGGTTCCTCTTTGACTGTATGTGTACTCATTTATTTTAGTGCTGTTTTGGAAAGTCACCATGTGGCTCTGTCGTTTGAACTAACTCTCAAGTCACCTGAAATCAATATCTTTCAAAATCTTACACGGTAAGTAACTTCTTTAATATATCAGTAAAAAAATATATTAACTTTTAAAGATGAGTAATATAGAGAATCTTTTTTATACTCATAATGAAGATGACTGTTGTCCAGTATTCTCTGACCTTCTTCACAAAGTAGTTCTTGATGACTAGACATCAGAAATCAAATAAACAAGCTTTCAGAGCTAGTTGACATTTCATGAGATGCGGAGCAGTAAGGTGTGCTAAAATTCCACTTCCAATCAACTGAATAATCAATATATGGATTGTGTAACTTTGAGAATCAAGGAAGGTTTACTCTTCATACTGTTTTGATCATTTCTTTATAATATTATCAAGTGTAACAACCATGTTTGGATTCAAGAAGTGTGGAATGTTGATTACAGAGTGGTTATCAGTTGGACGAGATCACCATATGGTGTCAAACCTCAGTTTTATATCGATATGGTACATCTTGAGTTTATAAGGAAAGTGTACTGTCTGTCATAGGGACTAAATTTGTAACAGATTGTATTACATTTAAATGTCTTATTGTTTAATTTGTTTCACGGGTAAAAGACAATTATCCAAAAGACTATGATGTTGATCCACCCACTTTGATGATAGCTGAGTTAGTAACTGGCGAAAGACCATACACTTTGCCAACTTATCTTTTCATATCTCTTTTTAGTTTTATGCAGTGTAAGTATCAATTCACGAACCACCACCAATTAGGCTGCACCATCGTAGAGACTATTAGTAAAGTAACCGAATGAGTGAATATTTAGTTGTTCGCATGAAATATAGTCTTAAGTAACACTTGTATTATTATTATTATTAGTCCCTTGGATTCCTAATGGAACGTAGGGCTTCAGTAGCACGTCTCCATTCCACTCTGTTCTCTGAGATCTTTTGAACCTGGCTTCACGACAGCCCAGAAGCTCTCATTTCCTCCTCGCACGATCTCCTCCATGTCACCCTCGGACCTCCAACTTGTCGCTTCCCATGGGGATTCCACTCTAGCAACTGGCCTGACGCGTGATGTCCCCGGTCGACCTTCTCAGTGCGTGCCCAATCCACCTCCATTTCCTCCTGCATATTTGTTGGGTGATAGGTTCTTGCTTCGTTGGTTCATTCCCAGAGCTCCTTGTTGCTTATTCTTTCTGGCAATCCATCTGATCTTGAGTAACGAGCCAGCGTAGGTGGCAGTTGTTGATGAATGTCTGTAGTTTATTGGAAATCCTTTTCGTAATGCGCCAAGTCTCTGAACCATACAGAAGCACTGCCTTGACATTGGTGTTGAAAATCCGGATCTTGTTCCACATGCTGAGTGCAGAAGATCTCCACACTGGTTTCGGGCTAATGAACGTCTGTCTTGCTTTTCCGATTCTGACTTTGACATCCTCGTCTGTGCCTGTGCCGCCTGTAGTTGAAACAGTGCTTCCTAGATAGGTGAAGGAGGTTACTTCCTTTAAGTTTCTCCCGTTGATGGTGACTGGAGTTTGTTGTTGTTGTTGGTTGGGTATCATCATCACCTCTGTCTTCTCTATATTCACTTGAAGTCCCGTCTTCGCTGCCTATCATTATCATTACCTCCTTCTTACTAGTTTCATAGTGAAACGGTGAAGAGTGTCAGTATGTAGACATCAACCACTTTTGAGAAAGGCAGCAAGCAAATTACAGTTGTAGTGCTTAATAATTGTTCACATGATAGGGAGATCACAATAATGGTTGGGTAAAAAGTTGAACAATATCACATCTGGAAATAATGCCCAGTGAGTCAACATTATTCAGAATCGTAATAAGAATGGATTAAAAGACGTGATTGCTAACTAAGTCTCTATTTGTCTGCTAGCAGTAACAGTTATTTCATAACATTCATCGTATGCACTTCTACAAGTAACACGTATTATGTGTACTTCGTCTCATTTTATGTTCCCTGCATACTTAATTGATTTGAGCTAAGCCTTAATCTCTCACTGTACGTGAGACTGCTAGTTTGCGCCTCAAGAAATGTTAAATCTACACACAGATTAATTTACTAAATCTATTAATTGCCTAACTATGTCTATATCAGACACAATTCTCGTATGACCTGTTACTCTGGTTCATTCTGAAGTGATGTGTCAAATAAACGTGGAAATATACTCACTCTCCCTCCCCCCCCCACACACACACACATCGCCCTGAACCGTAATAGCATCGTTGATTTATCGTTTCAGTTGAATTAATCCCTTTGTTTTATCTTTTGTTTTTTGTGGGGGAAAATAATACTAACGAAAACAACAACAACGACAACCGCAACAACTTTGAACTCTACATTTACACAGAGACGAGTATCGAACAATGCGTAGTTATATTGTTGATATGGTGTTAGCGACTGAAATGGTACGACATTTTGACATTGTTACAAAATTTGTCAACACATTGAGCAAGCCAATGTTGACAAAGAATCGAGTAAGTATTGCCTTAATAATTCATTGTGTACCAATTTGTAATCTTAGTAGTCTGATATTCATTCTTTGCTTAGATGACAATCTATGAGCTGAATGCGAATCAAGATTGTCGCTGTTTTTTTCAGCAGTTTATTAGGACTAACTTATACGTAAGGAAAGCTAGTTACCGAAGAGGAGAAACAAAGGAAACAATGGGCTGACCACCTCAAAAAGCTCTTGAATCGACCACCACCTGCAACTCGTCCAGAAATATCACCAGTAACGGCAGAACTAGCAGTTGACATAGGCCCTCCGACAAAAGCAGAAGTCCTGAATGCCATAAAACTGCTGAAATCCGGGAAAGCAGCAGGACCAGATGGAATTCCATCAGAAGCACTGAAAACAGACGCAGGGACAACAGCGTACATGCTCACATCACTACTGCACAGGGTTTGCAAGGAAAGAAGGAAAGGTACCTGCCGATCGACTGGAAGAAGGGTACCTTGTCAAACTCCCGAAGAAGAGCGTCCGAAGTCTTTGCAAGAACTGGCGCGGAACGATGCTGCTGTCCACCCCATGCAAGCGAAATGTTATACTGCATCATCCTGGAGAGACTAAAGGATGCGCTGGATTCAAAATTACTACTGGAACAGGCTGGCTTTAGGAAGAACAAATCATATGCGGATCGAACTGCAATGCTACCCATTATCATAGAACAGAGTATAGGATGGCAGTCAACTCCCTACCTCAACTTTATCGACTTTGAAAAGACCTTTGACAGTGTCGACCGAGAAGTAATTTGGCAGTTGCTTGAACACTACGGATAATTACAAACCTTTATCAATCTCATTCAACAACTATATTAAAGACGCAACATGCCAAGTAATTCACAATGGGAAACTCAGGGATGCCTTTGAAGCGGAAGTGAAGACAGGAGTAAGTCAAGGCTGTCTACTATCACCCATGATCTTCCTGATTGTGGTCGACTGCAGTGGACTGCATCACGCAGCAAACCGTGAGGAGCCAGAAGAGGGGTATACACTAAGTGGACCGAGGAGAAGACGTTAGAAGATTTGGATTTTGCCGACGATGATGATTTACATTAAAGGTCGCACAGACTCGAAGATTTACAGGCGAAAACTAGCAAGTTGGCAGAAGAGGCAAGGCGAGGCAGTGAAGATGGGACGTCAAGTGAACATAGAGAAGACGGGGGTGATGAAGATATCCAACCAACTACAACAAGCACCAATGACCATCAACGAGTGAAATCTGAAGGGAGCAGTCTCTTTCACCTACCTGGGCAAGGCAGAATCGTTTCGACTTCAGGAGGTGGCACAGGCACAGACGAGAATGTCAAAACCAGGATTGGAAAAGCCAGACAGGCTTTCATTGATCTGAAATCAGTGTGGAGATCTACTGCACTCATCACAAAGTGTGAATAAGATCTAGGTTTTCAACACTGATTCAGTGAATTCAGTGCTTCTATGTGATGGTTGATAGACTTGGTGGGGGGTGTCACGAAAGGTATTTCGAACAAACTACAGACATTGATCAACAGCTGCCACCTACACTGGCTCGTTAGTGAAGATGAGATGGATTGCCAGAATAATAAGAATAAGCAAGAAGGAATTCACTGTGACTGGCTGGCTGGGTGGCTGGTTGGTTGGCTGGCCTGACAACGAACCAACCAGGAACCCATTGCCCAAGAAATATGCAGGAGAAGGTGGAGATGTATTGTATTGTATTGTGTTGTATTGTATTGGGCGTACACTGAGAAGTCCGACTGGGGACATCAGGCGTCAGACCAGTGGGTCGAGTGTAATTGAGAGAGGGAGACGACGAGTTGGGCATCGGAGGCGAGGTTGACATGGAGGAGATGGTGTGAGGAAAAAATGAAATTTTGTGGTCAGTGTAGGAGCCAGATTGAAGAGAGTGTATAGAAGAGAGTGAAATGGAGGCGTACTACTGAAGCTCAAGGGAACATGCATGTACTAGATCACACAACTTACGGTGGTGAAATTATCCTACCTGTGATGAGGAGAATATTGAAAGCTCTCTGTATTAGAAATTCTGTGGCTAGGATTGTGTTTAGGACATTCATTCTTACCTCCATTGATGAATTCTACACTTTATAACAAAGTAAAACCAACCAAACTACACTTATGCTTTACACTTTGGTATAAATGAATTTTTTTATGCCCTTAAAAGGCATTATGACTGTTACTTGGTTGGGATTCCACTTTTACTATATGATAAGAGATTTTTCGTTACCTATTTTATTTGCTTTTATCTGATAATTGTACATCATAACATGACTTACTGCTCTGGGTACAATTGAGATTTCAGTATGCAGATCTGGAATTAGGGACTTCATACTACCAGTATCCCTCCGTAGAATTAGACTGTATAAATAAACTAGTTACAAGGTGGTAATTATTGTAGATCTTATATCCCAAGTTGAGAGTGAAGGTCTGCATGGTACCCAGTGGCAAAAATATCTCAGTGATGCATTAGTTAATTCATTGATCGAAATTAAACACTTGATCTGCCAGCTGATTACATTTCAGGACTTGAGATATATACTGGCTGCTGTTTCAAACTTACAATTATTCGTAGATAGCGGTGAATTGGTTGAAAGTAAAGTAAAAAGGATAAGTTTGACAGAACCAGGATACTTGAAAGTGAGAAAATAGCGAATCAGTGACTTACCAGTCATTTTGGATGGCGCTACACGTAACTACAGAATTAGTCTAGGTTACTCGTTTCACCATCAGCTAAAGAGAGATCTGACTTTCCCGAAGATTTCTGTCCAATAATCTTGTTCCTAGAATTGTATTTATGATGGAAATTAAAGCAAGCAGATGGTCTAATTTCAATGCTAATAAAATGAATGTCCACGATGAAATTAATATGACCATGCTTAACACTGTTTTATTTGATTTTTTTTACTAAAAGAAACTCACTTTTAAACTTTCTACCTTACTCACTAGATTCTTCAGAATGCAACAAGATACTTTGAATGTGCCTAGTTCTAATCAATGTTTTTTTCTCATTACAGCATCACGATCGTTCTTCCGTTGGAAGTATGAGTTCTATGGAGTCATGTTCAATAGGTGTGCCAATGTCTCACTCAACTTCACCTAGTCCTGGGCAAGAAAGAATATCCAGCACATTAGAAAACTTGTCCACTACAGAGAATAGAGCTTTAATTAAACGCCTAATTATAAAATGCTCTGATGTCAATAATCCCACTAGACCATTGTCCATTTGTAAGGAATGGGCATCAAGAATAGCTGAAGAATATTTTTGTCAGGTAGGTCACCTTTTAGTTCAGTGTTCATACTCTTATATACAACTCTAGATAATAGCTTTGTAAAGGATATACTGTTGAATGATATGAGTAGTCATAGGTTAGTCACTAGAATCAGCACCGCTCCCTAATCAGGTCAACGCCGTTTCTCTCCATCAGCAATCAAACTCATCAGCGGTGTGTCCAGATTGATTGAGCTCAAAGAAGCGAATCGCTCAATTTACCCAAATTCTAGTTGGTCACTTGAGCGGGTTGCTCATAAATAGAATAGAATCAGACGTTTTCAAAGTATCTAGTCTGCGATAAGAAACGTCTCTTTGGTTTCTGATGGAAAGCGCAACATTTGAATCGTATGATGTGATAGACACAGTAACTGGGGTCAAAATTTCGAGCATAGAAGATGTATGAAATACACTACAAAGTGAAATAAGTATTTTAACCCACAAATTGACTACCTTATAGTAACAAATGTTATGCCATAGCCTACATGATGAGTTTAATGACCGAAATCTAAGTATTTCCGTCCCCGACTGCAGCTCACGACTGAAATAAGATTTCTGTTCCAATAAGCAAACAATTGCTCTTGTTTGTCGGCTTGACCAATTACTGATGTGATATATCTGAGAATCAACAGAAATATTCCGAGAAATAGGTTGTTGAAAAATGAAGTCAGGCAAATAATCGTTTCTAGTAGACAATAGAAAAAAAAGTCATTACTATGGCTTCACGTTATGAAGTTGAGTACAGTAAAACAATACCCTGAGGCGAAGAAATAAACTTGACACAAACAGCTAGTTATACATTATACGATATCGAAGTGAAGTATCAAAATTACAAGTGTAAATCTAACTTAATTGTACTGATAACGCAGACTAATGTAGGAAACTCAACAACATCCAGTTACTTGACCCACCCATCTTGACTTGTGTTTCAACTCCGTATACGGTACACTGTTTAAATGTGTTTTTCGTTGTTTTAGTGTTTATCTGATTGTCTAACTATTTGATATAATATTTTAAATGAGGAATGGCTCTACTAATACGATTTTATGAAACAGCTGCCTAGTCTTAAACTATTCAGGGCTGAACAATATGGCTGGATGCTTGATGACAATATCGGAGCATACTGACGCTATTATGACAAGAAGAAATTAGAATGGATAATAGTCCATTGAGTTCGGCCGTGGTGGTTGAGTTTACATATCACAATGACCCGATGGACTCCTTTGGTAGGAACTGATTCTCTACGATCCTTCTACCACAGCAAAGTCTGTCGGACAGTGATAAGATAAAATTCAGTTACCGTTGTAATGTAAATTGATACACTGCAATTATAAATTGGAAAGTAAGGTCATACTGTTGACTGTAGAGAGAAGGAGAGACGGAGAGAGGGTGATGGAGACCAGGTGTTCCCCTTAGATGACCAGCAGATTATACTGATGCTGGATTCTTTGTGGGAAGGGAAGAAAGAAAAATCAGCCGCCAAAAACTACAGTTCTCTTCTGTCCTACAGTATCCAGATGCTGGTTGAATTCCTTTTTTAGCTGCATTCAAGCTAATCGAAGTAAAACCTAAAACTTCCAAAAAGAGTGAATGTGTGATCTGCCTCAAATAGATGTTTTTTGTACTCTGCGGTTATGCATACCCATAACTAGTCTCCCTTTTTCATTTACTTGGCAGAAAACATTTACATGGTGTGAGCAGCGGGGAAGTATCAACTGCCCTAACAACTCTCTTAGCAGTGAGATTCTCCCAGATCATCAGCCTTCAAAACTCGAACCACGTCTCTCGAGCAGCTTTCTTACCTCATTTTTAACTTTTTCTGGCTCTGTAGCCCTCAATAACGACTCCAGTTGGCGAAGTAGCATTCCTTGTCTCTTGAAGCCATACTTTGACATATATATTTTTTCTTTGAATGTTTAGACTTTCCGTCAAATTGATCGGCAAGCTGTGATAGCCAAAATTGGAGCATTTCAGGTCATGGAAGTGTTCTTTGTTTGTAAGACATGCATACATGACCCAAGTTTGGTTATTTGCTGAACCTCTTCCAATCGATATCCTGAATATCCTAAATTTATCCTTCGATTTTCCTCGGATTCGGTTGGTATTTCTCGCTGAATATCACCTGCAGATAGCGAATTAAGTGTTAAGACAGAAGTACTGTTTGACTGATTGTAATCTCTCCAAATGCACTCACTGATTATCACTCGGATGAAGTTAAGGACGATTTCTACTGAAAACTATCTAGCCTCCTGATGAAAGCCAAAAACTCAGACATGGTTATTATAGCAGGTGATTTCGATCCACAAGTGGTGGGGCTAAGCCAGGCAGAAAGGTACTTAGTAGGAACTTTTGGACACTGATACATCATATTATTATCAGTTGTCACTGAAGAGGATCGGTAGAAGCTTGTTGCTGTTTTTGGAGCACACGTTTGATCAGTTATCATAAGTCGACCTGAGCACGCACGTATTTGCATCAAAATGAATGTGGAAAAACTAAAACTACTGGATAGCTTTTAGTACAGCTCCATGATGAAGTAGCTGGACAAATATCTGAAAAGAACGATGTAACTCATCCTGAAGGAGCCTGTTTTCTGTCATCTTCAGTTTGGTGTAAAAGCAACCCTAAAGACCATAAATCATTTTCACAAAGACGTAAGAAGTAGCCGGTGGATCTCACTGAATTACTGGATACATGTGAAAGCGTTCTTGCACGTTTCAGGCAAAATGCGGAACAAAATGCAGCTCAGATGTAGACTGATATAGAATATAAGCAGTGACATTGAGCAGTGATGGGCAGAGATAACTGAAGAGATGGAAAAGGCAGAAGCGATAGGTAACACATGACAGTTGCTTAGACTTATCAAAACAACTGGGACAAGAAGGTCAATGATTAATGAGACCATTGAGGAGAAGTATCAGTCTATGATTCCCTTGGAGAGGAACTAACTTGGATGATTAGTGGAGCACTTCGGGAAACAGCTGAACTGACCTCTAGCTACTATCACGTTTCCCACTATCCAGTCAGAATCTGGATGGAACACTGAGATAGGACCATCAACACTTGGAGAAGTCGAGAAGGCTGCAAGTAACCTGAATCGATGAGGGTAGCAGGACCAGATGGTATTTAAGGATTATCGGTCAGGCCAACTAAAGTTCTAGTTAGTGTACGCGAATCAGAAATGCCCCCCTCTGGCTGTTCGTAACCACTGGGTATCCCATTGCTCAAAAAGGGATAAGTCCTTTTGTGATAGCTACGGATGAATCGGTCTAAAGAACATAGTGTCCAAGATCCTAGATTCTGTAGTCACTAGATGTCTGAGTGTAGCTCTGGAACAAGAAACTCGAGAAAAACAGATAGGTTTCAGATCTGATCATGTGTCTTTCTACCTCTGATAGGTTAAGGAACACATGTACGCTTACCAGCATCCAATGCTGGTTGTATTTCTCAACCTGAAGGCAACACTTAACTCCGTCAACTGAGACGTCTTATGGTATTGTCTCTGACTGATTGTCGGGTAAGTACATCACCGTGTCGAAGGGTCTGAAGTGGAACACTTGCAGGCGTGTTGGAGTCTATAGTGATTTATCTGGTGAGTTGTGCATGTCGAGTGGTGTGTCCGTAAGATGTCCATTCTCTCCACTGTTATTTAATATTCTTATCGATGTACACACAGGGTTGTTCCTGGCCTCATCTGACACTACTGAGCTTTTGCTGATCACAGGAGACTCAATGGTAGACTTCAAGTACGCAGATGAAATAATCCTACTAGCTTGAAGATGCTGACAGGATCTAGAATCTTGTAGACACATTGAGTAGTAATTTAACACTGCCTTGTCTGCATTCCTCATTACCTAGACGCAAACTATTACTTTGTCTATTTATAGGGAGCTCAGTGATTGAGCACACTGACCAGTTCACTTTCTCGGAGTTGGAACACCCTTGGTGGCTTGGCCTTTACAAACCTGTACCATTTACGGTACCACCATGATATCCAGTTGTCTGTTAAGGACCTAGTGCACCGCCATGCATGTTGATTTCTTCCGCTATGTGGCTTTTAATCTAGACCATTGAAGGTAGAGGATGTGAGAAAATATCAGGTTTTCAGTCACCGTTGGCTTCGAAGCATAGGCTGTATACGTGGTATCACCATACCAGTAACGTAGAATTCAGGTGTAGAAGTCTTGTGTAAAAGACATCATCGGATAATGTCCTTACCGTGTGTGGATATGTAGACTTTCTGGTTGAGGTTCACATGACAACTGAAATTGCTAGCTGTTGACTCTAGGAGGTTAATTTGCTCTCACAATGAAAAAGATTTTCAGCCTAGTCAAAAAGTACTCTAGCTAATGATCTCTATCTTCCAAGTGCTGTGAAAAAGAGTAACTATGCTACATACCTCTAATTTTCCATAACTTTACCTACTGTTTTACCTATGACCTTAAAATAACCTACATAGCTGTTTTCACACCGTTACTAGTTTTTCTTCCCTCTCCTCTCAAGGCTGAACTCTCATTGGCTGTTAACTATTTTAACCTATGTATGGATTTAGTGTTGTCAAGGTCATTTAGAAATGTATTCAAACAGTCTAACTGACAATACACTTATTAACGTTTATCTCTAACTAAACTAAGTTCAAGTGTGGAGATCTACTGCACTCAGCACAAAGCGTGAACAGGATCCGGATTTTCAGCACCAATGTCAAGTCACTGTTGCTATATGGTTCAGAGACTTGGCGCGTCACGAAAAGCATTTTCAACAAACTACAGACATTCATCAACAGCTGCCGCCTACACTCACTCACTCGATACTGAAGATCAGATGGATGGCCAGAAAGAATAAACAACAAGGAACTCTGGTAAAGAACCAACCAAGAACCGATTGCCCAAGAAATATGCAGAATAAAGTGGAGATGGATTGGGTATACACTGAGAAAGCCGATTGGGGACATCACGCACCAGGTGAGGCTGTCGAGTGGAATCTGAAGGGGAAACGACGAGTTGGGCGTTCGAGGCGAGGGTGATATGAAGGAGATCATGTGAGGAAGAAATAAAAGGTTGTGGGCAGTCGTGGAGGGAGGTTTTGAAGACTGCAGAGAAGAGAGTACACTGGAGGCGTGCTACTGTATGTTCCACTAGGAACCCAAGGGAAAATGATGTAATAATAATAATGAACATATCGTCTACTATAGTAACAATTTGTGACAAGTTGGTTAGGCTATGAAAGTAAAAATTGAAACCTGATCAGTAGTTTTGCTATGTAGCTCTGCCAGTAAATAGGTTTCTAGGCAGATAGTCTAAAAGGTAACGATTGGTTTGATTACAGCCGTTGTGATTTAATTACTTTTTAATTTGAATCTACAATCAGGATATCGGCTTAAGGCGTAGACGTCTGTATATATTGACATACCTGATCCTCCCCAGTTATGGAAAGCATGGATTACAATTATTTAAGCGAATATTTTTGTGAATTTATAACTTCATCGGCTATTGAAGAGGTAAATAGTTTCACAAACATTTCATCTATCTGAACACCACCATCCTCGCCTAGTTTATTAAAAAAACCCTACAGGATCAACTATAATGATTGATTCAATGACTATTATTCATTCTTATTGTATATGAATCAAATTTTCGTAATCATTAAATAATCCAATATCTGTACATTATTGACACTTTGACTGACTCAAATCCATCTAACAGATTGCATTAATTTACACTATCTATTCTCTATTTTCTTCATTTTATATTTTAAACTTATTCCTCAGTTTCCAGGAGGAGGAGTTGGTGGTGGTTTACAAAAATATTTTTCTCTTATTCTTTTATTCTATTTTAGACTGAAGAAGAGAAACAACGTAATTTACCAATTGTTATGCCAAATTTTGATCGTCAAACATGTAATATTTCACAATCTCAAATCTCATTTATTGATTTCTTCCTGAAAGGAATGTTCTCAGGATTCGATTGTAAGCTGAATCGGTTTTGCTGTCTAATTCTTTATTGTTGATGATGAAAAACCAAAATGAGATCTATTCAAATATTTGAACTGGTCTACCAGTTATATTGGTATAATTTTACTTAACTGTGTCTAGCTTTTGGTTACATGTTTCTTTCTGTTCGAGATTCGTTAGCCGGATGTACTTATATCTCAGTGAATGGATGGTTTTCCCACCAAGACTTCAACCCCAGGAATCATGGCTTCAAATACCAAAACGATATTATGACCCAGTGACCTAGTGTATAACGCTCTGGTGTTTGAAGCAATCGTTACCAAGATGGAGTCTTATTACGAATAACATCGCTCACTGAGAGGCAGGTAGATCCAGCTAACGGGTCTCAAATAGAATGAGATATGCATGTTCTGGATTCCACTGCTAGTCATTGTCTATCATTACTATAACCAGACAATGTTTTACGTCTTTACCAGTGACTTGATAGAGTTTGAATTATATAAATGTGGACATTCCTTGTTGATCACTCAGTTCCCGTATAATGGAAAAGATGGTAATACAACAGGTGTGTATTTACAACGGCACCGCCGACAATATATATATATATATATATATATATATATATATATATATATATAAACTACAAGGTTTATATATATTAAGATTATTATTATTATTTGTCCCTTGGGTTCCTAATGGAATATAGGGCTTCAGTAGCATATCTCCAGTGCACTCTCTTCTCTGCAAACTTTTGAACCTGGCTGGACGACAGCCCATAAGCTCTCATTTCCTCCTCGCACGATCTCCTCCATGTCACCCTCACCTCAGACGCCCAACTAGTCGTTTCCCATCTGGGTTCAACTTGAGTGCCTGGCCTAGCGCGTGATGTCCCCAGTCGGTCTTCCCAGTGCATCCCCAATCCATCTGCACTTCCTTCTGCATATTTGTTGAGTGATAGCTTCTGGGTTGGTTCGTTACCAGCCATAGTGAGTTCCTTGTTGCTTATTATTTCTGGCAATTCAACCAGCTTAATACTTGCACATTGGTTCCCGTGTTTTTCCTGAAACTTTGAGGCGAAATGATTGATTGAAAAAGGCTTTAGGCATATCCAGCTTCTGATGAAGATTTTGTCAACCTTTCTATACATTATAACACAAATTTAGTTTCGACTTGTCTTATTAGGATATCGTTATTTACCGCTTTCATATTCATTATTATTTAAGAAGTTTACGGGGAGAATTCTTTGTTAAGATGATGAATGTCCTACAGTATCATCTCATAATACTTCATACTGAAGTTAGTGCTGATGATGTCGTCTAGCAGGGCAATGAAAGCTTCACGATTAAACAACCCAGCTCAGAGAACACAATACAACCAAGAATTCCAAATGCATTTTTCACCGAAATCTCATTCGGTTACAAATAGGTGAATAACCTTTTTATCAACATAAGATTCATTACTTCAGCCCGACCCTGTCTGTAACATTCTACACCAGTGAAGGAGTTCAACAGTGTCTCATAGATTGTTTGTTATGTCTTTGATCCTCATGAATCCACTTATGAGATGATCTGCTGAAACTGATGTCTTTTAATTACAATGTAGAAAAAGGAATCGTTGGAGCAGAACAACATGGATTAGTTTCATTCTGTTGACTTCTTATCAGTTTCTTATAACCTGAAACATATTAGTGTCTGTCAACAATAATCTAAAGAAAACTTTTGTAATCGAATAAGATTAGTTGGTGATTATTCTCCATTCATAGAGGTCAGGTACCGGCTGAAGACGCTGACTAGTAGTCATGATACATAGCTGATTAGAATTAGCTGGGAAATTCAGACTAACTAAGTAACTGAATGGTAACATAGTTGCTACTACAATTTCTGACCTCTATTCCATTCGACATCATGAGAATACAGTTCTTAATCTAAATTTCAGTGATTGCCAAACCCATATCAGGTTCCTCACAATCCGACTACTTGCTAAGTACCCTAGTGGGAGAATCATATAGTAGGAACTAGCATTGATCCTTAATGCTGCCTTCACATGCCTTACTGTCCATCAGTTTCACTGCACGCTTCCAAAATGGTCAAACACCTTATACAAACACCATATACAGCAAAAGTTCTGAAACTAATTACCAGTAAGTGACTTTGATAGTGAAACCTAACTTCTAGGTATCTAATTTCTTCCTAAATGTTAGGAATGAAGTTAAATGTTTGGAATTTGAAATTAGGACGCCTGTTTTTATGAATTTATATGCCTATTTTGCATATCTTTGTTGGCCCAAGGTAATTTTTCAGCTTGCCATCTAATTAGAAAGCGTCTATTTCTATTTATTTCATGCTTTATCTCTTACTACTTAAATACAATAAAAGTAGCTAGATACTGAAACTTATCAAAGATTTGCATATTTTTTACTTTGTAGCTGTTTTCCCTATACCGGAGCTGATGAGCAATCTAGAAAGCAATACAGCCTACTGGGCAAGTAATATAGAAAAAGAAAAACAGCAGCAACATCAACAACTAAAACAACACGAAACTCGAACAGAAGACAGTGAGAAGTAAAACAACCAAGTGAAAACTGCTTTTATTGACTAACATTTGTATATATGCGTAAATAAATTATGATCGAATCATTCTCATAAGAGGATACCTACTCAGTGAGTAAGGAATAAAAATGATCAACAGTAATGATCACTTACATAATTTTACAGGTCAGATTTTTTCGAATAATTTATTAATGGAAATTCAATCAGCCCATATATATATATATATAAACGTAGTGAGAATTTTATGCATAACTAATCAGCTGGTGACACAATAAGATTTTCAAATGTGTATTTAATTTTTTTTTTGAAAATCCCCTTCAAATTCTTTTAACACAAAGATTGATGATGAATTATTCATAGTGTTGTTTAGTGTACACATTATAATGTGTGTTCCAACTATTTTAAATGGTTCACTATTCTAGCCAAATCGTTTTCAACCAATCAAAATTCAGCATTAATGAATAAGATTTTTATTCAAGTGTGATAGTCAATATTGAGATGTTATAGTCTTCTTTGTCTACTTCTTCTAATGATCAGTTTTTTCGACTGACTACCTCTAGTGAGATATGATAACCCAGTAGATTAGAATTCTCTCTTATCTAACTGAATACAAGTGTTTACTACTACCATAGGTTAGTATCTGTGTGAAATCACATTAACTTATATTGAAAACACTACTGAGATATATAAAGAATTATTCTTCCTTTTTATATTTCCCAACTTTATAAATATTATTAGTATTACTGTTGACTTATTCCCTCACCTCTTTCTCCTCTTACCTGTACAGTTCATTTTATTGCATAATGTTCATTGTGGTGGTGTTTTATTTTTCTTTTCTCTGTTGTTGTTTTTTTTATAACAAACAGTTTAACCTATGATATCCCTCTAAAAAAATCTGATCAATAGAAAGATATTTCAAAGTTTATTCATCTACTTTCATGTTTTTCGAGGGGGTATAAATCACTTCTGAGGGTTTTAAGGATTTATTTATTGATTTCAGGTTTATATGGATGATTGATTGATATCAATCGAAGAACCATTAGCAGCCTGACAGCAATGGACAGCTGTTTCGTCCTACTATGGGGCAATGCGCACCATGAGCTCACCAGGGACCAAACTCGGCCATTTAGGTTCCACAGGTGACACGTTACCATTGAGTCAATGGGTCCCCACAAATTCACGAATTAAACCACTTTCCAGTGATCATTGAGATAAGGCTACTGAAGTTCTAATGAGCTATCGTGACCGATGGCACTGGATAGAGGTTACCGTGTATCATGAACTGACAAACCAAGTAGCACAATGGAACCTGAAAATCCTGCGTTCGATGCCTAGCAACGTCAAAATCGTAAATCAGCGAGGTATGTAATGTCTCCGTTCTCCCTTTCCGTGTATCCATGCATACTCAAGCACCCACCAATATACACACATACATCCGCACGATAAATGCATACACAAATACACACAAGCATACTTAGTAGCTAACTTCAAGAGAAAAGTACCAGTTTCATCATTCTTTTTTTCTCTGTTTTTCACTGGATGCAACACCTGTCGAGTTATCATATTGGATAGCTGAATTGTGACCATCAAATACCAATTTGGTTTGGATATCTAAAAGCTGATTAAAAACCAGATTAATTACTCTATAGAAGTCAAAATGCTACTTCTATAATAATCACATTTTCAATCTACGTTGTTTACCTAGGAGAATTATTCTCAAATCTCTACGTATTAAACCTCTTGAACATTTCTACAGATCTATTCTTGCAGCACAATATACACTTGATACACTTGAATTAATTCATAAACTGTTCCAAGAACGGGAATCACATTTTCATAATGTGGCCAAAAAAGTGTGAATCCAAGAAGATTCCAGCTGATCAGAGCAAAACATTATAGAGCACACTAAAACATGATAAGAGAACTCAATTTAGGACATAACATGTCACATAAGATCGTAAGTAAGTAGAGTTTTGGGGAGAAGGGGTAAGTCAGTCGACGAGGTTGTGAACCTTCATCGACTGAGATGGTTGGGACACGTACTACGTATGCCTAGTCACCGATTGCCTCGTCATACAATGTTGGCTGAGGTGGGTCCAGGCTGGAAAAAGGCTCGAGGTGGCCAGACTAAAACATGGTATCAACCTATGAAGTCTCTGATTGTTGGTTTGAGCAATGTGGGACGATGTAGACTAGGTGGTTGGGGTCCGTGGGACAAGAGGAACCAGTGGTTGGAGACCCTAGGTGATATGGCTGAGAACCGGTGTCAGTGACGCAGATGTATACACACATTATCCTCATCTTAACAACGCTATACCGAATCTCACCACTTTCTCATTTTTCGTTTCTCTCTTCTCGTACTTTATATTTCTTTTGACTGCATTCACTTATCTTCATCCTTCGCTTCACTACCTTTTTACTTGATGTGCTGATATGAGGTGTGGCAAGTTGGACCGTTACGCAGTAATGCCTGGTCCTATGTTGATAATAATGATGATGAAGTAAGAATGAGATTTCATTATTACAGAAATGTCTCAATTTCAGTATCAACCAAAAGCTGTTATTGACTCATGAGATAGCACTGATCATCAAACCAGCTTTGGAATCTCTATCTAATACCCAGAAGCAGATTGTACGTCAGAAAGTTTCATATATTCTCGGAAAGCAAAGAAATACACCTTAGAACATCACTAAACAGGAATTTCAAGTATTGTAAAACTGAAATGAAGACAACAGCGCTATAATCATAAAAAGACGATAAAGAAAATATAGCAGTTATTATGAATGGAATAGATTATGAGAAGAAAGCAATTGAACCACTTATCTGAAGGACCATAAAACACTTTGACTGGAACTGAACACACACAGACCACTTCAAGAAATAAAACCCGAATTCGGTAGATCAATTTAATTCAAATCCAAATCTAAGCCATACAAACCTTCAGGGTTCTATGGTCTACCTAAGATTCACAAACCTGCTATTCCATTGAGACCAACTGCGGACTTCACCAATACACCAACATACAACCACTCCAAATATGTCGCTTCAATACCTAACCCCCCCCCCCCCACAAAAGCTCTTGAAATTCACAATAAGAGGCCTACTTGATTCTAAATCCGAAATTTCTCCACTTAAAATTGACGAAGATGAAATTATGGTCAGCTATGACATCAATTCTTTATATACCGGTTTTCTAATTATTCTTAGCCTAGACATTATTTCTAATTTATTAAACTCAGGCAAGTCATTGTCAGAAAGATGTCCACTGAATACCAGTGACATAATCAACGCGTCAAAATCCTCCTTACAGACTACTTATTTCACATATAAAGGAAAACTACACGGGCATAGTAACGGTGTTGCTATGCGTTCACCTGTTTCACTTATAGTAGCTAACCTCTTTATGGATAAATTCGAAGAAAGTGTCTTCGCTCACTTACTAAAGCCAAATATTTGACTGAGATATGTTGATGACTCGTTCGCATTCTTAGATTAGCTGAACTCTAGATCTCCCAATATCAATTTCAGCTTAGAAAAAGAAACGGATAATGGAGAACTATCTTTCCTTCATTGTTTTATTAAGAGGAAAGAAAATAAACATTTAAGTATAACCATTTTGGAAAAGCAACGGATTTTAACAAATCGTTAGATTTCAACTCATCACATTCAATAAGTACGAAAGTTTCTGTTGCCTCCAGTCTTTTATAGAGCACACACTCTAGTAACGGATGAAAATCCAAGAAGTAAAATATATGAAGAAGATAATTAAAGTAAAAATAGATCGTGAAACTACTCGTAAATCATGGGGCTCAACAATAGTTATCCCTTGCATAGCACACACATATCGGATGAAATTAACAGAGTGCTGAACAAATACAATATCAGAGTGTTCTACAGAACTATGATGCAATATGCATAGGATAAATTTCCCGTGAAATCAAAATTAGAAAAAATGAACACTGAAATGTTTCTACGCGACACCCTAGAAATTCGGTGAACCTGAAAAAAACTTGAAAACATATTAGCCATAGCTCTACACTCTACAATTTAAAATCACAAGGTCGGTTCTGACAATATCAAAATTTCAAGTTGCTATTCATCGAAGACTGACATCAGTTGGAGGAACAAAGGGAACCTGGGAGCACTGGACAGCTGTTGCGTCCTAGTATGGGACTCCCCAGCAGTGCACACCCACGACCCCACACCAGCAGGGATCGAACCCGTGACCTTCAGGTTCCGCAGCCAGCGCGTTACCATTGAACCACTGCTCCATATTTCCAACTTCTGTTAGCTCACGATATAGCGCAACCGCCACCAAATGTCATCGTTGAGTATCTGTCCTCACGGCCATCAGGCTTTGACTCCACCAGTTACGTTTTCTCATTGGAACTTCGGGAATACTTGTCGAAGCTAGTCACCAATGAGCACCAGTTCAATTAAATTTTGAGGGAGTTGCGGGTTCGATCCCTGCTGGTGTGGGGTCATGGGTGCGCACTGCTGAGGAGTCCTATACTAGGATGTCAGTCTTCGATGAATAACAACTTGAAATATTTCCAAATCTCCACAACTTCCTCAAAATTTAATATCAAAATTATTCAGAAAGGTTTTAGAAATTATAAAGAACGTCTCATAGCAGAACCTCTTTACATTTCGTAGAATCATAATTGTCTAAATAGGAATGAGAGAGTAGAACGTAGTTTGACCTGGTCCCACAACCCACCCCAACATACATCAAGATGATAAGAGATATCAATCAACACATGTATACATACAAAATTTCAATCTGTAATTCACACACAATGCATTACATATAGATATCATCTTTATTCACCAATTCTGATAACACAGAATTATTCATGCAGAAGAAGATTTGTCAGGTAAGCTTGTGGGGTTTTGTAAATTCAGGTTTACCATAAAGTTATTAGCATTAAATAGCGAAATGTCAGTTGAAACGAACTTATTTAGTGTTACATTCATTGGGAGATACAAATACCAAAATGCAAAAATCCCCATTTAGACATTTAGTAAAACAAACAATGTGAGCGAAGAAATATTTCTTTTCAATTAGTTCCTCATCAATCACTCTACACTAATATATAGCATTTTCAAAACGTAAAATTACGTAGCAATCTAGTGATGAGAGATGTTTAATGAACACGTGTACGAGAACATATTTCTGCCTGGTTTTATAAGGGTGAAATGAAATGCATCAGAAGTTCTACCCTTGAGCATTTAATCGATTCCAACCATTCAACCGACCCAAACAAGGATTTTAAGATTGTCTATCGAATTCACTGAAACACCTCACTTTCTTCCATGTTCAGCTTTTAAAACCACCAGAGGCCTTGGCTATCTATGAACTGAAGCCTGAGGTTTGTGTGCAAAAGAAGTATGTACAGTCCTTTTCTCTACCTTGGCCTTAATTTATTTTAGTCTTGGTGGGTTTCGTCCTTTTTTTCGTTATTCACCCACTTCCCCGTTTTTTTGTCAGATTAATCTTTGTACTCTTATATCGTCATTATCATTCTGTTTTTTATATATTTAATTGTTTCCGATGTTATTTCATTTGATCTTCGTAATAATTGCAACTTTTAACAAAACAGTTTCAATTTATTCCATTTCACTTGTTTCATTCACATTACCGAATCCTTTGATTGTTTATTAACGTTCTGACACCTTTTAATCTATATACACTTTATAAACGATTTGAAAGTCTTACGTAACTCGTTTTTGTTACCATCCGACCTTTACGTCATCAATTATCAACATTATAATTATCACCACCATCATTAATATTGTTTGAATCCCCCGATTATTTCACTTAAATCTTCCTCACGCATCATAGTCTTTAAATATCATATCACATATACGAATGTACAGCTTGAGAATAAATTCGTTGAAAAGAGTCCTCTTCTCTGAATATCTTGTTTTTAATGAAAGGTTATCGATCTTAAGCTCAATACTCTCATATCTGATTGACATCGGCCAACAAGTTAACATTCATAATGCCTTTAAAGTTATATAAGTAAGTTTTTATATAATCCCAGAGTGTTTAGACAATCGAAAACAAGATTTTTCTGAACGTTTCACTGTGTATGTCACAGCTTCTTCAGTAGAATATTCGGATTTTTATTTAACATCAAAATATATACTGTCAAAAGGTATATGTAGAAATTTCTGTCTTTATGTAATTGGCTAGCTGTTTTGTTGTTCAGACTGATTGTTTCCAGTTAGTCATCCAAGAACGATTCAATAATCAATGTGCATGTAAGTGTATGTGTGGGTGTGTGTGTTAACTTTTTATGGAGAATGTCATTCGTTGTTTATCATATAAAAAATGAAAAACATGTTTGTATATCCATAGTAATTCATGCATGTTGTTTTGGCTTTTTAAAGTGCAAATTTTAAGTGGTGACCTTTTTTTATAAAGTTTTTAAAACAATTAGTTCCCTTTACAAACTTCGACAAAACAATAAGAAGACGTAAATTGTCTGAACCGTGTAATGTATTTGCGCAACACATTTCGAACTATCTGATCACACACGTACTTGTCATAGGTATTTATACAAAAAACTCATGAAGATAAGGGGTGAGAAAATAAAAAGGGTCAGGTAGGAAGGCTGACTTAAAGGCCGAATAACAATGAAAATCAATAGAGCGAAAGAATAATAGTACATCGAACTTGGTTTTTCAATAGTTGAATTTACCAAGGAAGGTTTAATGTGACAACAAATTGTTTATGAATACATAAAGGTGGTTTCAACTTCCTAATAGCTAAGGCTTCAACAAATTTCGGGATCCCTCCCCAACTTGTTTTGTAAATAGGTGTAAAGGAAGTAGCCACATCAATCTTGTGACCTGTCTCAACGATATGTTTGGCGATCGAAGAGCTTGGACGTTTGCTACCAACATTTATAGGTTCAGGTGATTTAATTTGCTTGTGAAGCCACTTTGGAATATGTTCCGAGGCCCTTACTTGTTGTCACATTAAACCTTCCTTGGTAAATTCAACTATTGAAAAACCAAGTTCGATGTACTATTATTCTTTCGCTCTATTGATTTTCATTGTTATTCGGCCTTTAAGTCAGCCTTCCTACCTGACCCTTTTTATTTTTTCACCCCTTATCTTCATGAGTTTTTATATAAATACCTATGACAAGTACGTGTGTGATCAGATAGTTCGAAATATAAAGTTTTTGTCTAATTAGAGTCTGACATATAGGTGACCAGTTTATATCTTCCTTTCTGTTTAAAGCATCCATTGATGTTAGAATATGGTAAGGCTTCTGATGTCAATCTCTGTTTATGTATACGGAAACCCTTTCCTAGTATGTCAACATTGTCAAAATTGATTTTGTGCCCACTTTTAATGGCATGCATTGATATTGCTGACCTTTTTTTTCCTCCAAAATTTTCAATTCCACTTCATTCTTTGGTGCGTGTTTACTGCATAATCTATGTTCATTCACTTTAACTTTCAGCTGCCTACAACTTTCACCAATTGCCTTCACATTCTGTACATTTTATCTGATACACACAGTTGTTTTGTGTCATCTTTGGGATCACATCATTCACTTTGAGTAATGTTCTTTCCAAAGAATTTCGGGGTTAAAAATATACCTTAATAGCTGACTTTGCATTTGTTCTGAAGTACCCTTTCTGTATGGAGTTGTCATTGTTGATGTCCATGATTTCTCCTCTCCCTTACTTTTCTTGTCATTCTTCTTAATAATTTGGTATAGAAAATGTCTTGGATAGTCATCCTCTATCAATACTTGTTTTATTTTAGAAATTTCATTTTCTTTCTTATTCTTATCCGTCACAATATTTTTAGCCCTGTTTAATAGGTTCAAAGCCACCGTAGTTTTAACGTTCATTGGATGGTCAGATTGGAAACTTAGAGTTGTCTGTCACATTCATCCATGCTCTACGAGTTCGTCTTTTACATACAGTGGAAGCCATTGGAATCCACCTAAACAAGCCAAGTCTGTGTGTTTAGAAGAGATTCGTACAGCCTCTTTCTTTGCCTTGGCCATCTGTATAGCTCATTTATTACAACAAGACTCTTCATTTCATCCACCGCACAATTCACTATAAGTAATATTTTAATAGCTCCCTTATTATTATTGCTACTATTATTATTACAGTTTCAGACATCTTGTTCTCCCCCTACTGTCTCTAATTACCGTCAACAATTTACCACTTTACGTAACAGTTCATTTTTGTAAAACAAACAATGTGAGTGAAGAAATATTTCTTTTCAATTAGTTCCTCATCAATAGCTGGACATTAATATCTAGCATTTTCAAAACGTAAAATTACATACCAATCTAGTGATGAGAGTTGTTCAATGAAAGCTTATCAATCTCAAAGTATCTAGAAGGTGATAATTAATCAGGTAATTAAGACAATTAACTAAAGCATAGATTAATTATCGTAGAAAGATTTTGTGAACAGGTTCTTACATAATTGATATTTTGTATAATGGTAACTGAAGAGCAAAAATGAACTGTTACGTAAAGCGGTAAACTGTTGATAGTAATAAGGGACAGAAGGTGGAGAATAAGGTGGCAAAAACTGTACTAATAACGAAAACAATAATAGAGCTATTAAAATATTACTTATAGTGAATTGTGCGGTGGATGAAATGAAGAGTCTTGTTGTAATAAATGAGCTATACAGATGGCCAAGGCAAAGAAAGAGACTCAACGAATCTCTTCTCAACACACAGACTTGGCTTGTTTAGGTGGATTTCTATGGCTTCTGCGGTATGTAAAGGACGAACTCGTAGAGGATGGGTGAAGTGAGAAGGAATGTGATAAATAACTTTAAAGGCATTATGAATGTTAACTCGGTGGCCGGTGTCAATCAGATGCGAAAGTACTGAGCTTCGTGTCAATCTGGTTTCCCCCTTACTTAGCCATGAAGCGTGATGCTTGGCGATTCGACGACGGACTTGCCTAACTTTACGTCCAACGTAACTAGCTTCGCAGGAGCAGTTGAACTGGTAAGTGTACATAGAAGAGGAGAAGTCAGGTAGCCTGTCTTTAGTTCGCGTGGTCATCATCGACAAACTGTAGAATACACAGCATAGCTTTGCGGCATTAAGTGATCTCCTTATTGCATTTCTTAAGCGTTTGTTACAGTTTCACTGATGATGTCACCTAGAAATTGTAGCCTGAGGAACAATGGTTTCTTGGAGACTGTAGGCATTCTGGTTTTCATACTGGATGTGTTCATATTTTTAGCCAGAAATGTTTCTGGATATCAATAACTACCGAGTAGATCATGGATAATTTGAAGCTCTTCGCCAAAAGTATCATCTGAAAAGATGAGTCTAGCCCGATGGACCAAACACTTAACTAGATTTCGTTTATATTGAAAGGGGATGAAACTCAAGAAGTGGGTGTATTGACCTGCTGACGTTGGTTTCCGATACACACTTCTTTTTATAGTTCCTTCCACCTTCCTTGTCAATCGGACATCTAAGAAGGTGATGCTATCGTCACTTTCTGTTTCAATAGTGAAAATTATTGCTGGATGGACGCCATTGAATTCATCCAGTACAATCCTTGCATCGTTCTCGTTATTCACAATCAAGAATGTATCATCTACATAACGGCAATAAAATTCTAACCCACTTATGATGCTTTCCAGAGGGCTATTTTCTAATTTTGCTAAGAAGAAATCCGCTCAGATTGGGCCTAGTGGTGACCCCACAGCGACATCGTCTGACTGTCTATAGAATTCCTTATTGAAGAGAAAGTGTACATTCAATGTACATCGTAAGAGAAGCTCTTTCAAGGTAGATGCCGTAATTCCAATTTCTATGTTTCTCTTTTTGCTCTTCAGTTACCATTATACAAAATATCAATTATGTAAGAACCTGTTCACAAAATCTTTCTACGATAATTAATCTATGCTTTAGTTAATTGTCTTAATTACCTGATTAATTATCACCTTCTAGATACTTTGAGATTGATAAGCTTTCATTGAACAACTCTCATCACTAGATTGGTATGTAATTTTACGTTTTGAAAATGCTAGATATTAATGTCCAGCTATTGATGAGGAACTAATTGAAAAGAAATATTTCTTCGTTCACATTGTTTGTTTTACTAAATCCAATATCCTTAAGTGAAGGAAGAGACTGATCGCAGCGTATTTGTTCATAGAATCCACACCTATCATATGTAACAGGCATGATTCATCGCATATTGCAGATATATATATATATATATATATATATATATATATATATATATATATTTTACTGCCATTAAAACAAAAGAATGAGAAACGGTTGAACTATGTAAAGGGAGCTTGAAAGTTATTTGATCACTTTGATATGAATATGAACAAAAAATTGTACTCGAAATGTCATCCAGTAAATAATACTGTACCGAATGTGTTGTGTATCAAATAAATAATCTAACGTAGAATTGGTTTGTATACTTTTGTTAAGAAGATTAAGTGAATCCATAATGTTATATATATATATATATATATATATATATATATATATATATATATATATTAGGTATAGGATTCTCTCTCATTGAGGGAATACTGAACGACTTGAGAATTAGACGGGCTTTATAAGCTTTATTTCAAAGATCATGAGGTTTTTAAGAAGGTTTTGATTAAAATGAAAAAGCTTCATAACCAATAACTACCCATTTATCTTAATTTCGATAACTCCATATGAAACTGCTCCACAGGAACAGTTGAACTGGTAAATGCACAAGAAGAGTAGAAGTCAGGGAGTCTGTCTTTAGTTCGTGTGGTCATTGAACAACTCTCATCACTAGATTGGTATGTAATTTTACGTTTTGAAAATGCTAGATATTAATCTCCAGCTATTGATGAGGAACTGATTGAAAAGAAATATTTCTTCGCTCACATTGTTTGTTTTACTAAATACCAAAATAATAAATATCATTTACCGAATATCCAAATTTTTTCAAACCATCAATTCTCAACTTGGTATGAATATTTATCAATTATGATCAGTTACTTGAACAATATAAAAGAACAGCATATTTAAAAAATGAGTGGAACAAAATTTATTCCAACTAAGAAGTAATTATTACTATTTATTGATATACTTGTTATTTATACTGGATGATGATTGAAGGTGAGATGAAAATCTAGATCGCTGCCGGATTTGAACCAGCGACCACCGGTTCAATGATCAATGATTTTATTATCACGTTGTACAGTCCAGCTGATATTTAACAATAATTCAGTCAGTTGATGGCGGTCTATGTGAGGTAGACAGTTGGTTTAAGGAGATTTAAAGTAGATAATCTCACAGATGAATTTATACTACCAAATGAGAGGACAAAGCTTATCTCAAACATGGCATAACATTAGAGCTAAACATTTTGAACAATCACGTAACACATAAACTTGTGAAGTTAATAATAAAGGGTTTTCAAAATTTAAGTAACTGCATATTTCCTGTAAAGAATCACTAGGTTGGACAAAATTTAACACTCAACAACTTGATTAGTTAAGAAACCACTCTGATGTTTAGTATGTCACCAGCCAGATTGGAGTGAACTAAACACCAGAAGGTGATTTCGCTCATTTAGGGCTCAGCTCATCAGAAGTATGCCCGGACAAATTCAACTCATTTTCCAACAGAAACCCTTTTGATACCACAGTTGGGCAGTTGAAAAAACTACTCAACTTTGAGGAATGTCAACATAAACCGTACAATTCAGTGGTTAGAATAGCGAATGAAACATGACCTAACAGCAAAATTTCATAGTGGTATCGATTCAAAAATAGAAAATTAAGGATAACCTATGATCTTTTTGTTAACGTGAATTGCATCAGTGTACGAAGCATTGCACTGATCCAGATCCATTCTTGTTTAGACAATATGCTTTGTTATAACTCTCTTCAATGCTATGCCAATGAGAATTCTAAGATTACAATGAATCTTCACATCTACCTGAAAGCAGTATGCAACGCTATTCGATACAAATCAGTTGCAGTAACCAATCGACCGAAATGCTAGGAAACATCTGGTGCAAATAAAAAGAGAGTGATCGTTGATACAGATTAACATAACTCACTCACAACTAATCAAACTCCTGTACTCATACAATCAATCCATGAAAAATCCACTTCTCTAATAAAATTCAACTAAGCAGTAGTACGCGAAGAAACCCATCCAGTTCAAGAGAATCAACCAATCAGCGCAAAGCAATTCTCTGCAATACATACGAGTCCACCAATTAGATTAAGACAATCTCCATCGGCTCAGTCAAACAAAGATGTCAACCAATCAGACCAAAGTGATATTCACGAATTCATTAAAACAAACAGTAACAACTAAATATGACAGAAGGACCTCAGAACACTACAAATAAACAAAAGAAACCAACCATTCAGGTTCACTATACGCTCACTTACCCACTAAGTGACCAATCAGGTTACACCTAGGCAAAGTAACACGTTCTAAATATTCATACCTAACCAATTGTGAAGTTCTGGTGCTTTGGTAATGTTCAGCATGACATTAGAATGTTCACCGAGTCAAAGCCTATCTCAGAGGGTAACTCACTCTGAACATCCACCCACTGAGATATAAATATTTACCAAAAAAACCCGAAGGTATTTTGTGCTAAATCATGCACATGCATATCTAAAAATGATCACCCAATTAGTAAATGGTAAACACTTACCAATAAAGTTTGAGAAGAATAAATAGTTAGTAAGTTGATAAGTAATCTCTTGCTAAACTGAAATAACTTTGAAAGTAGTCAATATTTATTACTGTTTATTGACATACTTGTTATTCTCCGTTGTTTTGCTGGATCGAATTGTTCGACCTCTATTGGCATATGGGCTTCTATACAGATGTCTCGATATTGTCTGAATGTTAATTATGATTATTTAGCTGGTTGTGGCTAGCAGAAGAATCCAGGACGTGCGTCTCGTCCTACTTCGGACGCGTCAGCTGGATGTACCTCCACCTCAGTACCTCCATCCCACTGAGACTCGAACCTCTTACCCATCGCTTCAAACGCCAAGGCGTTATCCACTATGCCACGGAGGAACGTAAGCCACTTGGCGTTTGAAGCGATGGGTACGAGGTTGAAGTCACATTGGGGACAACATAACTGTGGTGCAGGTACATCCAGCTGACATGTCCCAAGTAGGACGAAACGCGCGTCCTGCATTCTTCTGCTAGCCACAACCAACCAAATATTCAGTATTTATTGCAAATTTCTTTATTTCATATGTTTATTATAGTGGTTTCCGATTGATTTGTACACAGAATTTATTATTGTTGCAAATGAGGGTTTTTTAATCAAATAAACCGCTGGGTAACAAGAAAAAGAAAAGATGGAAATTCAAGATGAAGTAAAGAAACTATTTGTAAATGGTCTAAGCTGTTCAAACTTTAAACTGAAAAATAAAATAACAATGAAAAGAAATTGGAAATCAACCTCAGAAAACAAAACGATCAGGTGAATACAAGTTAAAGGAACCTATGAATAGTGTACACATGCAAAGGATGATGATAGTAGATAATGAAAATGAAAAATAGTGGTGATCTGTCAAGTGAATGATTGAAATGTACATAATTCATAGAATAACCTAGAAATAATTTTCATTGGTATTATTTCAAAACATTTTTTGAATTATATAATCAGATAAATTTATCAAAATAGAATTCGGAAAAGTATTCAGTAATACTATTACTTTAACTAATAGTACTACCACTACAAACAACAATAACAAACGGGAACAAGAGGATAATAGGTGTATATGACATTGAATAATAACAACAAGAAAATAAAACGAAGAGAAATGCAAGAAGGATTTCCATCAATCAATGTATATGCATGATGATAACAGCAGGCACTTAATAACTACTGATATATAAATATCAGTAGTTTCAACAAGAAAATGAGTGTATAAATAACACAGAGAAAAAAATTCACTTTCATAGAATACTAGATAGAAAAAAAGGATGTAAATTTGAGCGGAATCAAAACAAACAAAAGGTGAATAAGTTTGAGCACACTGAAGATAATCAAATAAACATGCTTATTCATCAGTCATAGAAACAAAACCGGAAATGAGCAGAATATAGCCAGTCACCTTGTTTGGCCAAAAAAATATCGGTAGCAACATTCAACTACTTAATAAAAATTTAAGTAATAATGAAACATCAGTGGAAAAAACTTGCATATATATATGTATATATATTTGCGAAGAAAAGGCAAAATGGCAGGAACAACAACCAATAAACAGAATGAAATTTTCTGCATAACAAAAAGTAGAGTTAGAAAAACATTTTAACACTACCCACCCCCACCCCTTTATTTCAATTATCAAAGGCACTATTACTGTGAGTAAATAAGGCCACTGTAATTTTTTTTACTATCATGAATAGTTTGTAGGCAAAAACAATTTCTGTCTTTCAGATAAATCAATATTATTATTGTTATTATTATTTATCACTATATTCATTCGAAAAATATAATAACTATTTATTTTTAAATGAAAGATTGAAATATAAATGAACAAAAAATTATGAATAGTTTTCAATGTACATGGTTGAAAAAAGAAACATACATGAGTGAATAAAGATATTGAACACATTGAATGCGCGGGATATTCGATGTTGAACTATAAAGAATAGGCTAACTTATTTTATCATGAATATATATATATATATAAGATTGTATACGATTGAGATATTATTAAGATAACAAAGACAGAAAAATAAGTTTTCTCTTTATAACTGAAAATAACCATTTTTGCTTATTTAATTCTAATAGATTGCAGAGTTTAATACAGTGTTGAAGTATTAATTAACTTTCGAAAATAATACTAATAATAATTTAAACGTCTAAAAAATTATATCAACTATTTTTTTTAATCATTTTACTGTCAATATGTTGAAAGATTAAATATATCTGTACATACATGAATGATGATATTTCATTGTTTTAGAAATTAGAAAACAGGCACATAGAGATAGATTGATTTTATTCAATGGAAAGTGATGAAGTGAATATTTGGCATTAGAATAATAATCAAAGAAAATTGCCCCATTTTATTGTTGTTGTTTTCTTCTTTTCTCTTTTTATGATTGTCTTTATGCATCAAAAGATAGTTCATTATTAGCATCCCATAATAGATGTACTAAATCATTTTCACCATCATCATAAAATTTTAAATCTTTATCAAATAAAATATTTAAACCTTTAGAAATTTTATATTCAATTTTTTTATTAGATTGATGTATATTATTACCATTATTATTATAAGCAGTTGTTTGGCGCCAAATATCACTTTGAAAACTATGCCATGTAGCATCAAATTCACGACTCCAATCTAAAAATTCTGAAAGCATTGAACGTCTAGAATTGGTAGCAATTTTTTCATATGAATATAATATATCATTATTTGATTTATTTATTTGTTGATTAATTTTTAATTGAATAGATTCTTCAGATACATAATCTATTGCTTCATTAAAAATTTTTAAAAAATGTGAATATAACCGATGAAGACGTTGATTTCGATTAGTCTGTAAACATATTGTCTGTTGTTGTTGTTGTTGTTGTTGTCCTTCATTAACATTATGATCTTCTAGAAGTTGATTATAAATTTCTTCATCTTTCACAAGTATTGGATCAGTTAATTTTAATGCCATATATGCACCTAATAAAACTGGATGGTGAGCTAGAAAGCTACCTAACTGAGATATATAAGCATCTAGATATTTTAAAATTGGATAGGCTATCTGCTTATTATTGGTTATTGGTGAACCATTATTATTATTATTATTATTATAACCGTTATTAGTTGTATGTGATGAATATTCAGTGCCTAATTCACCTAATGCATTGCTTAATTTTGTTAAATCTAATATGTTAATATGATTATCTTCTGATTGAAAATAAATTAATTTTGAATTCTGTTTATCTTGTTTTAATGTATTAGATGATGAAATTGAACATTGATACGGTGATGGTTTCATTGAATCGAATAATTTATCATTAATTAGTAATTGACTAGATGACTTTCGTAACTCAGTTGTATGTTGATGATCTGGTATAGAAGATGTCGTATTTCGATTAGTACATGATGAACAGCTGATTAGCAGAACAGGAACACAATCTGTGAATCGATTCTGAAATATATTAACACAAAATAACAAATAAATATGCAATAATGTATTTTGAAGTGAAACGAGATTTTAATGTTGAGATAGTATTCATGATGGACTCATGCCATTTAGAGAACAACTGATAAACTGACGGCACTTAGCAGTACGTACTCACAAAATCGAACTCAAAGTCTTCAGGTTTCACAACGAACATGTTAATCATTCACTCACTGGGTAGCAGTTCAGTGATTCATACTTCCCAACTTCTATCGATTCACGATATAACACAACAATCACCCAGTGACTGAATGGTTAACGTATTCACTAGGAAACCTGACAGTTCTGACTCCAATCCGTAGTCGAGTTATTGATGTGTACTTCTAAGGAGTTCCGTGTTAGAAGGAAACAGCTTTCCAGTGTTCACAGTTTTCCAATGGTTTACCGACTGATGTCAGTTCATGATGAATACTACCTCAAAATAAATATTTGCTTGATAAATACTGAAAACAGTCAACTATAACACTGAATAATCCAATCCCTTCAATTTGATGAATCCAATAATATCACTGTTGTGAATACCCTGTGACATGGAAGTATGCTGTGTACGCCAAGCTCCCACTGCCTCAATGTGTAAAGCAAAAGAAAGTTAGATTACATTAGAAGACTCAGAATGACCAGGCCAAGATTTGACCTCAGTCCACCAAGACTCTGATTGGTGATGTGAAACGCATTAGGAAATGTTGACTGCTTAACTGGGGTCCTAGAGAGGATACAAATCAATGGTTAAGGACTCTTGATGAAATGACTGACAATTAGTCATAATGATGGAAATGTATTCAGTCTCCAATATCTTCTAAAGCTTGGATGGTTTGACTAATCTTGGTTTCTGGATTCCTTCTACTCCCTCCCACAAACCATTTGTCTACTTTGATATTGATGTTTCTTAATCACCTATTCTTTGTATACTGCAGGAGAGTATGGCAATATGAACCAATGCAATTCTGTGTAATTTTCTAAGTTGATTTTGTATATCCATTTGTCTGTAGTTTTAATGCTATTTTCTTCAGTGAATTAAGTCAATAATTGAAAAATTATCGAAAATTCAACATATTAACAGGTTTAATATTATCTCCTTATGAACTACATATAAGTTGATATAAATATTCAATACTTTTCCGAAGATATACCTCTCTATACTAACATTTTCGAATGAAATACACAAAGAATAAAAGAGGAATATCATATGAGTATTGCATATTGAAATGTGACTGCCACATATTATCATTGAGAAAGTGAAGTGACTTATATATTCTGTATTTGTGTAGTTTCATCCCATCTTCAATAGTTGAACAATAAAAAAATGATACTTTACAAACATCCATAATTTACTTGTGATAACTTTCATTTCAGGAGGTTGAATCAGCTATTCTCATAACTTATAGGTTCTGTCTTTTTGCAGATTTTGTTAATCAGCTCAGAGTGATCTCATTATTGTACGATCGTTTTGATTGTTTAGAGTTGAGACGATCACTGATGTACCAAGACACATTGAACCCATAGAGTCGAATTATTCAGATCACCTAAATATGGCTAGCTAATTTCGATGAACCGGCACATTTTGAATTATTATTTTTCATTGTTATTTATCCCCTGGGTTCCTAGTGGAACATACGGCTTCAGTAGCACGTCACCACTTTATTCTGTTCTCTGTAGTCTTTTCAACCTCACTCCAAGACTACCCGAAAGCCATTTATTTCTTCCTTATACGACCTCCTCCATGTCATCCTCACCTTGGAAGCCCAACTCGTCATTTCTCATTCGGTTTCCACTCCAGGGTCTGGCCTGGTCTGATGCATGATGTCTCCAAATGGTCATCTCAGTGAATGCCCAATCCATCTCCACTTTATTCCGCATATTTATTGGGGGATAGCTTCTTGGTTGGTCCGTTGCCAGGCCAGCCAGAGTTTCTTGTTGCTTATTCTTATTATTCTGGCGACCTGATCTTCAGCATCGAGCGTAGGTGTCAGCCGTTGATAAATGTCTGTAGTTTATTGGAAATGCTTTTCACGATGCACCGCCAAGTCTCTCAACCATCACATGGAAGCAGTGATTTGACTGACATTAGTGTTGAAAATCCGGATCTCGTTTACTCTTTAAGCTGAGTGTAGTGCAGAAAATCTCCACATTAATATCAGGTTAATAAAGACCTATCTTGCTGTCTTTCCGATCCTGGCTGCTTTGACGTCCTCATCTGTGCCACCGCCGCCGCCTATAGTTGAAGCGATGCTGCCTTCCCTAGGTAGGTGAAAGAGACTACTTCCTTTAGATTTCTCCGTTAATGGTGCTTGCTGTTGTTGTTGTTGGTGGTCCCGTCTTCCTTCGCTGCCTCACCTCGCCTCTTCTACTAACTTGCTGATTTTTGCCTGTACATTTTCAAGTTTGTGCGACAAGACATTAGACATAAATCATCATCAGCGGCGAAATCCAAACCTCTTAGGGTCTTTTCATCGGTCCAGTCAGAGTATGCCTCTATTCTAACAGCTCCTTACAGTTATCTGTCGCATGATCCAGTCCATCAAAGTCAGGAAGATCATGGGTGATAGTAGGTAGCAACCTTGTCTTACTCCTGTCTTCACTTCAAAGACATCACTGAGATTTCCATTGTGAACCACTTGGCTTGTAGCATTTTACAGCATATAGCTGCTGTTGAATGAGGTTGATAAGGGTTTGTGACACCAAAACCGTAGTGCTGAGGCAAGCAGCTGCCAAATTACTTCTCGGTCGATGGTGTGGAAGGCCTTTTCAAAGTCGACAAATTTGAGGTTGATGTTGAGGTTGAGCTGACTGCCATTCTATTCTCTGACGGTGCGTAGCGTTGCGTTGCAATTTGCTCCGCACATGATTTGTTCTTCCTAAAGCCAGCCAGCCTGTTCCGGTAGTAATTTTGAGTTCAGAGCATTTTTTTAGTCTCTCCAGGATGATGCTACTTATGGCGGACAGTAATATGAGTATGATTCCACGTCATTTCTTGCGAATACTTAGGTCACTCTTCCTTAGGAGTTTTGCAAGGTAACATCTTGAATAAGATGATTAATTTGTAAATGGTTAACTTAATAAACGTTCCACGTTAATATTTCTCATATGTGAGCAGCTTTTTAAATTCCCAACTATGTTGTCAAAGATTTTTCGTTGGAAACCATGTAACCAGCGTGAAAAGTGTCATCTCTGATACAAAAGTGTTATACCCTAGTGTAATATAATAGTTTTTTGAGGTGAATGGGGATTTCAATTTTTAGGTGATGTTCATCATAAACTGACATCAGTCGGTAAACCATTGGAAAACTGTGAACACTGGAAAGCTGTTTCCTTCTAACACGGAACTCCTTAGAAGTACACATCAATAACTCGACTACGGATTGGAGTCAGAACTGTCAGGTTTCCTGGTGAACACGTTAACCATTCAGTCACTGGGTGATTGTTGTGTTATATCGTGAATCGATAGAAGTTGGGAAGTATGAATCACTGAACTGCTACCCAGTGAGTGAATGATTAACATGTTCGTTGTGAAACCTGAAGACTTTGAGTTCGATTTTGTGAGCGCGGGCTGCTGAGGAGTTGTATTCTAGACCAAAGCAGGTGTTCAGTGGTGTCAGGTTATCAGTCGTTCTCCAACTGGCACGAGTCCATGATGAATACTACCTTTTAATATATTAGTGCTTAGATCAAATTAGTCTGGCTGGTGGAATATAAAGATCAGCATGAGAGATTTTTAATTACTCAGTGTGTTTAGTGGTATACTTCGCTAGTTTATGATACTTTTGTGCCAGAGATCATAACTTATGATCTGCGATGGTAAAGTCTTCAGCAGTAACCCTGTCGATCAGCACCATAGTTGGAAGGATGGAAAGGTGCTCATCTGTATGAAATATATACCGTTCAGCTTTTAAATCGTTTGTAAATTCATTATCTTACTTTACATTTATTTGTAAATTTGAAAAGCTTTCAATAAACTAGATCAACATCGATGTAATAATATTTCCATTCCATGACTGTTTTGCATACAATTAAAACTGCCATAATTCATTGTTCATTTTTAGTTTACAGTCTGAATGACAGTATTTTTGACTCTGCTTGTGATAGTACACTTTGTTCTTGAATTCTATCCTAAGACCTGAAACTCATCAACACCAGGAAGGCCTTTACTAGTTTACTCATCATTTCTATATGGAGGCAGTCAAAATTGAACCAAATAGTGGCTCAAAACTTACTCGCATTACTAAGATATCGATTGATGAGACTATATTAGGCGTACACCTGTGCCTGACCTCCACAGTCTTCAAGTTTCAGGGAAAAACATAAAGACAGACAGAAGGAGTAGCAATGGGATCACCAATATTCCCAATCGTAGCAGATGTATTTATGGATAGTTGGGAAGATATGGCTTTGTGAACGTATAATCCTTTACCTAAGATAAATCAGCGATATGTGGATGACATATTCACTGCGCTGAAACCTGAAAATCCTATAAACTTAGTAGTAAACACAATCCAGTTCATTTTCGTAGTAGTAAATGAACAAGGCAAATCACTTACGTTGGATTGCAGGATAAAAAGAAAGACAGACGATGGTTTAGATACTAATGTCTACAGGAAACCGACGCATTGTAACAGGTATCTAGACTTCAGTTCATCTCATCCAATGTCAGTTACGAGGTGTTTAGTCAAACGTCTAAATGATAAAGCTAAAAAACTCACTAGTCGTTGTAATGACTTAAACAAGGAATTGAAACTACCATAAATTAACATTCAGGCAATGTCGAGGCATCTGCATAGGAGCCCATATGCCAATAGAGGTCGAACAATTCGATCCAACAAAACAACGGAGAATAACAAGTATGTCACTAAATAATAAGAAGCGTTAATAATTAATAATTATCTTCTATAGTTTACTAAGAAATCCCTACCAACACATAAGAAACGAAGTAAATAAGAGTAATACGGGTAGAAATAAGTTCACAGCCTCTCTTGTGTTATCATATGAGGAACATCAAAAACTTTGCGTAAGATTCTCAAGCAGGCTGGAGTTAAGGTGGTATTTAGACCTACAAACTCAATCAGAAATAAGCTTTGTCGGTTTAAGCATTTGATAGATTCTTGGTTGTATTGTGTTCTCTGAGTCAGGTTGTTCATACAATACACCCACAACCACCCAAATGAGCTACAAATATTCTCCACTATTCGATAGATTCAATCGAGCAAACTAATCTAATCTATCAAATCCCATGCAATGATTATGAGGTCAAGTACATAGGTCAAACTAGTCGGTCGGGGTCAGTTAGATTACCGGAATGTAGGAATTTAGCTAAATATAGAATGACAGACTCGAATAAGATCAATAATCTAGAAAAACACTCGGCTACTGCAATGCGTGCATTAACACACAACCACACAATAGGCTGGGAGAAAAGCAATATAATTAGGTAGAGAGACAGATTGATTACTGAATCTTTGTTCATCGAATCAGCTAACACATGTTATAGCATGATGCAACACCATATGCCAGAAATATGGAAAATCTTACCACCAATACAAATAAATAATAAAAGGTGACACGACTATAAAAAGTAGGTGTCGAGAGTAGTGTGATTACATTGATACGATTATGATCAATAATTTATGCTTGATAAGTGATCAAGTAAATAATACTGTGCTACAGATGAAATAAACAAATTTGATATGGAATAGCTGATGGGTCAATACAAGGTCATCGAAATTTTTTTTTACAGAATTACATTAAATAAAGAAATAAATAAACAAAATATCTTAAATAGATTATGATCAAGATAAAATTAGAGATTGCAAGTATCCCTATTGAACACAGAGATTCAACTTGAACCTATGAATTGTCAAGATTTCTACTTTGTTTAAGTGACTGATCAGCGCTGCCTTCGAAATGTTTTATTTGACCTTATAAGCGATTTTGAAGGAAGATTTTAGTGGAACAAAGTGATCAGAATTAAACAGGTACTCAAAAATTGAGCTGTTGATAACTTTTCACTTTCCTTTAGACGACAATACAGAATAGTGTTCAGAAATGCATTTAGATAGAAAACACTTTGTCAGGCCTACGCAACTAGCTCCATAAAAGTGAGTGAATTGTTAAGTATGCATGAAGATGGCCTAAAGTGATAATTTATCCGTTATACATCATCGAATCAGTTACTGATTAGAGAAAACAATCTGAAGTTGAGTGGAAAAGAAAGTCTTATGAGTATATCTGCTATTGTACCTCTCCTGAATCCAACATTCATAAAACAGTGTGGTTCATCAAATTCTTCGCTGAATTCTCTTTTATCAACTTTTCATAAGTAAGGCTATTTCTTATTCAGTTACTTAGTATTAGACGATAAAAGTCCTCACTCTGAACTTAGCAATTCCCTTCTTACTTCATGCTGTTCTGATTCACAATTAAAAGTATGCATAGTTAGTGATTATTTGTATTTCGAGTAGTTTTTGGTAGACCTCTTCTTTAGGCGAAAATTATGGATAATGATAACAGCATATGAGATGAGAGAGAGCCATATGCTAACGACTTTGGAATATCTTAATTATGTCTATAATGCAAACTAATACTTTGAAGTATAAAATCACTGATGAAATGCTGACTGATACTTGTAATTTCCAGTTGCTTTACTAGCTCGAAATGCTTGACCTCTAGTGGCACATTGGCTTCTATGCCTTGGTGCTACATGGATATTCATTATGTTGCAGTGTCAGTAGGAAAACCATGACTTACTGAGGTATAGGTATAACCAACTGATGAATCTCAAAGAGGATGAAACGCTTGTCAGGAATACCATTAGCAAACTACTACTGTTACTTTTCAGGCACTTGACACTTTTTAATGGTTTCCAGTATCATAATCAGGTTGGTTTTATATGCTAAGTAAATGAACTTAATTATCTTATTCCATTCTAGTACTTTCAAACTTTATCCTACTCACGTTGTTGTTACATCTGACAACAACTTTCAACAGTTGACCTTGATGATTTTTGTTGGCACTGATAAAAACCCACTTCATTTTATACTTTTTCATCGAAGCTAGTAATGTACCAAAGTATTCTGCTGTTAAATGAATGCATTCTAGTATAATTTTATGATACACTAGCCCAGTAACAAGTGAACATTACTGTCAAACGAATAATTTATTCCAGCCTAAAGTAGTGGAATCATCCCATTGCTAGGCGCCAGGAACTCTTTCCTGAAGTGCAAAACTAAATAGTTGTTTCGGTTCCCAGAACTTATCAATATACATATATGGAGAGTATTGGAAAGGCTTTCTATCTCACCTTTGCTATCCATAACATATCATCCCATGTTAATAATGGGTCATTTGAATCAGTTATCGAACAATTTATGTATTTGTCTCTTCTTTGAGAATCCAATTCCTCTTGGAAAGTTACACCAAACTGATTGAATCCATTAACATATTCATTATTTGTAGTGCAAGTACTCAATTCTTTCACCTTGTTTTTCAACGATCGTCTACTCTTGCAATCCTCTTGTACAAGATCGCCTAGTAAGGACATGGCAAATACTGATACACGTCGTAGAAATAAATCACTCCAGATGTTAGCTATTGTTAGACACCATTTCAGGGGAGGTCGCTGGGTTGTATCCAAGTTTAAATCAATCTGTTCAGGGTTTGGAAATAGTCCATTGCGCCACATACATGACCAAGCTTTATTCACATCATTTAAATTCAGTGGAATACAAGTGTTCCTGGTATCTAAATCAAGAAATCGACCCAGCCTGCCATTGGATAGCACGCTCGAAGGATTTACAGTATCGTTTGTACTACTGACTAAAATGATAACAGGGAAGAAATGTGGAAGCAATATTTAACGTAACGTAATAGACATATACGAAGAGATTTTTTCTACTAACAAGTAGTCAGAGAGTAAATACGAAATTACTAGGATGATTCAGTAAAACGAATTTTTTCATCTTCCTCTACTTCAAATATGAATTGTTTTGAAAGTCACATTTGTAACATGAATTTCCGTGGTAGATGTATTACTCTGATAAAAGTCAATTTTTACAGTGGTCACCATGTTAGAAGACTTAACACCACAATGTACTGTTATTATATATATCTCAGTTTCAAGTTTAACTATCTTTCCAGGAAGCCGTGTCATATGAGAATTCAAAGATGATCAGGAGATTGATTTACTTTAGGCCAGACTGTTTGCATGATACAGTGAATTGAGACACATGCTACTGGTTATGTGTAAACTGCAATGAAATTTTAGTCTTAGTCAAAATATAACAGTCAGATTATTGAACTAAATTACCCCGTTGAATTAATGTAGTGTTTTTCAGGTTTATATAAGATTGCGCACTTTCAAAAATACCTTTCTTCTACGCTAGTTAGTCGATGCAATCACAGTCATAACTGTACTTCGACACATAGCAAAAGCAAGATACTAAGCGTAATCTTCTCTAATATGGCAATCTGTTGTTGACTATAATATCAGAGTAACTAAGTAGGTGTGAGACTCAGTTTCCCTAATTCCAGAGACTAATTACTTTTTCTATTCTGGTAGTATACTTTCCAACTTGATTTGACACACTGATATTCAACCATCATTCTTTTTACCTAGTTAAATAAGTTCAAATGTTGTCTTGTTCCACAGTACTGCACAGTCTCACTTAAATAAAATCAATAATTTATTCGCAGCTTATGAGTTTAATATGAAAAAAAGCCGGTTTACGCGTATTATCAAAATTGTTAATGTTCAAGAAATCTACAACATTAGAGAAGGAGAACATTCAACTCTGTCATAATGTCAAAAATGTCTTCAGGTTATGAAACAAACAATAAAATATCATTTTTATTAAGTACATAATGTTTGTCAGTCTAGATTCTTTTCAGTAGTTTTTTTTTCACCCCCAGGTGGCATCAAGGTCGCGCAATATTTAATGTTTGCGTTACAAGTAGTCGATATGTTTGACCCGTTTGTATAATTCTATGTTTCGTCAGATAGGCGTCTATTTTAACAAGAATTCTTATGTATATATAGCTTTGTTGGTCAACAAGAACTCACTTCGATAGTTTTATGAGTTAGTAAGTATCCATATAATCATGTAATCCAGTTTAAGCATTTCCCCTTCTTCAGGTGTACTGTTCCCAAAAGTGTAGATTTATGCTATTAGAATTATTAGTTGTGGTGCAAAGAAATAAACACTCGAAGAACTATCCTCCAATCGGGGTAGATTTTACATATATGTAAAACTGTATAGATTTCAAGTTGAAGTATACAGCAGTATCAAGGAGATATATTGACTGTTAACTGTCATCTATTTGATGAATTCAAATTAGGTAAAGAACTAGAAAAATCTGTTGCATAGCATTACTACATTTAGAGTCACTAGGTAAAGCGATCCATTAGATTTAATAGTTTGTCTAAATTTCCTCTGTAATGATGACTGTCCAGAAATCTTAGACCAATTATTATGGTTGAGGTTTCGTATGTGGTAGCATTTACGGTGTTAGTAAGTGGGTGAGTGGAGTGTGAAGTTGTTCAAGAGCAAAAATCAGAAATTGGGGGCAAATCAGTTGAAGAATCTTTTCAACAGTTTCGAATATCACGTACGAAGTAGTATTTCCGGTAAGTTTATACTTTTTAATCAAAATTATGCTTAGGATATTCTCGTTAAGTTTGTGCCATGCATGTTTACAGCTGAACTCTTGTTAATTGGGGTTTATCATTCTAAACATAACTATGCTGGTATTCTATGATGATGCAGTTGGATGTCTTATCCTGCCTGTTGTATTCAACCTTTCATTCCGTTACATTATTTGTATAAATCAATTTAATTATTTCCAATTGTGTATCTATTTTTCTGCTACTCCACCTTTTTGTGCTTTTAGTTTTATGTTACTTATTATTTACAAGTAGTATTGTTAATCACTCCAAATTCATTGTTCGAGTGTTTTACCACATGATTAACTTTCGTAATGTATCGATATACAGACAAACACCCTTTTATTGTTGATCACACTATATAAGATATTCTTGCCTCAACAGAATGATGAATGAGGTTAAAATAAAGACTTGAGCAAAGAAACAGTAATCCGAAAGGGTGTTGGTTCGAATCCCGTTGTATCTTTAATATGTGAATTAACTTCAGTAATCTTAGTTAGTTTCGAAGAATTTTGTTCTAGTGTAAAGCATTATTTACAATGAGTTTGTACAGGAATGTTTGGATGATTGAAAATTTGAAAACATTAACATGAACAGAAATATTTATCAGGTATTTGTTTGAGAAGGATTTGAAGCAAACACTTCAACCTATTGTATTGGATGGAAAGAAAGTTTTAATTTACACTCTGAGACCCTTACTCTATTGGAGACGACTTATCCGCAGTATGTGCACAAACAAGTTTTGAAATGCTTTGGTGTTTATAACCTTCTTACATCTATGTTTTTTGTTGTCCTGCCATTCTTTTTCTGTTAAGAAATTAATTTATACTTCGATTCCTTACTTCGATATATCTTCTTACTTGAGACTGTTCTTAATACTAGGTGAAATTTCCCAGCCTCTTCATAAGTACAAAAGCGCTATCAAGCTAAAAATATGGTACCAGTTTTTCTGAAGTTGATGACTGGTGAAATAAACCAAGTAGACAAATGTGGACTTCCTGGTTGGGAGTTTACAAGGTAACCGAAACCGATGACTGGAGACTACAGGTGATGTAGCATAGATATTCATCTTAATTGTTATATCAAATATTTTTGTTGATGTTACAATATTCAGTAGGATTGTACAGATCGCTCAGAGAAGCAATACATTTTCTATTATCTTATTGCCTATTGAAGTCTTGAGATATCAATCGGACATCGGTAAACGAATCATGGTGTTTGTCAAGAACTCATAAGTATAAGAACTGTTGACGCTGCACCAGTTTACTTCAACCCCCTATGGTCTTTTAGTCTCTTAAATTTCCATGACTTCTGACAGTTATTTCTATTCCCTTATCATTCTCCCTGTTGGCCTATGTGTTGATATATTGATGTCAAGTGTAGTCAGTTTGTCTTGTTAGACAGTCATTCTAAGTACTATAGTGATACTGACTGATGAAATAACCAGAAAATCAGTTTCATCAGTCTGAAGGTATTACAATACATGAATAGCAATTATGTTACTTAAAAGAAAGACTTTCTGTCAGATGAGTTTAATTATTCGACACTGGTCTCATTTATCTACTGGTAACTGTGAAAATATTTATTATGAATATTAAACTTACTCTCGTTGTCAGCACTGTTCAACTTCCAGTCAGTTGAATTTTCACTAATATTCAGATTAGAGGAGATCTAAAAAAGAAATAAATAAATCGTTTTCAAAAAAATTTGATCCTGTTCAATTGAAAAGCACAAAAATGCATGTTGTATGTTTGATTTAAATGAACGAAAATGCTAGAATCATGCATAATTAACTATACAACATTAGACAATCTCTTTGGGACTGTGATACTTGCTAATTCAACTTGACTAAGTGATCCTTATCCTCAAGGTCTGATTGAGTTAGTGAAATACAATATTCATTCACAAGCATATTATATGCGAGGGTTAATTTAACTCTGAACCACACATCAGATACCCAATAGTAAATCACTGAATGTAGGTAAGTAATCAATAAAATTCTAAATGCTTGAGTTAAGTCTGGCTTTTTATTCCTAATGAGAAAATACTACAGTACTATCTAGCATAATTACAGCAGTCCAAATAGTGAACGACAAACTTCTGTATTTAGAACCAGGAATATAATGATTGTACACAGACCTATTCATGCTGGGTGAGTATTGAAGGTGAAAAGAAAATCAATCACCATCCAGTATCGATACAAGTCTACTGAATCACGGTCATCTTAGACAGCCAAACTGACAAGCAATATGATACTTCTCATCTCTAATTCAAATATATTAGGATTAGGGTGAGAAGTCCTGGCTGGGCAGCCAGTGTGAATACGATCAAGCGATAGTAAGGTGTCATAAATTCACATGACAGTCAGGCAAAAACCCTGATGACTGAAGTGAAATTAAGCTCTGAGCTGAATCCGAGTCTCGTAACTCACTTGGTAAGACATCAGGCCGGGAACCCAGAGGTTGCTGGCTCGAGTGCGGATGTGCCTCAAGCTTTCATTTCACTTTAAATCATTACCTAACATCAATACAAGTCTGGCAAACCATGACTATCGTAGACAGTCAAACGGATACATATATTTGTTAAACCATATGAATTCGACTGACTTTTATGAAAGAGGGGATGACAGTGGGAATTATTCTGTTGCCTAGTGCTTGCAACACTGTAATCTAGCTTAATTTACCAACTTATTATTGAGATGATGTAAAACTACTTATGGAGTATTAGTAGTATTCAATCATAATTTGATTTACTACTTATTGACAATGAACACGATCAGAAATATTTTGGCTGAGTAGAAATATATCAGTTACCTGTAAGAAGGATAAATATTCGCCATAGTCTCGACGACTGACTTTATACTGATACCTAACAATGTTTGATTAAACAGGTCGAAAATCTGTCAAATGTTGTATTAAACATGTTTTCAAAGAAATTGAATAGGTTTATCACCTTACTTCTTGAGAAACTATAACTATGAGTGTATCACAATCAGCCTTGCCAAATAAAGAAGTGCGAGTGGATCTATTCGAAGTGGAATAATTAAGTGCCTTATCAACACTGATCACATCATTACGACTGGTTCAATGTTCAAAATCCCCTACAAGGTGAAAAAGAATTTTTTAAAATTAGTGTGCTCCCACAGTCGCTGTAGTGGAGAAGCTGTTGGAGAAATAGGAATTATGTGTCCAAAAGGAGTTTGTTTAACTCTCGCTACTGCATTCAAATTAGTAAGGAGGTAAGAACGTCAAACTTTATTTCGCTCTGCCAGCGTATCTGAATATTCATAATTTTGTTATATTTTATTGCAGATTTTAATAACTCAATGTAGTAATGATGGGCAGTGGCTAGCAGTGGAATTCAGGATGTACACTTCGTCCTATTTGGGACTCGTCATCTGGATGCACCTGCTTCCCAGCGAGTGATGTTGTTCCTACAGGGACTTGGACTCGGGAGCTATCGTCTCAAACGCCAGTGCGTTATCCACTACACCACCAAGCCACGATAGCCACTTCTTGTGCGACGGGTACAGGTTTAGTGTTATTGCTTGTATTACACCGTCGTTGATTGGACCGAATCGATCAGCGATAACACTAAACTCAATATAGTCTTCATTTTATTTACTCGTGAAAATTATTTTTACATATTATGCATCTTTATATTCTATGCAGTTAATCATGTTGGTTTTTATGCTGTTTGTGATTCATTTTCAGCTTACATTACACTTGTGAATTTTCGGTCTTCATTCAACTTGATCTTCGCTAGTAGGTTTAATTAAGTAATACTTGTAACTATCCAACGTAGTGGAACAAAAACGCATAAATTGTGATTGTCAAGCTGTGGAGAATGAAATCATCGAGAACTATACCTTGGCTGAACTTCTCATTTTCTGGAAAACCTTCATTAATCGATATATAATAATGAAGTTAACATCCTAAACGTTCTCGTTAACTCTGATTATGTTATAAGCAGTAAAAAAGTAAATAGTATCGATATGCATTTACTTGTTAGTAAAAAGAAACAATGTAGCATTGAAAATAAAATAGATGAATCAGTCTACTGTCAATTGATAGTAGCAATCAGTGGGATCCAGAACGTGTGTTTCGTCCCACTAACGACTCATCAGACTGATTTACCTGTCTCCCAATATGTGATATTGCTCGCGGTAAGAACTTGACCAGCGAAAAATCATTCAAAGTCTCATAATGTCATCTATTAGGCCTCTGAGTCATCATAGCCACTTCCTTTTGCAATGCATATCCTATACTTTCAAGTTATCACTCGGGAATCTTCGTCGTTAACTGGAATAGAGTGGTAGGTCACTATTGGTAATATGCACTCCTGTATGGATGCCTCGATAATGCCAGGATTTTGAGCTTAGATATTAAAGGATGCATGGTAATAATGGTCAGTCAATCTGAATCAAACAACAAAGCAGACTTACAAGCTACAACACAGAAACAACACTACTGGTTTCGTTATTTGAACAAAATGATATAAGCACTAAAATTTCATGATTTTTGTCATCTAAGTATAAGTAGATTTATGATACACTAAGACGACTTCATCTTGAAATACCAAACTAATAGGAATGCACCAATCTTTTCAATCGATCACCTAAAGATTGAGTGAATTCTCAGCGATACAAATCCAGTACAGCTCACCCATCTGCCACGATCATATAGATGATAAAAATAAGCTGCTTAGCTGCTTAAAATAAGTTTCATAACCTAATTTTTCTGAATGATCACACTGAAAAGATCTAGTTGGTACCCTTCTGTTTACTACCGTTTAGCCATCTTTTCACCGATCAACAATTGCTTCGTAATGTCAAGCAATAACTTCACACTGATAAGTGGTACCCTGAATCCATCTAGCATCAGACGACTACAATTAGCTAGTAGATTGTCCTGTTTGATGATTATTTCATGCCAGTTCGTAATTACTAATCGAGCCAATTAGCTTAGTTATGACATTTTATCATATTAACTATCCATTATGGTGGTTAGTAATCCAGATACTACTGAATTAACATCATATTCAGCATAAGTAGTATCAATGATAAGAATAATCAGGATAATAGCAGTAATAGTAAAATACTATTTGAAAAACTAAACTTTTTAACAGCCATAAAATTGACGAGTGAAGTTCTCAACTATTGTAGATTTCGCTAAATAAGAAATACAATCCACTTCTTAAAACTACATTTATACAAGAAAGTCATATAAACGTATCTATAAATATTTATATACATATATGTTTACATATTTACATGTGTTGTGGTTGTGTTGGTTGTGGTAGCTTCTACTCTCTAGATGTAAATGTTTACGTGTATAGCATGAGGTGGAAGTAGGAAGAGAAGTTTCATATACGTGTATATAAACTAACTTTATCCTTAAATAAACAAATAACAGAAAAATTCAGTCATAAAAATTACATTGTATACAGTAATAAATGAGAATAGAAAAACTTAATGATGATAGTGAAAACCGTGGAAAACTTTACTGGTATAATTCAATTTCTACTGTTTTACAAATGTTATTATTGAACACACAAATTAGGCCAATAGTAACAGTATTCACGTATACATTGAATGATCAATCTATGCATCATTTAGAATTTGTAAAGTTCATGTTGACATTTCTTAGAGTTGAGTAGATTTTCAACTACTCAACTATAGTAGATCAACAGATTTCAACGTAGATCGTGTAATCCATGAAATGTTTTGTAAACTGTTAATCCATTTTTATGGTGACTATTTTATTTGTATAAAACATAATATCCCTCAACTAGCCAAATCCAGATCACCTGCTCCTGTGAAGCAAGATACATTGGCCGTAGTTAGAGATTGCTGTCAACACGTATACGATAACGTATTCCTGCCTGGTTTTATAAGGGTCAAAGGAAATGTATCAGAAGTTCTACCCTTGAGCATTTAATCGATTCCAACCATTCAACCGACCCAAACAAGGATTTTAAGGTTGTCTATCGAATTCACTGAAACACCTCACTTTTCTTCTGTGTTCAGCTTTTAAAACCAGCAGAGGCCTTGGCTATCCATGAACTGAAGCCTGAGGTTTGTGTGCAAAAGAAGTATGTACAGTCTTTTTCTCTACCTTGGCCTTAATTTATTTTAGTCCTGGTGTCCTTCATTTTTCACCCCATCCCCCTCTTATATCGCCATTATCACTTTACTTTTATATTTAATTGTTTCCGATGTTATTTCATTTGATCTTCATAATATTGCTACTTTTAACAAAACATTTTCCCTATTTATTGATATACTTGTTATTCTCCATTGTTTTGTTGGATCAAATTGTCCGATCTCTATTGGCATATGGGCTCCTATGCAGATGCCTCGATATTGCCTGAATGTTAGTTATGACAGTTTGGTTGGTTGTGGCTAACAGAATATCTTCTTTGTGACTATCTTACTTATTTATGCTTGTAGTACTCCTATAGTTCCTATGGCCAAGCAAAATGCATGATAAGTGACCATCTGTTTGATTAGATCAGTTTAATTTGCTTAGTGAAGTCTATAGATCATATTGTTCATCATTACATTATTTCCCAGTCTACTGCCATGATTAATCAGACCTGGTCGACACGAATATTAAATTGGAAAAAATCGAAAGGTTCATATCCCTCATGGGGTCATGGGTGCGCACTGCTGAGGAGTCACATACTGGGATGAGACAGCTGCCCAGTGCTCCCAGATTTCCAACGTTTCCCCGACTGATATCATTCCATTATGAACACAAACTCGAAACATCACTAAATCCTCACAAACCCCCCAAATCGAATTAATCCAGTGCTCATTGGTGACTAGCTTCGAGAGGTCATTCTTGAAGTTCCAATGAGAAGTAGTGAACTATGGGGCATACATGGTGGTCGTGAGGACAAATACTCAACGATGAAATTAGGTGAAGGTCGCACTGTATCATGAACCGACAGGAGTTGTAAATATGGACCACTGGATTCCGACATAGTGGCTCAATGGTAAACTGCTGGCTGTGGAATCTAAAGGTCCTGGATTCGATCTCTGGTGGTGTAGGGTGATGGGTACGCACTGTTGAGAAGTCGCGTATTAGGATGAAACAGCTGTCCAGTGCTCCCAGATTTCCAATGCTTCTCCAACTCATGTCAGTCTATGACGAATACTAACCTGAAAAATCACTAAGTTCCCACAAACCCTCAAATCATATGCATGACTTTGAGATAAATTGACTGTGGAATAGGATACTGAATAGGTGGAACATAATGTACACCTTTAACATACAATTAACAATTTAACTTCCTATATCATCTGATAGAAAATCCTTTAACTACCATGTATAATACGGCATATTAAGCTATTTAAAACATTTGACAGCATTTTCACAGTGGGAATAGACTAAAGTGAAAATAGCTATTTTTTTTACCACGCAGTGATATCGGCCAAAGAAATACTGGCAGGCAAACAGTTCATCGGTGCATGACTATTATACCTTACAAGACAACATCCACAACTATCAACTTTATTGATAAGCACTGTATTATTGTGTCAGCTGTTTGGAACCTTACGGTATACATTTCCAGTTTGTTTTCAATTCATACTAAGAACTTACACTATTCTTCGACTTTAACTGGCTTTGTGATAAAAACCAACATCTTGTAGACAGTTTTTTAGCGAGCATTCATCAACTGTTAAACTACAGAATGTATATCTTAGAGGTGAACAGGTCTTTATAGTCAAACAGCCGTAATTACTGAGTGGTTCTGATGGAAATAAACAGGTACTGAATTACGTTCCAGAAAATTTTCTCACATGTGAATATCAGCTAAAACATTTAGAATAGGAAAAAAAACAAACCAATCATACCATTTACTCTGATATTGGGTATATGAATATTATATTCTTCTCTAATGTATGATACCTTCAGGTCGAACCAATCACTGGTGTACTTATTCAGGTGTTTATTATTGTATTAGGACATCTGGTCAATAATCCTTAAATTGATTACTAATATTTGAAGAGAATTATTGCAGATTAAGGAATAAGACATGTCCATTTAGCTTATAAAGCTGAAATATGTGAATAAACAGTTCAACTGATGTTCTTTTTGCAGTTAAGGATGATGGTCAAGAGAATAGAAAAACCTGAGTATTAGATAAATTCATATGAGTGACTTTCTTAGTACAGACTTTGTGCTCTACTGGCTTAAACAACTTATGTGTTAAGTATGTCTCAATGTCATTTCACCTATTCACTTTTCGTATATTCATGGGATAAAAACTGGAATTACACTTTCGCAATTACTCATATAGAAGAAGAAGATGAAATGTACATTCATATCATTGTTTGTTGTATTGTTTTACAATTAACAGTTCAAGACATCTTTAATAATAAGTTACATTTCTTAAAGAAAAACTTTGGTGTTTAATTATTCAGGTTGAGTTTAGAAGAATGAAACTTTGAAAAATTTCCTCTATATTGCACCTAGCTGCTAATAGCTTCAAAAGAGTCAGTTGTAATAAGTGAAGATGTCAACAATTATGCAGAACTGCGTCCATCTATCCATCCAGGTCAACCTAGAACCAGGCATTACTGCGTAACGGTCCAAGTTGCCACACTACATATCACCACATCAAGTAAAAAGACAGTGAGGTGCAAGATGAAGATAAGAGAATGCAGTCAAAAGAAATATAAAGTACGAAAACAGAGAAACGAAGGATGAGAAAGTGGTGAGATTCGGTATAGCGTCGTTAAGATGAGGATAATGTATGTATACATCTTCGCCACTGATATCGGTTCTCAGCCATATCATCTACAGTCTCCAACCACTGGTTCCTCTTATCGCGTCGACCCCAACCACCTAGTCTGCATCGTCCCACATTGCTCAAACCAACAATCAGAGACTTAATGGATTGATGCCATGTTTTAGTCTGGCCGAGAGCCAAGAGCCTTTTTCCAGCCTGAACCTACTTCGGCCAACATTGTGTGACGAGGTAGACGGCAACTAGGAATACGTAACACGTGTCCCAACCATCTCAGTCGATGAAGGTTCACAACCTCGTCAACCGACTTACCTCTTCCCCCTTAAACTCTACGCCTGTCTTCTGCGTTACTCACGTGGTGACACCACGGAATACGGGCTATAATACGAAGGCAACGGTGGTCAAACACCTGAAGCTTTGCAGAATAGTGTCTGAATAAAGATGTAATGGAAGGAACAGTAATACAGAAATAGAAAGGTGAAGAAATAAGGAATTTCATACAGAAGTAAAACATTTAAGTTTATAATGATATCCAACTTCACTAAGTAAGGACATGAAAAAATGATGAAAGATATTACCGCAGATATGAAGGGTATGAGAGAAGAAGAAGTGAATAATATAGGCAAACAAGATGTTCACAGTCCTAAATGACAAAGTTACGCTTCGTCCATGCTACTTTTGTAAACTTGACAGATGGTTTTCAACTTATTGTACTGAATGTAGTGAGGACTAGACTCAGAAAGCCTATACTTCTGTACATGGCCTAGAATAACAGTCTGAAACTTCGTGGACACGTATTTAGTCTTCATTTAGTTACCCTTAACTTTCGACTCGACTGATTCTATCTCAACCAACCTTACAGGTTGAAGCAGACAGAAACTTGGCATATGTAACTCATAACCCTATCAGTTCTACATGTACAGCTTTCAAAGCTTATCTTTTATGACTCTAAGAGTAAATAACAAGTAAAACAAGTATACAGGAAGGCAGTCAACATTCAATGTTAATTTTTAATCATTGCCTTAAAGGATATGACTATGATTTAATGTATTTTGAAGTAGTATTCATTACAGACTGACATCAGTTGGAGAACCATTGAAAACCAGGGAGCACTAGAGAGTTGTTTCGTCCTAGTTTGGGATTCATCAGCTGTACTCACCCACGATCCGGTTAGGGATTGAACTTAGGACTTTCAGGTTTCACGGTAAACGCGTTAACCATCCAGCCAACCGGGTCGGAGTTCAATGGTTTACAGTTTCCAACTTCTGTCAATTAGCGATTTAGCGTGACTGTCACCTAAGTTCTTCACTTGGCATCCCCTTCAGTTCTGAAAGGTCACACCTCATTAGAACATAGGGATATCCATCTGGAAGCATGTCACTAGTGAGCACCATAAAGTAATATATTTTGAGGTAGTATTCATCTATAACTCAATGAACAGGTGTTTTAGCGCATTGAAGAACCTTATTGTAAACACTACGCGACTAACTGGTCATTGTCATAGAAAGGTTTATTAGTTTTTACTTATCACATTTTGGATTAGAACCCCTGTAAAGCCTAAACTAGATTTCCATTTTTAACATATATTCCTACTATTAGGTTACTGATGAAGGTTCCCAGATATTAATCGACATTGTACAAGCTATTCAGTTGAATTACAACTTAATGTTCACCACTGATTGGTTTCAAAGCAGATATTTTAGAATTCCAATGGAAAGCTATGGTTTGTAAAGTCATAAAATTAGGATGTAAAGATTATGACACTAGACTATGATAATGCTTCATCAGAGGTTCACAGATGTCAAAAATATGAACTTTTGCCCTTTGAACTACCAGCTGAATAGTTATATGCTCACTAAGAAATCTAATAGTCTTTGGTTAAATCTTGTATTTGACTGTATGTTGTTAAAAGAACCTTAAACAGTTGTCTTAAAGCTGTTCAGGAACTCCTGATTTTCAGTGGTCAATTCATTAGCTAAAAGTTATTGATTACTGGAGGTGTCATAGAGAAGAAAATTCCTATCTACGATCCAATTAAACCAAATCCTACTATATAAGAAAGGAATTTCTAAGAACATATGGCTATCAAAACAGGTAGAGAAAGAATGCTGGAAAGAAAGAAACAGTGTAAAATTTCATTAGTACACTTGCTTATTGATATGTATATTCAAAGTAATCAAGGTTGTAAGTTAGCATGAAAGGGTTCTCATCTCTCTTTTTCTCTTGAAGAAAGGTTTTAAAATTAAATATTACAGTTATACTAGTATTAGTACTTTTTAGGGTGAAATTCAACCAATTAAACGAAGATCTGATTCAAGTTTTTAACTGTTTCATAACCTGTAAAGCAATTCAAGATAGATCTGAAGTATGTCATACTATATCACTTTGTCACTAAAGGTTAACGAGTTTAGTCCACAGCGCTGATCGATAGAATTCGGTCAACATTCAAGGACATCAATTCCCTTGGAGTTTCAGATACGCCTTGCTGACAAGTGCCAACAAACAGGAAATCTAGGTCAACCAGGGCTTCCAGCCGATTCCCTGTATCCAACTAAGGAAAATCATACAAGTCGAAAAAAGTGCTGAAAATTAGGACTGAAATTAAATAAATGCGATATTATTGACTGGTAAGGAATACACTTTCCAAAAGTTTACTTTTATCAGCATGTAATCAATTGTGTTTCTGCAGACGATGTAACCGAATATCGAGAAATAACTAGAGAGAATACCCCCTCTCTGATTCAGTTAGATTTGAATTGGGATGAGAAGTCCTGACTAGGCAGCCAGTGTGAATACGATCAAGCGGTAGTAACGCGTCACTAATTCCCATGGTAGTCGAGCAAAACCCTTGGTGATTGAAGCAAAATAAAATTCTGGTCAGCAGTCGGACCTTGTAGTTCAGTTGGTAGAGGTGCCTGGCCGGTAACCTGGTGGTCGGTGGTTCGAATCCGGCTGGGGTTCAGATTCTCATCTCCCCTTCAATCATCACCCCCTACAAATACTAGTCTGCTAAACTACGGCTATCTCAGATAGTCAAATCATAAAACAAAGAATATTTTAAACCTACTGCAAACTTACTAGTTTCAAATTAAACTTCTGTTAACGACTAGAATTGAAGAACAACTAAGTGACTATTATATGCTATCTTTAAATGTATTCATTTGATGTTCACGAATGACAAAATAACACTTCTATGAAATTTTATTTCATGGAAAAACACGCATACTTAAATGTCAAGGGACAATCAAAAGATGTTACCAACAATATATAAGTTGATTCATTGTTTACTGATAAAAAGATTGCCTATTGAAAGTGAATAACAGTAAACACAAAGAATTTACCTTACACCAAACAATAAGATAAAATTCAGATTTTTGTAGAGTGGAAATTAGTAGGCCACTAGAACAAGTAATGATGAGTGAAAGAATCTTTTCAAAACAATCATGAACAAGAATGTAGCCAAAATGAACTCAGAAAATAGCTGACATTTAGAATTGTTATGCATGAGAGTAGAATTGATCTAGTTTAGTGTAGTCTATTTGATGGTTAACAGTGAAATCCAGGACATTCATTTCGTCTTGTATTGGGACTCGTCAGCTGGGTATAACTGTATGTCAGTAAGTGATCAAGTATTCACCACTTCAAAGGGTAAGGTTGTTATCCACTAGGCCACTGTAGCATGATGTTCACCATTTGTACAACACGTATCAGTTGTTGTTTTATTGATACTTTTTATTTCCTGTTACTAGTTTAGTTTTTAATCAAAGCCAGATAATTTATTATTTAATTGGAATAACTAAATTTGATTAAGTGGAACAATTATTTGGGATATAAATAGAAAAAAAACGGCATATCACAAGAAAATAATATTCTGAGTTCCTTGGGAAAGGATAAGACATTACTGGTACTTCTGAAGGTGAAATTTCTGTTCATTTATTCCTATATCCCAGTAGTTGTAATTTCAGTTTATTATAAATATTAACTTCAAACAAGATTAATTAGTTGATTCAAACAAATGGAACTGATTAGTGACTGCCACATTATTGTTCCTGATTGGTGTAACACAAAGCTAATCAATTTATCCACTATAAGCTATCTAATATTTTATTTTACTGATAGAAATAAAAAAATTGGCACTGATAACTGAGTAATATTCAACTCATAGTAAAGATGAAGCCGAAAATAGTAAACTATCATCAATGTTTGCTTGTAACAATCAATTTTGAAAAGAGATTTCGGTTAGACAACTTATCAAACAATTGCTATCAAAACGTCATGATAGGTAAACATCTCCTGCTGAAATGTTTGAGATTCCAACTAGCTGGCTAATTATTAAGAAATATGGACCATTGGATTGTGACCTAGTGGCTCAGTGGTAATGTGCTGGGTCCGATCACTAGGTGGGTCATAGGTGCCTATTGTTGAGGAGTCCTATACTAGGATGAAACACCTGTCCAATGCTCCAAGCTCCTGAATGTTTCTCCAACTGATATCGGTCCATGATTAAATACTAACCTGAGGCTAAATGTTAGTCTAACAGTAGCAAAAACTTCAATAATGTTATAAGCTATTGTAAAAGTCAGCTAACCAAAGCAATAATTTTGACATCACTCACTGGAAGGCAGGTACACATAGCTGACGAGTTCAAAATAAGATGAAACGCATGTCCTATATTCCACTATAAACCACTACACACAATTAATATCAAAATTGAAAATACAAGGAATATCGACGCATCTACACAAGAGCCCATATACCAATACCACTTGATCAGTTTGGTTTCTTTAGTGACAAAAACATACACACTATTACTTCAAAACCTAAAGTCACAACTGTTTCCAGTATTATTATTATTATTTGTCCCTTGGATTACTAGTGGAACATAACACTTCTGTAGCACGTCACCATCTCACTCTCTTCTCTGCAGTCTTCCAAACCTCCCTCCACCAATGCCCAAAACATTTCACTTATTCCTCACACCATCTCCCACATGTCACCCTAGCCTCAAAAGCCCAACTCGTCGTCTCCCATTTGGCTTACACTCTATAGCCTAAAGCGTGTTGTCTGTCCTCTTAACGTCTTCTCAGTGTATGTCCAGTCCAATCCATATGCAATTTATTCTGCATATTTGTTTGGCAACAGCTTCTTGGTTGGTTCGTTATCAGGTCACAGTGAGTTCCTCGTTACTCATTCTTATTATTCTGACCATCCATCTGATCTTCAGTGTCAGTGTCGAATGAGTGTAGAAGGCAGCTCTTCATGTATACATGCAGTTTGTTGGAAATGCTTTTCGTGATGTGCCACCAAGTCTATTAACCATTACATAGAAACACTGACTTACTTAACTGAATTAGTGTTGAAAATCTGGATGTTGTTCACGCTTTATGCTGAGTGCAGTGCAGTGCAGTGTAGTGCAGTGTAGTGCAGTGTAGTGTAGTGTGGTGGAGTAGATCTCCACACTGATTTCAGATTAGTGCAGGAAGGCCTGTCTTACTGTCTTTCCGATGTTGGCTGCTTTGACATCCTCATCTGTGTCGCCACTTATAGTTGAGATGATGCTGCTTTTTCTAGATAGATAAAAAAAAATGACTAGTTCTTTTTGGTTCCTCCCACTGGTGATGATTGATGCTTGTTGTTATTTGGGTATGTTCGTCACCTCAGTCTTCTTAACGTTCACCTGAAGGAAGTTTCGTCTTCTCTCACCTGTCTTTTCTGTCAACTCTTTAGTTTTCGCCTGTTTCCAGTGGCATATATAAATTCATATGGGATAAATATACACATATATATCATGTAATTAGAGTAAAAAACAGTAAACAAAGCAGTTAAATTAAAAAAAATAATAAACCATTTAATCTTTTGGTGCGTTAATAAATAATTACTTTAAACTATAATCCTCATACCTTTTCAGGTGTTTTTTGTAAACTATGATTCGCTGATTTAATTTGACAGATATTAGAACAAGTCAATATAGTTGAATTGATATTATGAGTAAGATTATTATCCCTGTGGTCTATGCTTGCGATTGAACTACTGTTGTAATTACTTAATGAGTTTGCTAGCTTAACTTCATCTAACAGAATAACATTATTTAAATCAACAGGTAGGATACAATTGTTGTCGAATGATATGGTATGCATTGAATTTATATTATATTGTGCTTCATTTGTTCCCTTTGACACTGACAAAGCAAATAAAGGTGACGATGATGATGCTGCTGCTGCTGCTGATGATGATGATGATGATGACGATGATGATGAAGTGAAAAAGGTGGTTTCAGATGATGGTGGTAATAAAGGTAATTCGTTTGTTAATAAATCATCCGATAATGATTTCATTGTAGTTTGTATTGGTGAATCAAATGACAATTTGTCTTCATTATGTAATGGAATGATTTGAACCGGCTGATTAGTTGAAATAATTGAATTATTAGGTAACTGACATTCACTTTTGTCAGAATAAAATATTGGTATTGTTGTATCTTCATTTTTTTCAAATGGTAAAGATGAAGAATCCCATAATGATGTAAGTAATGACTGATCATAGACTGTAGGTAAACAGTTAGACGTGATCGGTGTAGAATTAACTGGACAAATGTTAGATACATCAGTGTTTGAGAGGAGTGAAGTGTCAGTTATCATACTAGATGATATTACATTGGATGATGTGCATACAGAAGATTGGTTGGTCATTAAACATGATGGAATGGTTATACTGTCATTTATTTGTTTACAAGTCAAATTATTTATCGATAATTCATTACTTATTGTAGATGGTGTCATCAAGGACAAAGCAGATATGATTTGAGTGGTTAACTTTTCATTAGTCACGCTTTGATGCTCCAATAATTGAGTTGAATCAGTTAATAGAATAAGATCATCTAATAAAAGGGAGAAAAAAAATCAGTAGTATAATACAAATAGACTAGTTTGTAATTTTAACTATCTGGTTTGGTAGACTAGTATTAATACTGGACGATGATTGAAGGTGAAATGAAGATTTGGATCGTAGTCGGACTCCAACCAGTGGCCACCAGATTTCCGGCCCAATGCTTCACGAACTGAGTTACCAGGTTCAACTACTGATCAGATTTTTCTTCCACTTCAATCACCAAGGATTTTAAACGAATACTAAGTGAATTTATAACTCGTTACTATCGCTTGATCGTACTCAAACCCCAAATCTAAATGAATGAGAAAGGAGAGAAGCATCATGTTGGTTATCACACAGTATCAATACAAGTCTGCTAAACCATAGATATCTCGGAAAGTCAAAGCAATAATGAACATGATGCTCTCTATTCCCTCTAATTCAGTCAGATTTGCATTAGGATAAGAAGTCCTGACTAGGTGTGAATACGATCAAGAGATAGTAACGCATCACAAATTCACAGGGTGACTGAAGTAAAATAAAAGTGTTGTCGGCAGCCGGACCTCACAGCTCAGTTGGTAGAACACCAAGCCGAAAATCCGGTGGTCAACGGTTCGAATCCGAATCTTTATACAACTGATTATCTATGGAAAGCCTCACTAGTATCAAATAATCCCGTTGAATGACATAACACTACAGTGGTTGCAACACAGAGAATTTATTGACAGATCAGGAGAAGACAGTTACTTTCACGAGCAACAGAAAAAAGATTTCTAAGATTATAAACGCCTATGACTATTACCTTCATCATTCAATCTTCTTATTTCTCATCTATAATGTTAATGAAGACAGTTTTGATATGTAGTACAAAAGTGAAACACGTAATCTTTCCTCTCTAAATAGATTTACATTGATAAAGTTAACAAATTGTCACTAGAAAATCCACCTATGAGCACTTAAAATTGTGAAAGGTAGTAAAACGTTCAATCTTTCTTCATCACATATTGTTTAAGTGTTTCACTGATAATAAATTCTTGAATTCTTACTATCTAAGAGTTAGACACTGAACTATCAAATACTTTATTCAACAAATTAATCCTTCTCACTAGTACATTTCAGTAGACCATTGAAAATTTCTTATAAGAGATAAATAACAAAATAACTTACCTAAGTGATTTATGCTATGTGATTTAAAATTTACTACATGATGATTTTTTGAAAGTAAATTAAGGGGATTGTGTATACTATTGCTTATTGTTGTTCCCGTTGTTGTAGTCATTGTCATTATAGATGTTTCAATCACTGATACTATTGTAGAACTTAAGCTATTATCATTAGTATCATGTTCAATACAATCACTGTTACACAGAATGTTCATATTACTAGAAGTAAGTTGAATCGGTCGTTCTGGATTCATCAGATTTACTTCATTTTCATTATTTCCATATGAATTAGGTAACATTAACTCATTGATATGAAATACTCCATCAATTGATAAATAATTTGTTGTTACATTTATTCCTGAAGGACAGATTATGTTATTATTGCAACTACTTATATTACTCATACTGTTGTTAGTAGTCATTATATTATTACTAGTATTTACTGATAAATCTTTATCAAGTATTGAATTAGATAATCCATTTACAATATCTGATACATTAGATGAAGCTGATGATGATGATGATGATGATGATGATGATACTGACGATGATGATGATAAAGGCATTAAAAAATTATTCAACTGTTCATAAGGTACCAAATTTGTATCATATTCTTGAAATGGTGGATGAGTAATTTGCGTGTTAACATTAGAAGGGTAATAATGATCTGAAGTATACTTTTCGATCTCATTAGAATTTAATTTATACCGTTTAGAATGTGTAGATTTCTGTATAAAATTTACACTATTCTTAGTAATGTTAGTATTATTATCATCAATTGATAGGCTAGTCTCGTTATTATTGCTATTTACAATCTCTTTGTGATCATTCTCAGTTAAAAGAAGTTTATATTCTTTACCTTTGGTTTTATAACATTTATCTGAGTTCAAACGATATTTTGTTCGATGAATTAAAGTTAGTGAACCATTATCAGATAGATTGTTCTTATTACCACAATCACTACGATTATGATTATTCATGTTGTTATTTGTTGACCAGACTAAAGATTCAGATGACTGTAAATGTTGTTCATGAACAATTGCTGCACTGGGAACTTTATCAAGCCAACGAGGTTTACTACCATCTTCTAAAAATAATCGAGTATTATATAGAAGAAATAAATAAAATTAAATAGTTACTAACAATTAGTTGGAAACCATTTTCAATATTTTCAATAAATAGTAGTGAAGATAACTGCTAGACTAGTTTTTCTCATATTCATAATCTAAAATTTAACCTAAACTTATACGCTTCAAACTCCAAAAATGTAACATAATATTGATGAGAGTAATCGTTTGTTTACTCATAACTTTCCTGAATAAGCCATAGCCGGTTATCGATCCATAATTGGTACCTCAATTATGAGTAGAACTTTTATCTTATCCTGGTCTCTTTGAGTTTTGAAGGGATGCTTTTAAGTCGAGTAATAATATCATTAGGACTTCAGTAACAGCTAACTGAAGAACCCTAACTAGGGTCAAAGACGTTGCTTGAATTTAGTCTCTAGTCAATATTAGATTTCAACAAGACTTCATTTCATTCAAATTTATCAGTATCTGTAACCAGATAGTAGAAATGAGAAGGTGGTCTTTATCTCAAAACAAGTTAAATCTAGCCATCAGTTAACTACTACTTGTTAAGTATATGATGATACTTTGAGTGTAATTCATTTTTATCAAAAGAATATATACCACTTTCAATGTTACCAAAATAAGCGTTAAAAATATTTCACATAACTATAAGCACCGATAAATACAATAGTAATTATTTAGGAAGTCTACTATCACCCATGATATTCCTGATTGTGGTCGACTGAACTGGATCATGCAACAAACAGTGAGGAGCTGTGGGAAGAGGGGGATACGCTGGCTGGACTGGGGAAAAGAATCTAGAAGACTTGGATTTCACCAACCATGACTTGTGTCTAGTGTCACACAAACTCGAAGATCTACAGGCGAAAACTAACAAGTTGACAGAAAAGGTGAGGTAGGGAAGCGAAGACGGGACTTCAAGTGAATGTAGAGAAGACGGAAGTGATAATGATACCCAACCAACACCACCACCAACAATAACAAGCTGCAACCACCATGAACGGGAGAAACTTAAAGGAAGTAGCCTCCTTCACCTATCTAGGCAGCATCATTTCAACTACAGGTGGCGGCGCATACGAAGATGTCAAAGTCAGAATCGGGAAAGCAAGATAGGCTTTCATTAGCCTGAAATCAGTGTGGAGATCTTCTCCTCTGCACTCAGAATAAAGCGTGAACAACACCTGGGTTTTCAACACCAATTCAGTCAAGTAAGTCAGTGCTTGTGTGTGATGGTTGAGAGACTTGGCGCGTTACGAAAGGCACTTCCAACAAACTGTAGATATTCATCAAAAACTGCCTACGCTCGTTGCTGAAGCTCAGATGGCCAGAATAATAAGAATGAGCAACAAGGAACTCACTCTGGCTGACTGGCAACGAACCAACCAACAACTTATAGCTCAAAAAATATGCAGAAGGAAGTGGAGATGGAATGGATTGGGCATACAGTGAGAAGGCCGATTGGGGACATCACGCGCCAGACCAGTCGCTAGAGTGAAACCGGGATGGGAAACGAAGAGTTGGGCGTCTGAGGTGAGGATGACATGAAGGAGATGGTGTGAGGAAGAAATGAGAGCTTAAGGCTGTCGTGGAACCAGGTCCAAAAGATTGGAGAGGATACAGTGGAATGGAGACGTGCTGCTGAAGCCGTATATTCCACTAGGATCCCAAGGGACAAATAATAATAAATTTAGGAGTGAAACCAGCTATTTATGAACTATATAGTCTGCAGTGAGAATGACACAATTAGGTGAAATATCATTTGTAACATGGTCTGAATATTTTGATTTTTCAACGCTAACACAACTGTAAACTACTCGTACGATGAGAAGGAAGTCTTTCTATTCTATCAGGTAGTGCGTAGGTAATTGGATAGTCAGGTAGTTTACAAAACTATGCAAAGGCTTTCATTTCTGTATACTGTGATACACTGGTTATTATCTGATGATTGGTTCGCTGAAACAATTCATTCATTAAAGACGTTATCCACAGCCTGCATAAGTCATTGTTAATGTCTCTGACTTCAAAGCTGTTTTAGGGAACATGAATCTCCTGAAAGTTGGCCAGTGTTATCAGGCATGAAACATATACAAATCCAGTGTAAACTTAATAAATAATTAAAATAAAATAATGTAACAAGTTGTACTTACTTTTACGAACCTGTATAAGATCTGGTCTCATACCAACACGAAAACATTGTTTTAGTCTACATGATGGACATTCACGTCGAGTTGTTGGTGTGATCACATGCTCTCCAGATTTAGCAGTACACGTTAATTCCTAGAACGAAAGTAAATTCAGATAATGAAGTGATTCAATGAATTGATATGCACAAAAATTGAAACCTGTAGTAAATATGTTGGAATAGTGCGTACACACAGTGAATAGAAATGATAAAGTATGTATCTCTATACGATCTTGAGGTACACTGAAGGTAAAATTGTAGTACACACCATTCTGTCATGATATACTATGCAACCATATTTAAATATAACAAATAATAATAGATTTGAATTTTGAGGGGATTGTGGAGATTTGGAAATATTTCAAGTTTTTATTCATCGTAGACTGACATCATTTGGAGGAACAAAGGAAACCTGGGAGCACTGGACAGCTGTCTCGTCCTAGTATGGGACTCCCCAGCAGTGCGCACCCACGACCCCACCAGCAGGGATCGAACCCACGACCTTCAGGTTCCGCGGCCAGCGCGTTACCATTGAGCCACTATTCGTAAGCTAACAGAGGTTGGAAATATGGAGCATCGGATTCTGACCCAGTGGCTCAGTGGTAAGGCGCTGGCCGCGGAACCTGAAGGTCGTGGGTTCGATCCCTGCTGGTGGGGTCGTGGGTGCGCACTGCTGGGGAGTCCCATACTAGGACGAAACAGCTGTCCAGTGCTTCCAGGCTTCATTTGTTCCTCCAACTGATGTCAGTCTACGATGAATAACAACTTGAAATAATAGATTTGTATATCAATAGGGTAAACAACTCATTATATTATTAACTGATTGAATGTTTAAAAAAAGTGTTTTTGTGTTTATTTAATTATTTATAACAAATTGTTAACCGAAATAATTTTTATTTAGAAGAGATTGATGAAAAGTAGCAGAGATACGAATAGAGAACTTTGCACAAGCTTGAAGGATTTGATAAAACTTATCTATTTGTTTGTATATCACTTAATCCTTTCTTAACACTGTGAGTGGGATTTATCAAAAAGATGTTTCATTTTAGTTTAAAATTTTATTTAAAAAAAAAAGAAAGGAGAATGCATTCGTCTGTCTTCTATAACATAGATACAGAGACTTTAAGTTGTTGGTGATAATATTCTATTGTCTCTAACTTTTAATATAAAAATAGAGCTAATCAGATCATTTAGTTGTGATGATAAGAAAAATTATCCATTAGTTATTCATTATGATATCACACTGAATGGATATTTTAGAAAAAAAAAGTACTGACCACTAAAAAATATGAAAGCGATTCAATGGAGAATGTCGAATGATCATATTTTTATTCATCATAGTTTTGAAAGTGTATACCGATGAAACGTTAGACAGTAGTCAGTGAATTCTTATTGACTTACCCAATAAGTGATCAAACAGTGTCTTTCTATAGGTGAAAATATCTTCAAGTATAGAAGATCGATTGAAATTAAATAACACACATATTGAGATGTACAAAAATAGACATAAACATTTTGAAAAAGATAAATCTTTACAACGAAACATATGATAATGCCTTATTCATATCTGAATATGTTCCACTGATTGTAACCCATGAGTAAGATGATGGACGGTAGCAATATTTAAAACGTTATTTTATAAAAAAAAACTTTGCTGTTGGATAATATTTGACAAACAAAAGGACGACTTCAAGGAGAAAAACTCTCGTTACAGCCCATGTCATGTTACTTACAGAAGCGATAATACTTTGACCTTGAACAACAAACTTTGATTAGTACTCCAGACCTAATAGCTACCTAATTCATCGTTCCACAACTAGTCTTTGGACGTAGTCGGAATAAAAACTGATTTATAGCATTTTGGACTTCTAATAAAGCTGCATATTCAGATGACTTCTGCAGTCTGATGAGCTGAATAATGTTGTTTAATTTGAGCACTGAAAATTGCATAAACACAAACAGATCCTTTATATTTAATGATAATCCTACTTAGAAGTTTTCATCATGGATTGGCATTGATCAGAGAAATTGACATTACCGTTATTTGTCCCTTGGATTACTAGTGGAACATAACACTTCTGTAGCACGTCACCATCTCACTCTCTTCTCTGCAGTCTTCCAAACCTCCCTCCACCAATGCCCAAAACATTTCACTTATTCCTCACACCATCTCCCACATGTCACCCTAGCCTCAAAAGCCCAACTCGTCATCTCCCATTTGGCTTACACTCGATGGCCTAGTCTGGTGCGTGTTGTCCTCTTAACGTCTTCTCAGCGTATGTCCAGTCCAATCCATATGCACTTTATTCTGCATATTTGTTTGACAACAGCTTCTTGGTTGGTTCGTTATCAGGTCAGAGTGAGTTCCTCCTTGCTCATTCTTATTATTCTGACCATCCATCTGATCTTCAGTGTCAGTGTCGAATGAGCGTAGAAGGCAGCTCTTCATGTATACGTGTAGTTTGTTGGAAATGCTTTTCGTGACGTGCCACCAAGTCTATTAACCATTGCATAGAAACACTGACTTACTTAACTGAATTAGTGTTGAAAATCTGGGTGTTGTTCACGCTTTATGCTGAGTGCAGTGTAGTGCAGTGTAGTGCAGTGCAGTGTAGTGCAGTGTAGTGTAGTGCAGTGTAGTGTAGTGTGGTGGAGTAGATCTCCACACTGATTTCAGATTAATGCAGGAAGGCCTGTCTTACTGTCTTTCCGATGTTGGCTGCTTTGACATCCTCATCTGTGTCGCCACTTATAGTTGAGATGATGCTGCTTTTTCTAGATAGATAAAAAAAAGACTATTTCTTTTCGGTTTCTCCCACTGGTGATGATTGATGCTTGTTGTTCTTGTTAGCTGGTTGGTTAGTTGGTTGGTTGGTTGATTGATCGGTTGGTTGGCTGGCTGGTTGGTTTGTTTGTTTGTTGGTTGGTTGGTTGGGTATGTTTGTCACCTCAGTCTTCTCTACGTTCACCTGAAGGGAGTTCCGTCTTCCTTAGCTGCCTCGCCTCACCTCGCCTCACCTCGCCTCTTCTGCCAACTTGTTAGTTTGCGCCTGTAGATCTTCGAGTTTGTGTGGCAAGAGATTAGACATAAATCATCCTCTGTGGTAAAATCCAAATCTTTTAGTGTCTTTTCATCGGGGCAGCTAGTGTATGCCTATCTTCCAACAGCTCCTCACAGTTTGTTGCATGATCCAGTCCAGTAGACTACAGCGAGAAACATCGTTAGTGATAGTAGGCGACAACCTTGTCTCACTCTTATCTTCACCTCATAGGCATCACTGAGGTTTCTATTGTGAATCACTTTGCATGTGATGTCTTCATATAACAGTTCAATGAGGTTGATAAAGACTAGTGGAGCTCTGTAGTGTTGAAGCAACTGGCAAATAGCTTCTCGGTCGACGCTGTCGAAGGTGTTTTCAAAGTCGGTGAAGTTGAGTGCCATTCTGTACTCTGTTCTATGATGATGCGTAGCGTTGCAATTTGATCAGCACATGATTTGTACTTCATGAAGCCAGCCAACCAGCCTGTTTCAGTAGTAAAATTTGAATGCAGAGCATTTTTCAGTCTCTCCGGGTTGATCCGGCTTAATATATTTTGCTTGCGGTGGACAGGGATAGGAGCTGTTGTCTCTGCGTCTGTCTTTAGTGCTTCTAGTGGAATCCCATCTGGTCCTGCTGCTTTCTCGGCAGCATGATGCTTCAACCCATTGGCTGAAAAGTAACGTGCTGTTTCAATAACCTGATTGTTTTTCTCTTTATCCTACATGAGTTTATTAGTACATACTACTGAAATATTTTAGGTCAGTAGAAAAAAACAACTGTTCATCTCTCTCTACGTTTCAATGAATTTTCTAACTAATGTTATTTTATGATGAAAACTTTGAAAACAACTACGCATTTATAAACTGTTTCAATTCCCAGCCTATGGCTCAGTGGACCTGAAAGTTTTGGCTTCAATCCCTTCCGAGGTTATGAATGCACAGCCTCAAGAGGTCACATGCTAGAACTAGACAAATGTCTATTGCTCACAGGATTTAGATGATTTCTCAACTGATATCAATACATGATGTATACTAACTTGAAGTTAATAAAATCACCACAAACTTACAAATTTAATAAACCATCCAAATGAAGAAAACCATGTCATTAAACATAGAAAAGCATAACTCGGTGGTCAGTAGGATAAATAAATCAATACATGGTGAAACCAGATTACTTGTGTACAAAGTCAGATGTAGTTTTCTTCATAACTTCGATAACGGAAAAACATTCATTATCGACACAATTTCCATTGTTTACTCTAAACACATACCAACTGTATTGATATGTCATTATCGATGAGCTAAAATCTGTTAAGAGTTACCTTTTCTTCTGAATTCACTATTATAGTAATAATAAAACTAATAATGTTAATCAAGTCAGCGGTTTGGTCGCAACTGAAACCTATATATATATATATATATATATATATATATATATATATATATATATATACATATATATACTAGGCATATTTTACATATACATGACAGTAGGAAATTAATCTTGATTGAGAAAAACTATTTTAATTTTTTTCCTCCCTTTGAAAACAAAATAAAACAGCAAACACTTTTCAACTAATAAAACCATTTTTTCCCCTTGTTTTCAACAACAATTAGAAATGAGAGAATCCTATGTGTTCTTGGTAAAATTGACAAACAACTTTCAAATTCTTTTTTTAGACGAGTTTGTATTTCACTATGGATCATATTCAATTCTCTTTGTATACCTGACATATATGATATACACACTCTGTGCTGTAGTAGTATGTATATTCCACTCATCAATTACTTGGAAAAAACATCGAATACTACTATTGAAAAATATAAGAAATTGAAGGAGAATATTTTTAAGACAACAAATCAGCAGATATAGAAAAAAAAAGGTAAATAAAACACTAAGAGGAAAGAAGTGTTCACCTAGAAACTAGAAATATTCTTGAAGATAATCACTTTAATTTCTCTTTGTTTCCTATTATTTCAACTTGAAACTTCAATTTGTTTGTTCTTTACTTTTCATAATTTATATTACTTCGTGAAGATAGGAAAATTGACAATAAAGAACGGAAGAGAAATGAGTGGGGAAACTCAACTTTTAATGAAATTTCAATAAACATTATTATACATATTGGTAATTATGATGAGTTTTTAAAGGGTTCTATGCATTCGTATACACATACAGAGGCACATACTCATTCACTGATTCTAATCTATTTCTCTACACCACTAATTGTAATGATCATCTTACCTTCAACAACTCTTTGCATCTTTTTAACTTGCTTGCTTCTTCAAGGATTTTACGCATGTCTCAATCAGACTCCAGGTCGAAGAATTGATACAAAGTGAAAATACACTATGATCTCCATCAAAATGATATCATACAACGATGATATGTTTAGCTGTTTAACTTAAGAGTGACTTCAAAGATTCACTGAAGGTAAAGAACTATGCATCATAGTCATCAACTTTATGTCATAATCTTAGAAGAACTTTAAGTTACATATTCTGGATATTCTGTTGAAAAGGAGACCGGATGTTTCGCTTCGCAGATCAACCTACAGAAAGCTAACATGAACCAAGTAGTGTACACATTTTTGTAGCTTGATTGCATTCATCAAGAAAAGAAATATAATCCATTTATCCTTATCAGTAAATAGGAGGACGTGCACAGATGGAAAAGTCAAAGATGAACTGAATAGACTTCAACAAGTTCTTATGCCTAACGGGAAAGAATTTGAAATTGAAGCAACATATTGTGCAGATCTATAAAGTTCCAAATGAGATGATAGTCATGAGCGTTGTTTTCAACGCCAATACTAGGTCAATGAGAGAGACACTTTTTGTTATCAAACTACTGATTAATTTGTTTAGTCGATAAATAATTACTGATTATGCTAAGAGAAAGCTATTGCTCTGATTTACTTAAAAATGTGTTTACAAGTTGACTTACTTATGTGTTGTTAGTTAAATTGGCACTGCAAAGCACACACTTTTCAAGCGCATATCTTTATATTACTCTGAATGATTGTCTAGAGGAATATACAATTAAGTCAATTACTAACTCAATTCTTGATCACTCAGTCAATTCTAGACGCTTAACTTCACCAAAGTTTATCTTTGAGATTGCCTTCAAAGTCAAAAAAGAGAGCTCGGAAGGAGAGCAATTTCGCATCTTATGCATGGTGGATTCACCTACGATTTGTCCATTCCACACGAATCTCTGTGTGCAGTAGAAAAGAAGTAAATTCATTTCCTCCTTTTACCGTAGCCTTATCAAACATATGTTACCACACAACGTTTTTTGTCTTTAGAATCATCACTACAGTAACCACGTGACCCTGTTGACCAGTAAAAGCTTGTTGTCTGTTTCAAATATTTATAAGCAGGATTATACAACTTTAGCGAATGAATTTCTCAGAAAGAAACGTTTCTTGACCGATTTGCCTTTTGTCTTCCTTATTCATAGTTTTGAAGGTGAAATGAGAACTTAGACTGCAGTGGGATTCAAATCAGTGACCATCAAGTTTTTGGCCCTATGCTCAACGAACTGAGCTACCAGGTAGAGCATAGGGTCGGAAACCCGGTGATCGATTGTTTGAATTCGACCGCAGTCCAAATTTTCATTTCACCTTCAATCATCACCCAGTATAAATAGTAGTCTACCGAACCATGGATATCTCAAGCAGTCAAAATGATAAAGCGTTTTTACATGGTGGGAATTCTGTACTGTATCACATATATTTTTCGGAATAAGGCGAATGTTGTTATTATTATTTCATCAGTGAGTAATTATAGGTCTTTAGACAAAGGAAGCTCCTTAGAAAACAACGGTTGGTAGTGGTTGGGCGTGAGATTACAGATATTTCTAGTCCTACTTGGGACTTGTTAGCTAGATGCCATCTATATCACTCTGATTTAATTAGTGTTAATTGTTTCCTGATGATCGTGTTATTCAAAAGTGTATCGCAGAATTTTTTATACACCATCATATCAACATAGTCACAGGCTTTGGAGATTTAGCTTTCATAGTCTTAATGTTCTTTATATTTTGGTCCAAAATAGATCAAAATGAATTACTGTGGTTAAATGTATGAAGTGTCCTTCCTATAAACGCAGATATGAAGATCAACTTCTCAAATAAAACTTCAAATAAATTTAATGGCGTTCGATAATGTTGGACTGTTCAACCCTATTACCTTATCTCAGTCAGTGGACACACCGAAATGACTGACTTTTCTACCAGTTTGCTTGTTTCCATGACTTTATTTTTCAGCCAACATCTTTCAAATAAGAAATTTTAAATCAACTTCCTAAGCTTGAAGTCTCTGTGCTTTTGTGAGAAATGATATCAACTTGTTTGATTGCTTCATGTTAGCCAATGTCATTCAATGTGCCGACAATGTGTGGTATATGCTACGTCATAAATTTGAGTTTTCTACCTAAATATCATACACGTATCTGTGCATAGGATACAGTTGTTTCCCTCTGATAAGATTCGCACTAAAGCATATAATTTCGAAGGTACAAAGATTGTCTCATATCCTTGTTGAACTAGAGGCGCAAAGATCAAAATAGAGATACAGTTTAATTTGCACAATGTCACATGAGCACACAAAGGAGAAGACAACAGAATTATAGAGAAATAAAAAAGGAATATAGGGAAAGAAAGAACTAGTTAATGAAATTCACTAAAATTATCCAAAACTTTGGAGACAATAAGTGATAAATATATTGACATCACAATAAAAAGTTTTAAGCCAATTATACCCGAAACCTGGAGTACTCTTTCCAGAGAGCCTGTACTTGTCTTCATGACTGTGGTCAGTCGGCACCATTTATTAGTTCGTTAAACTTCAGCTTTTTTAGAGTCAGATCTCACTCTGGCTTACTCTGTGCACTGAGGTAGGTAGTAGCTCAAAATACTTGTCTAATTATGTTGGTAAGATAAATTACTAAAAAACAGATCTATCAAGCCTTAATTTAACCGAATTGCGACTTAAATTTCAAGGAATCTCGAACTGGTATCATCTGCAGAATCATTGAAAACCTGAGAGCACTGGACAACTGTTCCGTCCAACCGGGTGGCTCAACGATAATGTATTTATCATGGAACCTAAGATTTTCGGGTTTGAACCCTGGCAGTGTCACAGGTGTACGCTACTGAAGAGTTCCACATCAGGACGAGATGACTATCTAACACTCCCAGGTTTTCAGTGCATCTCCAACTGCTCCAAGTTCATGATGATTACTAGCTTGATTTGTGAAGGTCATTTCCATAAGTCTCTACGACAATTTATGTAACTGTTCCAAATGTTGGAAATATTTCTCTTGTTTTTCATTCTGTCTTGCAAAACCTGTTGAGTAATTTTCCTAAATATCCATCTCTCTACACAATATAATATGCCAATGTTAACGTTTCTCATTGCAGTGGTATGTGAAACAGTTTTGAATTTTTCAGAATAAATACGCTGCTTTAAGTTTGTGGGCATGTTTAACTGAGTGATATCAATGAGTATAAAGCAGATAAACACTAGTTACAACAAGTAGAAATAAATTCACAACCTAAGAGGACAATTTTCTATCTCCATAATTCAGTCACATTCTATCAGCCATATAGCATTTCGGAGAAATACCACTTAAATTGCTGGACAAACCCAATTTGATGAAAGATTAGACACAGTTAGAAACTAGGATCAGACGACTGTTTTCATTTGACCAATAGCACATGGACGGTATGCGCTCCCAATGTTCAGAAATATTATTGAATCAATGGAGAATATTTGTAGCTCAGGTGAATGGTCTTGGTTATTTTATGTTCTCTGAGATGGGGTGCTTAATCGTGAAGCTTTCATCGTCCTTCTACACGACATCATCAGCACTAACTTCATTATGAAGTGAGCTGTCAATATCTCTCCGTAAGTGATTTAGAGAGAGAGAGAGAGAAAGAGATGTTGACAGCTCACTTCATACTGAAGTTAGTGCTGATGATGTCGTGTAGAAGGACGATGAAAACTTCACGATTATTATTGAACCAGTTAAAAGTTGCTCAAATAATATAATAGATTGTTGCAGAATATGAAACTCAAGTGAAAACTAACAAGTTCAACATTCTTATGCAAGACTACAATCTACTTTACAATGCAAAACGATTATACAGAAGCAAAATGACTTGGCGTTTAACTAGCAGTCAGTAAGAAATATTTTCTGTTTTTTTCTCTTCCTATCTTGTTTTACAAAATATACATGTATACACAGATCCATTTTTTGAGTGAAATGCTTTTATAAACACTGCCATTTACAGCTTCTTATCAGACAGAGTTTTATTGAGAGAAAAAAAAGAAACAAAAGGAGAAAAAGTAGGCAAGCAGTAAGAAAAATGTCATTATAGAAAGCCACCTAAGACGTGTATCCTGACATATGTAAAAATTGATAAATAAGGAGACAAATAATGAAAGTAAAATGTTTTAGCTAAATAACAATAGTTTATTCTTAATCATATTATGGATGGTGACAGTTCTTGGAATTTCCTGACTAACACTTTACCGCCTAAGGTGAAATGAATAATATATCGTTTACATTAAAGTACATTTACATGATAAAATGAAGTTTTGAAATGACTTAAAGGGTTGCTGTTGTTGTTAAAAGTTGATTTAACTTAATGTTGATTGATAGAAATGAATTAACATTTGGTTGGTTTGCATAACACTGATAATAACACTTATAATAATGATATTGGCGTAATAACTAAATGGGATATGAGAACCTGATTCATGACAGAATTTGAAAGAACAGACCCTAGACCACTTGTCTGGAACTCTACCAAGTGATAGGTTACATTAAGACACCGATCATGTTATGATAAATCTGAGCACATTCGTAAAACATGCATTTCCATTAATAAAACCCTATTTAGACTTGCCATTTGTGTCACAAAATGGTACAGTTCAAGATCTAACGTTAAACAATACCTGTTGAAGAGAAGACGTTCATTCCCTGTCAGTGGACTGTGGCCTCTGAAATGTGTAACAACTGGTTAGACGTGAATCAGATGCATTCGATATCATCAGAAGAAGGAATAAAGGTTGGTTGTTAACGAAGAAAATAATAATCATAAAACTTAATTTTAATTTGAAAATATTTTATTTAAGTCTGGTTTTTATGATAACCTTTTAACAAGACGTTCCTCTTTTAAGACAGAAATTTGGGTTCATTTTGAGTTGTGAGTATACTTAGAGGTAAATGAAATCCAGCATATAAGATTGATATAAACTCAGGTTGAGAATCTAAATATAGACATAAATTCTTAAAATATGAAAAAGATAACCTCCATTGAGAGAACCATCAACAGAAAAAAATATTTGAACATATATGAAACTGCATTTTGCATATAACATTCATGATATCGAAGGACTACTGTTTCTGGATGCTTTTTTGATTAGCGTTAACGGAATAGTATATGTGAAGTTTTGATAGGAGTTAATGCGTGCGAGACATCCTGAGCTGTAGAGATAGCATAACTGTTTCGTAATTTTGAGTTTTATCCATACTACATCAACTTCATCGACTTCGAAAGAACTTCGATAGCGTTGACCAAGAAGTAATTTGCCAGCTGCATCAACACATGCCAAGTGATTCACAATGAAAAGTTCAGTGGTGCCTTTGAAGGGTAGATGAGAATAAGACAAGGTTGTCGCCCACCATCACTGATTATCTTCCTTATTGTGGTCGACTGCAAAATACTGTGAGGAGCTGTTGGAAGATAGGCATACACTAGCTGCCCCGATGAAAAGACACTAAAAGATTTGGATTCTGCCACAGATGATCATTTATGTCTAATCTCTTGCCACACAAACTCGAAGATCTACAGGCGCAAACTAACAAGTTGGCAGAAGAGGCGAGGTGAGGCGAGGTGAGGCGAGGCAGCTAAGGAAGACGGAACTCCCTTCAGGTGAACGTAGAGAAGACTGAGATGATGAATATACCCAGCCAACCAACCAACCAGCCAACCAATCAACCAGCTAACAACAACAAGCATCAATCATCATCAATGGGAGAAATATAAAGGAAGTAGTCTCTTTCACCTACCTAGGCAAATCAGCATTGTTTCAAATACAGGCAGCGGCGGCAGAGGCAGCCACACAGATGAGGATATCGAAGCAGCCAGCATCGGAAAGACAGTAAGACAGGCCTTCCTGCAATAATCTGAAATCAGTGTGGAGATCTACTCCACCACACTACACTACACTACACCGCACTACACTGCACTCAGCATAAAGCGTGAACAACACCCAGATTTTCAACACTAATTCAGTTAAGTAAGTCAGTGTTTCTATGTAATGGTTAATAGACTTGGTGGCACGTCACGAAAAGCATTTCCAACAAACTACACGTATACATGAAGAGCTGCCTTCTACGCTCATTCGACACTGACACTGAAGATCAGATGGATGGTCAGAATAATAAGAATGAGCAAGGAGGAACTCACTCTGACCTGATAACGAACCAACCAAGAAGCTGTTGTCAAACAAATATGCAGAATAAAGTGCATATGGATTGGACTGGACATACGCTGAGAAGACGTTAAGAGGACAACACGCACCAGACTAGGCCATCGAGTGTAAGCCAAATGGGAGATGACGAGTTGGGCTTTTGAGGCTAGGGTGACATGTGGGAGATGGTGTGAGGAATAAGTGAAATGTTTTGGGCATTGGTGGAGGGAGGTTTGGAAGACTGCAGAGAAGAGAGTGAGATGGTGACGTGCTACAGAAGTGATATGTTTCACTAGTAATCCAAGGGACAAACGATAATAATACTTCAGTCTATCCGAATTCAGTCATTCTTCTTTGAATTTAGCTTGCATCGCACGGAAACGATTCTAAGAGTCCTTGATTTGTTGGAACAATCCACACCTTTACTGAATTCTTTTTCAGACAGAAGTTCAAAATTTTGATCTTATAACCAATCCATATTTCATTGGTAGTTGTTGGAGCCTGATGAGTTTCTACATCTTTTTTATTAGTGGGTGACATATATTTATGACGTGCTGAAAACCTAGGAGTAAAAGGTAGCTGTTTCTTCTATTTTTACATCCTATTAAATACCGTTTCCCAACAAAGGTATTCAGTAAGTCCATTCCTATTTAAAGCAATTGAAAGTTACACTGATTTAGTCACCATTGTTTTGAACTAACGGTCTGCATAAAACAGATCTGGATAGATGTTTCATCCTCACTACTCATTTTTTAACACTGCCTATCTAAGGTCAAGGTGTACCAGACCTCATGGAGACTGCCACATAATTCACTTGTGGCGTTGGATTCAGATGATTCATGTTTTCATGACATATTGTGGCCGTCAATCAATGTCATTAGGTAGAATCCAACTAAAACCCTCATTTAGCTAACCTGACTAGTTATGATTTCTTAGTAGAAGTTTAGAAAATCACTGTCAAAGCCAAATGTTTTCAAGAACTATTCTCATGAAATAATTTTACCTGAACAGTTGTGAGTTATTAGTGCGATTTATGGTTACACCAAGATGTATCGAAGCAGAAAATAATTTTTTGTTTGATTTGTTTCACTCAAAACTGTAGCAGAAGTATTGCACTCTAACACAGAACTTCCTACCGATTACCTTCAACTTCGATCAAAGTGCACCATGGTGATGAGTATCCTAGTTTGGCCACCAACTACATTATGGAATGATTGATTGAATTTGCTTAGTGCTCAGGACTAGATAATATGAAACTGGTTACTCTTCAGAGGGCATTTAATGTATATATTACACTTATATAGCTATTCCAACACGTTAATTTGGTTGGTTGTGGCTAGCAGAAGAATCCAGGATGCATGTTCGGTCCTATTTAGGACTCGTCAGATGGATGTACCTCCATCTCAATGAGTGGTTTTGTTCCCACTGAGATTCGAACCTCGTATCCATCGCTTCAAATGTCAAGGCGTTATCCACTATTCCACGGAGAAACGATAGTCACTTCCTGTGCAACGGGCATTAGTTATTACTACTTATTAATATACTTGTAGTTCTTCGTTGTTTTTATTGGGTAGAACTGTCTAACCTCTAACATGATTACTAAAAAATAAGCTTAGTTAGACATCTTTATCAAAAAACCGATCGAAATGTGCATCGTTCACTGCTTAAAATATACGTTATAAATACTGAGAACACTTCCATGTATTGGGTTTATATACTTGCATATGTTAAACAAAGCAAGTTTTGAACAGGAAGAAAATTATTGATCACTGATGAAATAAATGATTACTTTGAAAACGTGTATACAACTACAATATTTGCATGAATCTTTCCAATATTTCAGTGGGCCTATTTTCAATTGTTTAACGTTAATATTTCACAGCATAAGGAACAATTCATGTCAGGCATTCAGATTCGGTCGTGGTGAATAATTCAGCTGAGTATGTTGAGGTTCTCTAGGCACACCAGTGAAGAGGTCGGTGGTAAACGATGAAAACGGAGGTTTAGTGTCCACATCATTTTGATATGACTCGAAAAATCTTTGAGTTCATGTGAGTGGTTTCTAGGTGGTTATCTTATACGATAGGTAATATACTGTTCTGGTAGGAGTGTTCGTTTTAATGTGAAAGTGTTTCCAAGATGTTTACGGCTCGGTTGGGGGACCGATACACTGGGTTTTAGGGTAATTACTTCTACGTTAGATAGGGTTCCGGCTTGGAACATGGAGCAAAACTCCATTATTAAAGGCAGCCTATTTATTCAGAATCCAGTAAGCCTAAGCATTAATTTCAGAGTTCTGAATAGCACCATAGTGAAATGTAATGTAGAACTCAACAGAAATGAATTATTATGGTTCTGTGGAAGGGAGAACAATTTCATGATAATAGTTAGATAATAAGTATAACTGTTCATTTTACTTATTTCTTTTTATGCTATGGTGTAGATGAAGATTCAAATCACTTACTCAGGCTGAAACATTAACCAGCTTTTAAGATTGCTGGTAGTTATCTTGAGTAACTGAATAAAAATTGTAGACACTATTCTAGAACTTTTGGTCAGAGAAGTTAATTTAGTCACCTCATAATGGCAGTAATCAGAACTAGCACATTCGTTTTCCGATTGACACAGTACGATGAGGATTTATCAGCTTGGATTAATGAAAAAATGTCAGGAATAAATGTTAAGACTCCAAGAACTTCAATACAACTTTCATACATTTTCAGTGCAAGTAAATTATTGACGTTTAGTTCAACAACACTTATCTTACACCCTATATGGCTTAGTTTTGTGCTTCATGAAATGTAATGAAATCTGATAGCTTCATGTTTTTATGTACTGCACAGATTCTAAAGATCCTGCTCACTCATTGAATGATTCCATTAGATTTTTAGAAACACTGGCATTTTTATGTCTGTTTAGCTTCTAAATTATCATTTAACGTGGTAATTTAGGACACTGTCCCACTAGCTAGTATCTAACTGCAGAATCCATCATATAAATTCCGTTTTGTTTGACATCTGTTAGCTGGCAATATATTTTATTCCCGCTGAAGGTTAATATTCCCACTGAGACTGGAGTCCATCTTCCTCAAAAATAAAGCTATTATGAAATTACTTGTCGAATTTGCTAGATTTCTTGTCATTTATTACTTCCAGGTGGATGTCAGGAAGTTCTAGTGAGAAGCCATGACCTGTGGGGTCAACCAGTCGGAAGTGAAGTGGATGCTAACTGAAGACCTTGGGTGATAGTCGCACTATGTCGTGAATTGACAGAAGTTGGAAATTGTGAACCACTGGAAACCGACTCAGTGGCTGAATGGTTCACGCGTTCGCCGTGAAACCTGAAGGTTCTGAGTTCGACCCCTAGGTGGTTCGTGGGTGAGTACTGCTGAGGAGCCCCATACTAGGATGAAACAGCTGTCCAGTGCTCCCAGATTTCCAATGGTTCCTTAATTGATGTCAGTTCATGATGAATACTACTTCTAAATTAAAAATCCTCATCCATCTCAAAAATACAATAGTGAGCAAGTTAGTTAACGAACAGAGATGGGAAAATATGCTCGATGATAGAATATTATGGTGGACTATCCGAAACGTTTGTATAAAATAAGTAAGTTTGATAAGTAGTTAAGATATAAAAACAGGTGGTTAGAATACAAGTTATAGATGCTCTCATATGTGTATCATCAATAATATTGACAAGTTGAGGCGCATTCCTTGATATGACATAATTTTTGTGCCTTTCAATATCTATCAGTTAGATATTTCTGTATACTTTGAAAAGGTGTATGCATGAACCTTTATCGCTTACTACTGAAGCTAACAACTTCAGGACTGAGTTCATCACATCACCAATGACTCTACACTAAGTCCTAATTATTTAGACGATTACCAATTAGTATAAAGCTATTGACAGCTAGGTCGGTAATCATCCAATGTTTAATTGGTGTTAACATTCATACTTTAAGTAGGGTTGACATTTATCTGGACAGAATTCGTATATTATGATAAAGATTTTATTGAGGATGTTTTAAAGAACAGTTTCATTTTTGAAATATATTTTATAAGACTATATAAAAAGTGATAATAATCAATCAAAAGTTTCTTAATTTTGTAGATGATTTCAGTCTTATGATACTTTCTAGAATGATATTGAAATAACTACTAACCATAATAATGAAATAGACTAATTGTCAGAGTGTTCGGTATATTGACGGAAGGCAGTTTACAGGTTTTCAGAGCTGATAAGAGAAGGAAATACATTACAGAACAGTAAAGATGACTGAATCAGTCTATTCTGACAGCATTATGAGGTATGTTTCTGCCAAAATTCATTAATTACCTATAAGATTCATTCATCTGTCTTAAGCACTTTCGGTTACTAAGATGAGTGGTCCTTAACATTCAGATTAGGAGTTGGTGTGCCTAATGTCATTCAGTGTACTGCTACGACCACTAAAAAACTTATTCCTTACCATACTAAAGTACACGTATCATCTAGACGCCTTCAGGATATTCTAACCCCACCCTAAATTCAGTGGATTTCATTAGAGATTGGCAGATTACAAAAAATATATCCCTAGAGTCCTGGGTAGTCTGTTTCGTAATGCTCATGGATAACTCTTGGGAAACAGTTGCATATATGTGGACATCTCAGATAATGGATCAAAGAATAATCAGTCTTTAAAAATACTTTCCAATATATTAGTATTCCTTGAGCGTAACTTGATCAAACACTTATACAATTAAGAATTAGTATATTTTTTTTTCTGCAAATTAAAATTTTACACTGAATAACCTTTTTGAATATTGACTTCTTTGCTATGATTCAAATTTAGGGTGAAGGTCATTATTAACTAGTTATTTGACAGCTAATAAACACATATCTATTTCGAATAAAAAGGTTACATCAGAACAATGAACACCTTAAAAAAGCGTATCAAGAAGATTCTGATGCTAAATTAAATCGACAGAATAATAAAATGGTAAACAGAAGTGAATTATGAGAAGTTTTGAAACAAAAACAAAACAACCAATAAGCATTAAGCTTTTAACTTGAATATTATTTACAGTTCTTAAAAGTTCATTAACTACTTTCACATATACGTTTCAAGTATCAGTTTCATTGGATCAACCAAATACTCTAATTATCACTAATTGCAAGGTTTGATGTTACTGCTTGCATCATCCCTTCGTTGATTGGGCTAAACTGATTGGTCTCTATTGGCATATGGGTTCCTGAGTAAATGTCTCAATATTGCCTGTGTTTCAGTTATATATTATTGATAGATAGTGGCTAGCAGGGGAAGCCAAGACGTGCTTTTTTTCCTGTTCAGGACTCGTCAGATGGATGTACCTACCTCTGTGTGAGTAAAACCGTTTCCACTAGGACTCAACCTCGGGCCAATCGCTTCAAAGGCCAGAGTGTTATCTACTAGACCACCAAGCCACGATAGCCAAGTCTTGTACGATGGGCATAGCTTTAATGTTGTTCCTGACGAGTCCCAAACAGGACGAAACGTACGCCTTGAATTCCATTACTAGCCAATATCCATCATTAAATACCATGATTTGTAAACAATGACAACACACATCAAACGTGCCCAATTTATTCAATCTGAACATTTAAACGGTGGGAAACTGTTAGTTTTAGTAAGTAAACGGACTAACTTCATAAAGATTACGCCGTCCTAACTCAGTAGCCTGAAAGGTTACCCTCTGGCATTGTAAATAAATTAACCTGGGTTTAAGAATAAATGAGAACAAAACTAGGAGTAAAGCACATATGACTGGCTAGTTTCAAATAGAAAAAAGACATATTGTTGATTTCCCTGCTAACTATCATTTTTTAATGTTTCATTTATTGTTCATTCACAAACATTGAACGTGAATAGGAACCAGTAAATCTCAGATAAAAATGAACGTTATGAATATTTTGAAGGTATAACAAAATGAACCGAACGATCCAAGCCACAGTAGGTGGAAAGGGGTTCGAACCCACGACCTACTGGTTGATAGTTATCTTCGTGAACCAGTCAGCCATAGCTCCATTTCTAGTAAATCCTATGTTTACTGGAGTCGGTAAACAAACTTTTTTTGGTAAACTTCCTTTTAAGTATGAAGAATTAACCTCAGAGTCATTAATCGAGATGTGAATCGTTATAGTCTAACAATAACCAAGATTTTCCCTTTTATTTCATCAATACTGCTAGTAGATAAAATTCTTTGGAAGCAGAAATGACATTTGGATGTGTAAAGTGGTGTTTTCTTGATCAATAATGCACATAAATATTCCTTCATGCATATGTTCAGGCAGATAATACTTTCTCATCAGTGAAATCTTTTGAGTGGTCAAGGCAACAATAAAAGAGCCTAACGATATTATTTGCTACAGGAACACATTTCAAAACTCGTCAGAGAGACACCTTTACTGCCTCTATGAGAAAACGTACTCGCAGACTTTTATCTTAGTGGGAAGAACATCATCCACACAAAGGCAGGTACATCCAGCTGACGAGTCTGAAATAGGAAGAAACGCATGTACTGGATTCCATTACTAGCAGCTATGTATCATTAATGTCAAAAGTGAAAATACTGGCAATATCCAGATATACGCACAGGAACTCATATACCCCTATGGTCGATCATTTCTATCCAATCAACAATGGAGATTAATAAGCTATAACATCAAGAGACCTTAGCAACATATAAACTTAGATAACTTCACATTCTTCACACTTCACATTAGTTTACTATCTATGAAACCAAGAACAACTCACCGAGTAAAGTTGTACTACTGACCAGAGTAGAGTGGTGTTTTTCCCAAGGTTTTGTGATGTGGCCTTTTTGAAAAGCATGAAAGTAACAATTAAGGCAAGGCCTAAAAACAAAAACGCCAATAGCTTCAATGACTTTGGACATCCTATAAAGCAACTGTCAACTGCAGACCTAACCTACACAAAGCTTAATTCAAACATCTTTAAAAAGGATTATATCTTTTTGAACTCAAGTAAATGTTCTTTAGACCAGCTGGCCACATATCCACGTCAGTAAGACATCGAGAAGCAACTCAACCTACGCTTCATGTATTTCAAGAAATAAACCTTTTCACTATGGTCGTTATCCATTAGGATACTGGAGCAAGAGTGCCACCTCTGGTGTAAGTAGTATCAGTTTTTGTTCACTGGTGCCTATGATTTCTTGTTGCTATACTAGGTCGAATTGATCTGACTCCATTGGAAGAAGGGTTCTTATGCCTTGACGCTTGAGGCAATAAGTACTGGGCTCGAATCTGAGTGGGAACAACACCATTCACTGAGATGCAGGTACAACCAGCTGACGAGCCTCAATCAAGAAGAAACACTCGTCTTGGATCCCACTACTAGCCGCTGAGTGGACTACTATCTAATGAATGTATAGGCAGTATCAAGGTATCCGGATAGGAGCCCATCTGCCAACAAAGGTTGGGCAATTTGACCCAGTATACCGACTGGAAATTATAGGTATCAATTGATAAAAACTTTTGCATTGCATGCAATCGTCAAATGCTTTTCACAAAGTGCCACATCTTCAGCAACAACAGAACGAAAACTATGCATTGTTACATAACAGATTTTACAATGCCGCCGAAATGTATCATTCACTGACAATAAGGTACTTGTCGCTAGGACGAACCGGAGACAAGCGGAAGACGATGAAAGTCCCTGAATTTTAAGCTGCAGTCAGTATGCGAACGCTTCATATTACTAACCTTTCGGAGTAAATATTTATTTTCTCATTACTGGTAGTGATTACGGTAGACAACTGCGTTCCTAATTTTGCCTGATATTCACTGAACTGCTTAGTAAACAAAATGATGCTTTATTCTAATAATCATAGCATTTGAGAGATTTAAAAAAACCACAACGGTATGGTTACATAACACTGACGTCATGAAAAGCTGTTGTCTAATAATGACCGGTGAGTACAGTCATTTATCAAATAACTAATTCATTTGAAGGCAGTACTCATCATGGATTTACATTATTTGGAGCACCATTGAAAACCTGGAAAGAATGGACAGCGGTTTTGTCCTAGTATAGGACTTCTTAGTAATACTCACCCATAACGTCACCAGAAATCAAACTCAGGGCTTTTAAGTTTCCACGCTTTCCTACTTCTTTTTATTTGCAATATATCATGACCTTCATCCAATCCCATCATTGAGTAGCTGTCCTCACCTCCGATCTGGTTTGCTCTACTGGCCACAAGTTCTCATTAGGACTTTAGGAACTCTCATTTCAAAGCATATCACTAATGAACAGTTGATGGCACTTCAGTTTAGATGTTTGTGGTGATTTCTTGGCTTCATTTTTATTCCTCAAAATAAATGTTCAGTATGAACCGCCATTTCATTGAGTTTGTGATAAATTTATGACTAGCTATTTCTACTTAAGTTACGCTTAATGATTACGATTTTAATAATAAGAATGCGTTGAAGATGCGAAATATGATTTTTGGAAGAGTAAAGCACTAGCTGAGTAATAGTTTGTTTACCATTTGACCTCATCTCAAAGTTCAGAATCTTATGGCTGTATAATTTTTGAGAGTCCTGACAAACAAAAACAAGTCGACGTAGTACACTGTACACAACTGCTACACAGAGAATAAGACAGAACAGAGCAAAGCGGATGGTAGTGTACAAGAGGTTCAGTAGTGAGTAAATGACGATAAGTGTGAATTCTGAAAATATTGAATACACTTGTTTAATTGTCATAAATCTTTAGCCATACTATAATACGTCTCCACACATTGGTTATAAACATCCTTATGAGCCCAGTTAATCAGTTTGTATCCCCGTATATGGATTAAACCAACAGTCAAAGCCCCAGTGAAAGGTAAACATACTTCAATATCATGGAAACGGTTTCATTCTAGTTGACAACTACAGTCATCATGGTGAACTGGAAACTTGAGTCACAGTAGGATTCGAATCAATGCCATCCAAATTATCGGCCTAGTAATCAACCAACTGAGCGATGAGATCTAGATGCCGAACAAGTTTTTATTTCATTTCAATTGCCAATTCAATAAAGTGTAGATATTCTTCAATGTCATGAAAATGATTCCTTAATAGTCAACAATTATAATTGTTTTAATTACTCTGAATTAATGTATAGGATTGGATTACACTTATTTATTTAGATTTTTGTGATAAATAATAATTGGTTATTCACAATAGAAAAATAAAAAGAGTTCACTATTTCATACTTATTTCTTCTTCTTATTTTTCTACATCTGAAGAAGTCAAGAATCAAATTTCTTTTAACATATCACTTCTTGTTCAGAAAAACAAAATCATCTTATTATCAAATGACTCAAAAATATTATATTACTCAAAACCAATGCATAAAGCTTCTCTCGAATACACATATACACATAAATTAACCTTGTTTACAGTCAGACTGTAAATTTGTCAATACTGAATCAACATATAAGTCAACATTATCCAAATATTATTAAATATCTTCAAAGAATTAATTACAAGTAATAATATACTACCTGTGATGTAATTATATCCATGTATAAAGTTTTATTACAATTATACTACAGTGAATAATAGGCTTGACAACATTTTATGCTTAAACTAAAGCTTATCATTTATTTATTTTGATGGTAAGTGAGTGGCAGTGGAATTCATAAGGACCATCGACCTCCCATTGAACTACTTCTTTTCCGATTAAAATATGAAACAAGCAATTATAGAATTCAGTCAAATCTAAGTGCCAATAGAGGATAAATAGATGCACCGTCCGCTTTGTTAAACAGAATAACTTGTTGAAGTGTTGACACATAGACTGTTAATGAGACTACCTGAGATGGCTGTGGTTTGGTAGATTGGCATTACTCATATGAGGCAATGATTAAAAATGAAGTAAAGAAGTGGGTCGAGGAGGGATTTGAGCCAGAGGTCTACGGATTATTGGCTAGGTGCTCTACCAAATGAGCTAAGAGACCCAACTATTTATCAGATTTTAACCACAGTTCATTTACAGAGATCTTCGTAAGGCGGACATTGAATCTGTGAAGTATGACTGTCCGTTAATCTCAATCACAGGAAAGTTTTCTTGTCTCAAACTAGAATAGGATAAGAAACTAAATATCATCAAGAACCATAAGACTGAATTACGTATTCCAAGGAAACCAATTATTACTTCATTATGACGAAAAAGGCATTTATATCATTACGCTACGCATCAACAGCATTGGATTTACAATGATATATGCATCAGTAAATAAAACCATGATATTAAGAGATGTGAGTTAGAATTTTGGAGAGATTTTAGAATTTTTCTCTCGAATCATACCTATAGACTGTTTATTGAAGCTCACAGACACACAATGTAAAGTGTATTTTCTTTATTACATACCTCAGTTTCTGAGCAAAATTATTACACGTAACTATTTAATGTAAATACTGTTGAACTTGTAGTGATATTTATCAAACACAAATCAATAGGAAATCTTTGACTTTGGTTTCATGTTTGTCAATACTTATCAGTGAAAAATATCTGCCTTTAGGAAGATTATGTTCACTTGAAAACTCGAATCTGTGTTACTACGACTGTAGTGCATTGAGTACAGAACATCACAGTGACATTTTACTCAACCAATAGCTAAATTGTGCAAACAACCAATGAACTTCGACGGGAGTTGAAGAGTTAAAACCTACACTTTTTGCCGTTCAGTGAAATGACGTGGGTTAAAGTAGTGGAGAATATTTGTAGCTCAGGTGGATGGTCTCGGTTGTATTGTGTTCTCTGAGATGGGTTGTTTAATCATGAAGCTTTCATCGTCTTGCTAGACAACATCATCAACACTAACTCAGTATGAAGTGAGCTGTCATATCTCTCCGTGAGTGATTTAATAGCTTGCCTTGACGAAGTGGTCTGCGATTAATTGTTTCCTTTGATTGTTGTGTCACTGACTGTATAGATTTTCCTGTTGGATGTACCTCCGCTTGACCTCTGACCTTTCTGTCGTTTATCATTTTTCCTATTGGTTGATAGATTAGGTCTATATCTATACATCTGTTGATTGCTGACTGACCTGAAAAGACAGTTGTCCTCTTCAGGTTTCAGATATACCTTGTTTATGAGTGCCAATAAAAACAAAATGTAAATCTAAGATTTTTTCTGACAGCCGCCAACCTTTTAACATCAATCGAACGTAGTTTGAGTATAGTGTATCCATAATTTACTCATTTAAAATTTGTCGTTAGGATAAAAAGCTGCCGAACACTGAAGAATTCATTACAAGTCTCTACATGAATTTATCCCGAAACTTGCAATAATTAAGACTATTTGTACTATCTTATGATATTGTTAGACCGTAGTAATCGTTTCTAAGTTAAACATGTGCCTTAAAATATTTCAGTTTCATATGATTTGCAGTCATTAATGTACCACATATTCTGTTTACGCATAATTATCAGATATTCTGATCATCATTAAAATTGGCATACAACCAGGGATTACTGGGTAGCAGTCCAAGTTGCCACATCTCACATCAGTGCATCAAGCAAAAGGCAATGAAATGGAGACGGAAGAAAGTAAGAACAACCAGTCAAACGAAATAGAGAGTAGTAAAAGAGAGGAAGGAAGAATAAGAAGATAATGAGACTGAGTGTAGCCATTAAGACAAAAATGGTCTGTGTATACATCTGCGCAAATGACATCGGTTCTGAGCCAAATCACCTAAAGTCTCCAACTACTGGTTTCTCTTGTCCTGCGGGCCACACCCGCCTAGCCTGCATCGCCCTACATGACTCATACCAATAGTCAAGGACTCGTATATTGATGTCATGTTTTAGTCTGGCCTCCTCGAGCCTTTTTTCGGCCTGGACCTACTTCGGCCAACATTGTGTGATGAGATAGACGGTGATTAGGCATATGTAACAGATGTCCCATCTATCTCAGTCAATGAAGGTTCGCAACCGCATCAACTGGCTTACCCCTCCCCCATAAAAGTTTACGTCCAACTTCTGCGTTACTCACGTGATGTCACGAAATACGGCCTATGCTACGAAAGCAAAGGTGGTTAAACACGATAAGCTTTCCATGTTTTCTACCTTGAATCGCCATGTTTCAAAGCTATACAGTAGGGCAAGGCGGACTGCAGCACAGTACACTGGAGCCTTAATAGACAACCGGATATGGTGGTGGCGCCACGGATGGCGTGCGTTTGCAAAAGCCAACTGAGCCTCTTGTATCCGTGTGGGGATTTCGTCGGCCACTGAGTCACCAATGTTAACCCGACTACCCAGGTATGTGGAGTTTTTAACACAACTAACCACTTCACTTTCTATTGCTGGCCAAGGTACGATTGAAGACCAGTCCTGGAGTCCTTCAGTTGGGTGGCGAGAAACGCATGTGAAACACTCTCAATTTGCCACTCAGAGTGTCCGGAAGATACTGCAACTTTTCAACGTCTTCATCTAACAGGACAATGTCATCTGCGTATTCTAGGTCTACCAATATTTTCCCTATGATTTGGTAAATTCCTGTGTAGTCAGATAATGAAAAGACCTCCATATGGACGCCCATGATAAAGTCGAATCAGAATGGCGAGAGTGGAAATCGTTGAAGAAGACCACTCGATGTACATAGCTCGCCCGACATCTCACCATAACCTCTGATACCCCCGTAGGTGTCTGAGTAGAGAGCTTTTAATAAGGTGGCGTACTTACTCGGTGCCCTATTCAGTGGAGCGATTGCCATAAGACTTCTTGATCGACGGAATTGAGTGCTGCTTTCAGTCTGAAAAATACAGTTAATGTTCAGCGTTAGTAAGCGTGACTATGTTTCAGGACTTGGAGGAGTGTAAGTATTCGGTCGATGTACCAACGGTCATATCTGAAGCTTGCCTAGTCTAATCGAGCTTGCTGTTCTTGAGCTCCACTCGGGTGTCTAATGACTATAAAACCTGGAATCTCTGACACTATGTTCTTCAGACTGATTCCTCTGTGGCAGTTAGGAAGTATTAGTTAGAAAGAATGTACTCTAAGGTCCAACCTTATCAGCCTTTTCACAGGAACACGAATATCAAGCTGTAAGTACTTCATACTCCGAAAAAACTATGATGAAACAAAAAGCATGAATAAAAGTATATATTCAAGTGACTACGAATCAAACCGTTGACATAAGCCATGTATCTTCTATATGGGAGAATAATGCATGCATAGACAGATGGATAATAGTCTAATCCTGCTAACTATTAGACACATAAAAACAGTCAGCTATAAAGAACTCAGCGATCTCTGAAATATATTAAAGTGATCAATATGATAGTTGTGATTTGCGAGAACGTAATGAGCTTAACGTTGACAACACACTAGATGAATTTGAACCAGGTTACAATGACTCTGAAATCCCCAGTTTTAATATTTCCAAAAGTTCAGTTCAAATAGCTGACACTTCACTACATGCCACCTACTAACAATCAGTGACTTGGTAAGCATATTTCATATTCACATATGAACATAATTAACCCTTGTATTGGTTTTATCTTACGCAATCAAACACAATACTTTACAATAATAAAGTTTACTATATGTTGGGCTAAGAGGAAAAATTGCTGTTTTAATACTTATTGTAAAACTATGTAAAATAATATTATTTGACAACGATACGCTAATGTGTAGGCCACTGACAGTGGAGAACAAATACATTCCTGTTAATGAAAACTTGAATGCTTAAAAGAATTACATTCACCTACCTACTGACTAACAATTTTATTTAAGTTACATCATCAATATCATGACTTCGTTGAAAAACAATAACATGAATATATAGGAAAATCTGAAATTAGGTCAGTTTTGTACAATGATGATATTTAGAATTATTTATGCGTTTCAAGATAATGATTTGTTTGCGGAAAATTTTTCCATACCTTTTTTTGGATGACCTTTGAAATTTATGATGTTTAAGATATAGATGCTTTTCATACTTATATATATATATATATATATATATATATATGTTTATATCTATATTTACCGGAAAAGATTATGTTAATAGCGAAGAGTTAGGAGTATAGAAACTGAAAATTTGCCCAAAAATGTTAGTGAAAGGCTACAGTATATATATATATATATATATATTGGATAGTATAAAAAGAGAAAAAGAACAGAATTATGTAGTTAAATTATGCGATAAATCATGTCAACTGATAAAAATAAATTTTTAAAAGCTATTTTTCCATGAGATTTCTTTATGCAACAATAATCATGATGAAATAAGTAACACATAAAGCTGAATGAGTATATGATAGCAGTTCGATTACTTTTTTATACCCAGCATTAATTAGTCAGAGCTAATATATCCTATCGAAAGATTATTTCATCAAACAACTAGCCTAAGAAGTTGATATATTCTAATAAAGACTATTCTGAAGTGAAAATATGGTGTAAAACTTCGATGGGATATAGGTTTGTATGTTAAACTTTCATTGAGATTTAAACTGAATATGTTGGGAAGTTAACTAAATTGTTTACCAGTTGTTTATACAATCCATGGATATTTTTATGTATATTTGTTCAAAAAAGTCATTTTATAGTTTAAATATCTACAAATTAATACCCAGTTTGTGCTGGTTACATCATAAATGTAGCTTTGTGAAGAGAGAAACCTTTGAGTGCATGATTTAATAGGGTCGAAAAAGAATATTTAGAGACTCGAATATCGGTTTGGTTTGTACCACTATGTATAGTATTTTAAGGATATTTCCGCATGGAGTCTACTTTTGTCTCTTGTATGTCGCTATGAGTTGTTTGACAATCGTATAAACCTAAGATCATGAATTTAGAACAAGTTATTATTGCTCCTTGCCTCTACGGTTACCATCAAGAGACTAAACACCATTTATGCTACTTCAAAGTTTTCATTTATTCCTGCTAGTAAGATTAATACTAATCAATGATTAATAAAAAACTCAATGAATCCCCACTCTTTTTCACTTGTGTGATTCAATGCGGCATGTATTTCAAACTCAGTTTATCCTCTCAACGAAATACTTCAAAATCGCTGAGTGCTAAAAGCAAAGTCTATTATTCTTCTTCCATAAGTCCTGTTGAATAACAATTTTTGTCGTATCACCATGCTAAATCTAATACTATGTCCTTCAGAGAAATCGTATTAGGCACTTACCATTACCCCTGTCAATATCACTTATATCATTTATCAAGACCACATGCTTTAGTTCTGAGGTATACTGTTACAATCAATATACCTTTGCCTCATTCATGAACTAAATTTAATAAATCTTAGCCTATATAGACTGAGTTAATCAAGGCTGGCAGGATGGTATTAGCATAAGGGATAAGTAACTTGGATTCAAAACGGGTTCAAGTCACGTAAAGATTCCAGTCACCTTACGCAATTCAACTGACTTAATTGCAGTTATAACAATCAGTCAGACAGACACAGCTACCTCTGGCTAATGAACAACTGTGATTGTAGTAAATCTCTTGCTTCGCTCAGCTTTTTCCTTTTACTTTCTCAACCAATGTCTGAAATGCTATGCTTGTATTGACCTCTGTGGCGAATATTTGCACCTCATGAAGCGAAGGTTTTGAATGAATTGTTATCGGAAGCCTTGACGCACTGATGATATCTGTCACGATACTGAAACGTCAGACAACTAAAACCTTTGCTCATAGAACAACTCACTTTGAACGTACATTGGTTGTATCACATATGAACAATTCTGCTTGCATTTTTAATATATTTATAAATTAGGTACATTGTTTCCAATGTCAGGTATGTTTTTAAAACATTTTAAAAGTTAGAAGGAAAATTTACAGCCGAACAAATAAAACATTTGTGTATGTGTGCGTAAATAGTCGGCAGTTAGTTCTGAAACAAGGCTTTCTGACTTGAACACTAAATATAATGTATCTGAACTCTCAAGGAAACTGGTGTTGTTCTAAAGGTTAACATCTTTGTCATACAGTACTGCATTCATTAACGTTGCCACTTATCTAGATAAATGCCAGCAGATCGTTTGAATGATTACATCAATTACATCAACTAGCTGCTAGATAGGATAGATAATATTACAAAGTCTTATGTGCTGAATGACTCATGACGGTAAAAATCGGATTTTAGCCACGAAACTAAACTACCTTACTACGCCTCGTACTATATCTGATCTTTCTGTATGAAAGTAACCGATAAAAGTGACACCGATCACTTCCCGGTAACCTTTAAGTCTAATATTCTGCTGAAGCATATAAAAGACAATTACTCTTTGAAAACTAAATAAGAGCTTGTTATCAAAGAGCTTTCCATTGATCAGACCCTTTCTCATGTGATAGTTTCTAACATATACATTAAAAGTTTTATCATAAATAATTGCTGTTATTACTTATTTTTATTTTCCCCTCTGGTTCCTAGTTGAACATACGGCTTCAGTAGCATGCCCCCATTTCACTCCGTTCTCTGCAGTCTTTTCAACCTGGCGCCACGACTGCCCACAAGCTTTCATTTCTTCCTCGCATCATCTCTATGTCACCCTCGCCTCGAACGCCAAGTCATCCTTTCTCCTTTGGATTCCACTCGATGGCCTGCCCTGGCGAGTGATGTCCCCAGTAAGCCTTCTTAGTGTATGCCCAATCCATGTCCACTTTCTTCTGCATATTTGTTGGGCGATAGCTCCTTGGTTGGTTCGTTATCAGCCAGAGTTCCTTGCTGCTTATTCTTATTATTTTGGCCACTTGATCTTCAGTATCGCACAAGCGTAGGCAGCTGTTGATGAATGTGTGTAGTTTTTTGGAAATGCTTTTCGTGACACGCCAAGTTTCTCAGCCATATAGAAGCACTGATTTGACATTGGTGTTGAAAATCCGAATCTTTTTCACGCTTTATGCTGAGTGCAGAAGATCTTCACACTGACTTCAGACTAGTGAAAGTCTGTCATGCTTTTCCGATCCTGGTTTTGACATCTCCATCTGTGCCGCCTGTAGTTGAAACAATGCTGCCTAAAATAATTGCTGTGCAAGAGTTTATTTCGACAGTGACACGGAGAATGGTGACCGATATGTCCAGAATAACTGAATACAAGTAAACTGATATCCTGAGACACTTCAAGTGATTCAATACATTTGATATGAGCGTTATGATGAAATCACTGGAATGGAACTTCTACACTCCGTTAAAGTCAATGTTTTTATTGTGTAATAGTTAACTGTCAGTTGAAATGATAGTGTAAATTTGACCAGCTTTGTTCATTCAAATCAGTAGAGAAACAAATAAATAGACGTTGAACCTGATACAAAAACTTATCAGTTCGCATGACTACATTACACAGTAGCAAGCAAAGAAAAGGTGAGCATACAATGATTTACATAAAAGTCATCAAAAGTTTATGAAAAAATCCACAAGTGGTTGGAGGTTAGTGAAAATACCCAAGACTTCAAACACGACAGAGAGTGCAAACATCTTTATTACTGTGATAAATTTAGAACAACACTACCTAGAGTTTAATCGTTACGACGATTCCAACCAGACAGCCTTTACCTCTATATATAGCTCAGATTACCAGTAGGAGACTTTACGGACTGTTGTCGCCTCTTGGCACGTTCCTCCTTAGCCTTTTTCCAATCGGATTCTAAATCGGCTAACATCGAATGTTGCAGTGGGCGGTGGCTTGGAGTGCAGCATACATATTCAAGACATTTCAGGTGATGAAGGTTAACAATGCCATCGACTCGCTTATCTTACTCCACGTTTATCGCAGTATTGGTCTTATTTATTTTTACACTACATTTGAGAAATACTGAGAAGGCACCTATAATTACAAACTTCTAGTCTCTTCACATCTACTTTCACCGGCATAAGACAGCTGTCACATATCTCAAATGTACCAGAGATTAAGTAAGTTGGTAAATGACAAACGGATCTTTTAAATCCGAACCGGTAATTCACTAAGTACAATTAAGTCCACTAGCCGGTGAGTTAGCACAACGATAAAAATACTACTTACGTAATTAAGCCTTGTCGTCCTTATTTTACTACTAATATATTAATTTCTGATAAATAATAATAAATAAGGATCTATTCATCAGTTTTGTTCCAAACTTTATGCATAAGTTATGTCATTTGACTACTTTACTATGAGGGGGAATTGAATACAAAACAGAAAGAGGGGGGGGGGACATAGTCGTTTATCTATGCTTAAAACCTACTGTTTTAAAAGTGTTTTTGCAATGGAGTGCGCCTAAATACACATATTTTTAGAAACATAATAAAGTCAGCATCAAATATATGTATATATACATATATATATATTCATGCGCATAAATCCCCTCCTTTACATTACAATATTACTGAATTTCATTGGATTACACTTTAGCACTAACTGTCTGACCAAAAGGTTAATTTCAATCTTATCAGAGTATACTGGAAATGTTGTTTGCTACTGTGCATACTATTTCAACTGAGATTTTCCTATATAAGTTGAAAAGGTTTAAGGTTAATGTCCATAGCTCTTATTTAGATTACTATTCTTACTTCTTCTGCTTAAAACATCATTCTAATCACTTAAATCAAGGTAGATTAAGTTGTAGCACATAATTTTTACTACAAGAACCTTTTATATTATTTATTGGTTGAATTTAAATAGGTATTCTTATTTACTGAGGCTATACGGATAGTCGTAAACTGGTTTTTCTTTGTTGATTACGCAACTAAACCACTAAGCAGGAGGGGTGGATATATATGTGCTACACATGCATGTGCGTTATTGGTAGGTGGTGAATGTACTCTAATCAGGGCAGTATTTTAAGATGTAAGATATCTGTATGATAAGATATACAAATGATAACGTTGGGGTAAAGATTTAAGGACAAAACAAAGTTGCAACGAAAAGAAATATAAAACCTAAAACATGTACATGTAAAAAATCATTTTAATACAAATTTCAAACCAGTTGTGAAATTTGTTTGATTGTGGCTAGCAGGAGAATCCAGGACATGAGTTTTGTCCTATTTGAGACTCTACAGTTAGATGTAGCTGTACCTCAGTGAATAATGTTGTTCTTACTGAGACTGAAACCTCGTACCCATCGCTTCAAACGCCAAGACATTATCCTCTACGCTATGGAGGCTTGATAGCCACTTCTTGTACAACGGGTAGTAGTTACTACTATTTATCAATATACTTGTAATTAACATTCTGACAGTATTAAGGCATCTGCATAGAAGCCTATATGCCAGTGGAGGTAGAACAATTCGATCCAATAAAACATCAAAAAATTACAAATATATCAATAAATAGCAATAATATTAATGAACTCATTAACTTTGAATATCGTAAAATTTTTGTTTGTTCTGTGACAATAGTTACTGTGGAGATATTTTGAGTTGTGTACAAAACTGTCCTTAGATTTGAGAACTTGTTGACGAATACACGCTATAAAATCAAAGCTTCACTCACCTCTGAGTTGCGATATAACTAGTATAAGAGTAAACCTTGGGTACTACGGGTGATTGTGATTCCACTTAAGTTGATTTATTAAGTTCTGTCATAAGAAGAAACAGTATTATTTACTGAATAACGTTACGGACGCAATTTATTGTTTAAAGTCATGTCAAGATAACGTCACAACTTTGAGATGTGGTTTATATAGCTTCACTTCTCACTCCTATTTTTTGCAAAAATAGGTATTGGAATTTTTCGTATATCCGGAACGAGTAGTGAATAATTTATATTGCGTACTTTTGGTATTGAATCAGTAAACAAAGCTTCGCTCAACAATCTCTCCCTCCATCCAATTAAGTTGACGCTTAGGAATTTCACTATACCCATCTTGTTGAAGCTTATGAAGAGGGCCATTGAGAAGTTATTGATCTAGTTTATGCAATTTTCAATAACCATCAGTATGGAATTGTCCCAAACTAAACGAATGATGAGACGACTTCAAATCGAGACGATAATAAGAGCAACCTATTTCCAGTTTTTACAAACTTAAACAGCCAAATTGTGTTCTATTTCATGTACAGTCATCAAACAATATTTTGTTAAAAGCTTAACCTTCAGAATGATTAGAATAAGTAATATGCTTTTGTTAAGTGGGTCTACAGTGTTGGCTGTTGCCTTCAGAATAACTCATTTAACAAACCAAGACTATATTCGGATAATATTAGCTAGCGTTTTTTACATCTCCAAGACCTTGATCAAACAACCTACTCATTCTACATGACTCATGTCAATATTTGGTGATTTCATGAAATTATCTCAATGCTTGATCTTGCTGCATTTAACACTCCGCCAACTATTTCTTATTTAAATTAACGTTGCGTGTTAGATTCCGCAGTCGCTGGGTATATACTTACTATATTTCATTTTTTCCCACTGGTGTGTCAAAAAATGCACTCCACAACCAAAAATTTCTACAAGTATTATTAATCACCACTTAGCTCGTTTACTGCTATGTGGTAATGTTATTCATGTTGACATCTATTTGACAGGCAGTTCGGCGAAACCAGTTCTACTGGACAGTAAAGTTTTGGGATTATCACCTTTAAGTTTTATTGATCAATAGTTCTGATGCTGTACTACCCGTTTCTTAGATTCACGGTACATGCCACGCGCTCTATAACTGTATCAATACTCTTGGCATTTTAAGTTAAAAAAATTCAAAATTTTGAGCATTCTATATATCACTTTTGTACACTCAGAATGATAGGAGTCAGGCTTAGAGTTTTCGAGAGAGGAGGAAAGTCAGTGGGGGCTCTATCGACCCAAATGGCCAGGATATATATTACGCATGTTAGGTCACCATTTGCCCTGTCGTGAAGTGTTGACTGAAACAGGTCTAGGTTGGGAAAAAGATAGAGACAGTCAGACTACGACAGGACATCAATATCTGAGGTTTTTGACCGTAGGTTTGATTTGAGCAGGGTGAGGGAATTTAAACTTCCCGGTTGGTGTCTACATAAAAATAGAAACCAGTGGTTAGAGACTCTAGTTGGCATTGTTCAGAATCGATCTCAGCGGCGTAGATATCCACGCATTATCTTCATCTTAACCACCTTAACTGAATGTGACTATCCTGTAATTTGTCCTTGCTCTGTTTTCATGAATTTCTTTTGATTTGAGCTACTTTCTTGTTTATTTCTTTGTATTTCATATTAGCACTTTTTCATTGGATATACTGACATAGGGTTAGGCAGTTTAGACCATTGGACAATAGTACCGGGTTCTGTCTTGATATTTTCTGTTTGCGTCTATACTCAGCAGAGTACTGAAGAGGCCCATAGTAAGACAAAACAGCTATCCAGTGTTCCTAGGTTTTCAGGAGTTTTCCAAATGATGTCATTCCTTAATGAATATTACCATATATATATATATATATATATATATATATATATATATATATGTATCGAGCAAGCTAAAATTAGCGATAACTAGTACTTCTGGTACAAAACAATATGGGCGATCAATGTAGAGAATAGCAATGCGTGAAATGCTCATTTTCAGATTACGCACACCTAGACAGAACTTCTTTTCTGTTATGCTCTTAGAAAATGAGAAAAAAATTATTTCAAAGGTAACCCCGATTATTCTATGACAATTCAGCAAATGAATAACATATGTGTTGTAAAGCATTTTTTGACACTGTGAACGATTCACCACTTCATCCTTTTGACAATTCAAAAGGTGTCACGTAAATTAATTTTATGTCACAGGAAGTCCAAACTTTTTTTGTACATAATCTCGAATATTCAACGGTGTCAATGTTAACAGAAACAATGAAAGTGATAAATGCAAGAAAATTGGCATTTAGATATAAGGGAATAAACACTTATTGTCAAAAACATGTTTATTCATACTTAAATGAGCATTCCCTTTTTGACTGATTGAAGAGATTATCACTTTTCTCCTGCATAAAATTCAAAGACAAGAAATAAATTCTCAAGGCTTTTTCTTATTGCTATCTTATAGTTACAAATAATATATTTCTGGTCAATACATCATATAAGAAGGAAATGTTCAGTGTCAGTGTACACAATTTTAAGCACTTTAGAGCCATAAAGTGTGTATAGCTTTGCTTTATCACTTAATTCAGTAACTATATAGGATAATCGGTTAATCGACTTTAAGTAGCATTTTAAAAAAAGGAATGACCTACTGGAAATAAGTTTATAAAAATAATCGTGATTGTGAATGAGTTTGTATAAGAGTAAAGTATTCTTCAATTCTTGAAAACACAATATAATATCTAGTAATTTACACTGTGTATAACCGTTACCTGAAAGAATTATATTTAGTTAACTGTATACTTAAGATGCACAAGTAGTCATTTCTAGCAGAAAAAGAAAAAGTAATGATAAAACTACAGTTAATGTAGCTAATAAACTTTACAATTTTTGAGGATGAAATTTAACCAGAAATTAATAAAGCATACCTGCATATTGCTTAAACACTGTTCCCATCAATACACGCTTAGATCAAACCTTAAAGAATAAAGAAATCCAGAATCTTATGGAAATGATTAATTTTACTGAATAAAATTCAAGACGATGTCATATCAGAATATAGTCTAGCTGACGGTGATTTTGCTGGTCAGTAGAACAATATGCAATAGTTTAAAAACTTCCCTTTTCACTAAACAGTTGGATAGAGTTCAGGGTACATCAACACTTAGTAGTACGTGGAAAGGGAAGGTAGAGATATTCAATGATAACATTTTTTTTGGATTTAAATCGTGACGTAATGAATTTATTACTGTGTGTTGATCCATTTTGATACTGGATCGAAGTGATGGACCTCTGTTGGCATATGGACTCTTATCCGGATGCCTCGGTATTACCTGAATCTTTATGATTATAATCTACTAGGCTGTGGCTTGCTGAGCAATCAACGAATAGTAGCACTAATACCCATCGTAAAAGCTCACCCTAGTTGCTTAGTGGGTAACGTTTTACCGTTTGAAGCGATGGGTACGAGATTCAAGTCTCAATGGGGACAATATGATCCACAGGTACATCCAACTGACGAGTCATAAATAGGACGAAACTCTCATCCTGGATTTCTATGCTGGCTGTAACCAAGTAAGTTATAATAATGAATTCAGTCTTAAAACATTTCTAACATTCATCATCACTGATGACAAAACGCAGGCAGAAATCTTTCAACAAATGATTTAGTTATCATTTTGATTATCTGGCTTAGCAGACTACTATTTATACTGGGTGATGATTGAAGGTGAAAAAAAATTCGAACCAGCGACTACCGGGTTTCTGACCCGATGCTCCAACAACTGAGCCACATGATCCAATTGCTGACCACATTTTTATTTCAATTCAATCACTATGAGAACTTATAGAGCCTCACTAGACAACGATAATCAATATGATGCTTTCTGTCTCCAATTTAGTTAGATTTTAATTGGGACCAGAAGTGCTGACTAGACAGTCAGGGTGAATACGATCAAACGAAAGTAATGCGTCATGAATTCATATGGTATTCAGGTAACACTCCTGAGGATTGAAGGGAAATACAAATATGGTCAGCTGTCAGACCTCCTAGCTCAGTTTATGGAGCATTGGGCAGGAAATTCGGTGGTCACTGGTTCGAATCCAGCCTCGGTCCAAATTTTCATTTCACCTCCAATCATCACTCAGTATAAAAAATTTGATTATCCATAACTTTTAGCCAATCTAAAGTACAAATCATACAATAATCAATCTATCTCAAGTAACCTTATTTGGTAGGCTAAATTAAATTTAATCGCTAGAGTTAAAAGTGGATTTTAATCACTTCAAGTTTATAACAAGTACAGAAGTTAGAATTTATTTTCATGTTTATGACATCAGTTAGGGAATCATTGAATATCGAGAAGGTCTGGATAGCTGTTTTGTCTCAGTATGGTACTGCTCTGGATTATACACCCTCTACCCTGCCATAGATCAAACTCATGACCTTCACATTTCACGGCGAACGCATCAACCAGTAAGCTATTGTGTCACAATCCAATACTCAACAGTTTCCCATTCCTGTCAATTCGTGAAGTAGTTTTTTTAAATATGTAAATTGGTGAAGTTAAACTTCTGATTAGGAAACTATTCATGTAAGAAACAAACAGTCAGCTAGCACAACTTTATTGGCACACTTAGAAAACGTAAAAACATCAACAGATAAAAATTATAAAAAGGTATGTAAACATTTTTCCAAACTAAAATAACATTGATAAAGATATGCACACCAAAATGAAGAACAGTATTCACCCTGAAAACTACACTCATTCTAAAACGTACTCACACATACATACACATTTATAAACAGAAAAGATGACACTGATTAAAGAATGAAAGCAATAAGATGGACAGTGACACATCAACCAGTAAAAACACTTACCACAAAACCTCTTGATCTAATATGTGGTGTACGATTTGATTCATGCATTATAGATGTGTCATTTGAACGAATCAAATGAGTCTCCATCAAGGTGGTTAGACCCTCGAATATCAAAAATGAAATTTTTTATTGAACAAAAGGAAAATAAACATATTGTTAATAAAATATAAAAAAATTGAAGTATTTAGTAAATAGTTATTTATTTATCTCAATAAAGGCGGTACTATTCTAAGATGAATGTTTCAGGGTAGATTTTCTTCTAATGAGATAAAACTTTGATTGAATGTCACTGACAAGGACTTCCAAAAGTGTTTATTAGACGTTTGTGTTATGCATTCATAAAACAGAATAAAGGAAGTTGCATGCAGTGTACAAAATGTTGTACACATACCTGAAGATTGATGGTAGTCTGTTGTGCAATCACACTAGCAGAGAAAATATATAACAGTGTATCTAATAACTTGACTCATTGTTAGAAATTTTTATATTTGGATGCATTAAATAAGACTAGAGTGTTAAGTAATTAATTGGTCTAAGTGTAATCGTTATATTGAAGTGATATCAGTTGATGAGTGACTGTAACTCAGGAAGCTTTTGACATATACACTAAACCCTCACAAATACTCCACAAAGAAAAGAAATATGGACCACTGAATGCCAACCAAGTGGCTGAGTGGTAAAGGGCTGGTGACGGAACCTGAAGGCCTCATGGGTTCGATCCCTGGCGGGCGGGGTCATGAGGAGTTCCATACTGGGACGAAATAGCTGTTCAGTTCTCTCAGTTTTCCAATGTTCCTGCAACTAATGTCAGTCCATGATGAATTCCAACCTAAAACAACTTGAAATTATTCAAAAAGTATGAGAATTCTTTATTCGCATTGCTGTTGGCCACACATAAAATATTCCCCTTGACAAAGTGAACTTGACTTCTTGGTAAGTTCAGTAAAAGCTAACAGTAGTGAGTCAGACATTATTTTTATTTCATCTCATCCAAGTAAAAACGATACGCATTGAATTAAGATATTGTTTGCTAACCGTTGTATAGACTTCTCTTCATAGCCAAGAAAATGGTGGGTTAATTAATCTCCAGCTTCAAAATTTATGCTTTATCGAGTTATATACTAAAAAGATTAAATGTGTAGATTTCACAATGGTGGGTTAACGTTATGGTTGGATGACTTCTCGACAAATAAATCATCATACACATCAACAATAAAGATTATTTTCCACTTGTTAAATAATGATGTGAAACACAGTTAGTATGGTTTCAAGTTGCTTCAAACGATAATAACACAACATAATCAAAATATCAAATGATATTTAATGCATGTTCCCATCGAATCCCAGTGGGAACAACATCACTCACTGGGAGGCAGGTACATCCAGCTGATGAGTCCCAAATGGGACGAAATAAGCATCCTGGATTCCACTACTAACCACTATCCATCTTTACTACAGCTAGAACACAGGTTATATTGAGGCATCCAAACGGGAGCTCATATGCCAATAGAGACCGATCAATTCGGTCAAATCAACGACGGTATAATACAAGCAATAACAGTGTAGTGGATATTACCTCAGAGATACCCCAGTAATATATAGTCGTCAATATTCAAACTTACTGATGGAATAAATGATGAAAAACAGCAGACTGATAAATTGTCAATCACCAGTTCTTATAACTAACTGAAATTTATGTATATACGGGCTTTAGGTCATTCAGTTTCTTAGTAAAGTTTTCTTATTTAGTCAGTCGACTCGTAACAATGCATAAGAGTTTATAGAAATGCTGATTCATATTTGGAAATACATTTCTGAAATACGTGTCACTATTTTTACTGCATGAACCCGGTTTTCTGTTCAAAATTAACTTTTGAAAATTTTATATTTGATGTACAAGTGAGGGTGACTTCTAAAGACCACCCTAGCACTTGTTGGGGTAGCCAGTCAAGTTTTGATATTTCGGTTAGGAAGTTACATTTTCGCAAGATACAGAAGTCTAATTGGCTATTTCAGTTGTTGCTAGGGTGCTCTTTGAAGTCACTCGTAAGTGATGATCTCAGTGAATTGTGTAAGCATGTTTTAAATCAGTCTACTGAATCCACTGTAATAGAGATTTCAGTGGTATGTTTATGTTTTTAAAAGTACGGAGAATAGGAGTTTTTACTAATAATGAGAACATTTACACTGCCACAATCTGGCGATTGAGTACTGAATATTATCACCGAGTAGCAACTATACTAGTCATCATATACTGATGAATTTTATTCTTCATATAGTCCTGTCAAAGGTTAGCTGTGATCACAATATCTCAGAGAGAAGCAATGGTTGAAACCCTAGAGGGAACGCAAGTATATTCAACTTTACGAATAGGCTCCTCTGATGAGTGTTAATAAGCATGAAATCCAGATCCATAGTGTCATTCAGAGTAACTTCGAAAATCTCATACATGTAGCTTTATTTGAAACTATCTACAGATGGTAAACCATGAAAGATTTTGTGCAAAGAGCGATATCTAAGCTGTTGCGCATGAAGAAGATGGTGCTCTTATGCATCGCTGAACCCCCGCATATTTTACCAGGTGAAATGAATGAACTGTCCTTATGAAGATTGGTTTCTCAATCAACTCTTCATTTCTATATTACTTGAGCATAATGCATCCAATGGGAAGGACTAACTATTTAATTTGGATATAATAGACGGATTTTAACACCAGTGAAATTCAAGTCAATATCAATTATTGCTACTATATGGAAGTCTTTCAGATATTCGGTATATCATTTATGATACGTTTATAACAGAAGCGGAGAAAGTCCGCAATGTGTAGTTGACTAGCCTACTTGATAAGTTAACTTTTACCAATAACAGTTAACTTATGAAGAATACTAAGAGGATTGTGACTGATAGTTTGTGAGCAATTTATTGATTTCAAAAGAGTTCACTTCAAAGATATACATCGGCTCTAAAAAAACTAGAAACACTTGACACTGATTCGCCCTTGTATTGATTGGTCACGGGGGTGCAACCAATTTCATGTTGTCAAGTCCTGAGCGATCATATTTGCAATGTGGCAACTAAGCTAGGAAGCTCAGCATCGAGGTGCACATTGGTAGATGATTCGGCCTTGTTTGAAACTTCTTCTTCGTATTGTACAACAGTGACAGCATAGGAAATCTAACCCACAAATATCACATTTTATAAATATTAAATTGATACTCAACCATTGGTTCCAGCTACTAATAAGACCCAACTTCTCTCGCTTTGTAAAATATTATGACTATCACCTAGTGTTATTGTCAATTATTTTGCCATAAAGGCAGTTAAGTAGCCTCCACGAGTCACACCTTCTTACTGGAACTTTGAGAAGTTTATCTTCAAACAAGTAACTAGCGAGTAATGCGTGATGCTCTTGCTACGTGCTGAACTCAGAAGAGAAGGAAATAATAGATCACTGAGGTCCACCCTAGTGGCTGGTGAGTAACGATCTTTCTGTGTTCCGTGTTACACAAAATTCCCAAAATGGGACAAATCAACTGTTTCATCCTTCCAAATTTTCAGTTTATCTGTGACTGATAACAATCCATTAAGAAAATCCCTCTGATAATATTTCTTGAAAAGAAGTACAAAATCTGAAGCAAATAAACAAACAGTCAAAATATAAAAAAAATTCATTTTTTAGTGTTATTGCTAGCTGTTAGAAATGCCAATTTAGGATGTACGTTTAGTTTCATTTTGAACTCAATGATAGGCTCTTAGATAACGCTGAAATATTTTGTACTAACGGTTTTCATTTCCCAATTGCAGTGTAAATATCAACACTATTTTAAGTGAGAATACATACGGCTGATGAGTTTCGAATTTTCCATTGGAAAGCATTAGGGAATAAATAATGCTATAATATCAATCCGGGTAACATTCAGAAATCCGTTAAGGGAGCAGTTAGGTCAACAGGAAGCGATCATTTTTGTCCAATAACATGCATATAGATTTAAAATCTAAAGAAGATTTACTGTGTTCGTATAGATTTGTAAGCAACAAGACATTCTCATAATAAAACTTCATAAGATATTTTAAAGAGAAGCGGAGGGGGGGTGGAATCATACTGTAACCTTGTTTACGAAAGTTTGTAATAAAAGCAAAAGGAAATGGAGGAACAGTTTTTGGGGAGGTTTCAGGACAAACAGTAAGCAAAAATGTCATAAAATTTAGGGTTTTTATTTGAATATGCTATTATGCATAGGCCCAGACACACAGACAGTTGTGTAGTGTCATGAAAAATAGATTCAATGAAGTAGTAGAGGTTGTTAGAGTAACTCTAGAAGAAGAAAGAAGCAGTCGCAAATAGAATTGCATCGTGTGTACACAAGCTGAGATACGCAGACGTGCATTCCATTTTTATTCATTTATTTGATTTATCACATATTGGAACAGTACTATTTTCTGGATTACGTTTCCGACACTACTGTTCGTAGTCATATCAAGGTAACTACACAACTTTCAGGCATCCTTTATATAGTCCGAATTTCCTCGCCTATTTTTTGATATAGGTAGTAGGATTTACCACATATCCGGAACAGGTGCTGAGTCATTCTGTTGCATGTATTAGGTGTTGGTTGATTTGATCAATAAAGAATCAATTGTCGATCTCTCCCTCCACCTTGTTATGTTAATTTTTAAGGATTTACACTCCGTCTCATTCTATTGTATGGTTGTGTGTAATCCCATGCATAGCTATGTCCGAGTTTTTTTCTAAATTCCTTTTCTTACTAGGATCTACCAATTTTGACCTAGCTTGAATAACGTAATCGAACCTAGTTGACTACTTTGACCTATGTATTTGACCTCACAGTTGTTGCAAGGGGTTTGATAAACTAAGTTATTCTGCTTAATTGATCAGTGGAATCTTTTAACCTACAAAGCTTATTTCCAAATGAGTTTGTTGGTTTAAACGGCACTCCAAACCTAGCCAGCCTCATTAAGAATCCTACGTAGTGTCTCTGAGGTGCCTTCTTTGTATGGTAATACCGTAGACGTCTTGAAGTCTCTCTTCAAAGTGTTGTCACTACTATTATTAACATTATTATTACCACTATCAATACTTGTGTTACTAATATTTTTCTTACGATTCCTAAGGTACTTGTAAGTTAGTTTGGGAGGGTAATTGCTTGTGAGGAAGATGTCTTTAATGTATCTGGTTTCTTGTCTTAGATCTTCTGTTTTACTCTTACTTTACTCTTACACAGATATGAATGTTCATGATTCATTTCAAAAGGAGACAAAAAGACATACATGGGATACTTGTTGGTAACAAGGCGAATTGAGGAACTCTGAATTTATAGCAGAGATAAGTACTATCTGAAAATATTTATGGAAAATGTTAAAAGTTCCCATTTTCAAAATTAGAAGACATTAAAGCAAACAATATTGTTTTCACTTAGCTGTCTTCAGGCTTTACCCTAATGTACATAAATTTTCTCATATATAAAACATTAAACCAATCATGGTGGATTATTTAGTCTGTAGTAATTAGGAAATGAAGCATGTAATTCGTAGATATCTAGACAATCATAATAATAATGGTAATAATAATAGTTATTATGATTTGGCCATGTAAGATAGCCGTAGTTTGGCAGACTAGTATTTGTACTGGGTGATGACCGAAGGTGAGTTGGGGGGAGCCCATTTCGGACCTCGTAGCTCAGCTAGTAGAACAGTGGGCCGGTAACTCGGTGGTTGCTGGTTCGAATCCGGCCGCAGTTCAGATTTTCGTCTCACCTTCAATCATTACCCAGTACAAATACTAGTTATCTCGGTGATGATAAGAACAATGTGAACAGCATGGTACTGCAGATATTTGAACAAACAATGCCAATCAAAACTTAGAGAAATGAACGTTACGTAATGCTAAAGGATGAAAGGTGTATATAAACAAAGTCTAAACAAATAAGTAAACATGTGTGGAAAGGGGGAAGAGGATGGAAATTGAATTTATACAAAGTTATTTATCAGGTTTTCTCTGGCCAAGGCAGAGATAAAGGCTGCACATACTTTTTATGCATGCAAAGACTAAGTTTGTTTTCTCTAATTCCCATTGCCTCAGCTATATGCAAAAAGGCGGGTTCGAATTCTGTTCCAAAGATTTTGTGGAATGCGATAGATGATCTTTAACGCTTTGGTCTTGTCTATTACGTGACCACGGTAGACTAAATGTGACGGAATTAAGCTTGATATTGACTTCACTTGTCCCTTTCCTAGCCATGACGGTAGGTGCTCAGCAATACGTTTGTTAAGCCACCTAGTTGTAAGCCCACTATAGCTTTCTCCACAGGATCAGCTGAATTGATAAATACACATCGAAATGGCATAACTAGGTAACTTGCCCTTTGTTTGAGTAAAAATTATCGGCCGACTAGAAATCGATAAGCAGAGGTTAGCAGCATAAAAAGGTTCTTCTGACGGCTGTAGAAAGCCTGTGGAATAGAACTTCACTAGGTGTGTCTCCTTTGAATTGGAGCTTCATGAATATTGATTTCTTTTGGACAACCATTTGATCACATCTCCTACTTATTTTGTTCGTGTGTCTTTTAATAAAACTATGGGGGTAACCCATTTCTAGTAGCATATTATGTATGTGTTATTACCTCTTTTGTATCAAGTCATTGAAGCAGATCCTACTGGCTCTGTTTGCAAGACATTGGATTAGACTTCTTTTATATAGTAAAGCTTGATAAGAGCTAATTGAAAACAATATTGTCTTCTTCTAACTTATAGAAAAAACAACAAAAATATGGGAATTAACAATTTGTTAAACGGCATAAAGTTTTGTCTCTTCTTTTCTGTAAAATTTTCCTTATTACTATTACTATTACTATTCTTCACAGAAAACTGAATTATGTTTCACTCAAAGATTTTTAACTTGATAAGAAAATAAATTCTGTTTGAAAAACAGATAACTTTTGTGTCAAATTGTATCATGAGCAGTAAATGAAACTACTCAGGGTTAAGAGAAAATTAATATATTATAATAAACAATCGAATGTGTGAAATGAAACTATTCTCCTAGTATCCATTGAACTGCTTTTAATCAGAGTAGAATACATGGGGAAACCATTTTGAATAAGGAGTAACATTAACTTATCTGGAATGGATGAGTAAACTTTATACTTTAAAGCAACTGAACAAAAAAAGGAAATTTTCTTTCTTTACAGTATTTTATGTAAACCAATATGAAGAAGAATTTCATTTCAAGGAAAATAATATAAACTTCCTCCTTGTGAAATTATAGTGTCAATATGAATAAAGATTGCTTTCCTGCATTACCTATCCAGTAGTTTATGTAATACAGTCTGCAAGTGTACACGAAAAAAATACTATTCAAGTAGGTAGCAGCTATTTACTTCACTAAAGTTTATAAAAAGCAACAATCTGAACCAAAGAACATTCTTTTCAGGTTTTACAATGATAAAATGCATTTGTACAGAGTAAAAACAAGTCATGTCACAGGCAGATACCTTTTCAAAATGCAGTGAGATTCGGGGACTTTACGCAAATCTATACATCTTTTTTAAATTACTCAATATTGGGATGATGCATATAGAGAAGAATGATGTGATGGTGAACAAAAGGATAACCAATAAGATGGCAGGAGTGGCCTTCACCTAACTGAAGGCCAAGGGAGAAGTAACACTTGAACATCCTCTTCCACAGTTCGGGCTTGATCAGTCTTATTTCGATACCCTCAGATATGTTAAGCAGGCGTTGGCGAACTACATTTGGTATCGCTTTTAGAACACGATGAATGACACTGAAAGCTTGATTAGCATCTGTGTGATGCCTTGTGTCGACTAGATGCGCTACGACTGAACTCTTCAACACGTCCACTTCCCCCTTTCTGAATCAACCTGGTAAATTCTCACGTACCCGGAGGCACACCTACCTAATCGTACGCCCTAAGTATCTAGTTCCATAGAAACAGTTAAATTGATGCATGCAAGATGAACAGGTAAGATTATGTAGGCTATCCCTTAGTCTTGGACTGAGTATTGGCCGACTGCTGAATGATATACAAAGCCGACCTGCATAAAACACCCTGTTGACTGCTCTAGCTAGGCGCTCTATCCATGCATCGTCTAACAAATTATTCATTCATTCCTAATAATCTATTGGTGATGGTTACTAATGAAAATCAAAACCTGTGTTTTGTTGAAATCGAGACTCGTCAACTGGATTGTTTTACGTTTTATTAAGTGCATTATTTTTTCCCTTATATGACCTAAACTCAACTCTTACTTAAGTTTACTTTCGATTGGGTTACTCTTATCAGCATAAGTCATCAAATGTATCACATTAGAAGTTAGTTTTTTAATATCTCCTGTTGATTTGTAAAAGAAGTAGCATTGATAAACTTGAATTTCATCAACAAGTTTTTTATCGTTTTGGGAACGAACAGACGTAAATCTTGTATTCTGCAATATGTGCATTAAGATATTTATTTGACTTTGTCGAAATTGGATGTCTCTTTATCATTGTGTTTTCATTATCAAGTTAATTAAATAAAATTAGGTGTAATTCAATGCCTACAAATCCACGAAATAGGCAGACTATGAAAACGAAGTTGAAAATGAAACCTTTAACTAAGCTAAGCATTAAAAGAGAGAATGACAAACAATAAATTTGTTGAACTCCTTCAGTGTTTCTTAATACTGATTTCTGCTAGTGTAGGAGTTTATGATACGGTTGAATAGAAAGAAAATACTATTACTTGATGAGTTAGATAGTCAGGTCTGTAAATTTAACCAAGATCCAACTGATAATTCAAGTGAATTAGTGAGTCTAGTCTACGCGTCAAACGAAGTTTTCATCAGATATATCTGACAGCTAAATGAATCATTACCATTCTATTGTCTATTTTTGTATATACTGCGATTATTAACATCGCGTACTTATCATTATATGCTTGCCTACAGGATTCACTTTAGTATAATAATATGATTACAGTTTTGATACTTTCTGCAAGTCTGTCATTTCATATGTGTTTAGTTGGTGTTAGGTATGAATGTTAATTAGTACTTCTTTGATCGAAGATATTACAGTTGGCGTTGCAGTTGGCACAAAAACAGGAAATTTAAGAGACTGTATATTCAAAGTTCACCTATGACAAATAAAAAATATCTAATGGAGTCAAGGAGGTAATGTGTTGTAAGGAAGAACAATGAAAACCGGGAAACTTTTTTTCTTTTGCTACTGACTAGAAATTATTTTTATGCCATTCCGAAATATCTACTGGATTCAAACCATTCAACGAACTGAAATGAATACTACTGCATTTCGTCAGAGAAAATTTCATTATAACAGAAACATAATAGTTTTGTACCTTGACCAAAGTTATTACTTAACAGTAAGCATAAGAAATAACATAAATAAGTTACTATAGAATAGTAATTAGATAAACAACAAAATTACATTCAAGTGATTCAATATTTTCAATTTGTTATACCTTAAAATCATGAATACAGATATATATATATATATATATATATATATACGTATCATTTATGAGTCATAATTAAGAATCTGAAAAAAAAGAAAAAGGACTATTGTTTGACAGTTCCCTTTGACGTACAATGAATAATTTTACTTCCCATGCCTAAATTTGTTTCAGACAAATGTGTATCAAGGCGTAAATTGCAACAGTTAGTTAGTTCGACAAAATGTCATGGCTTAAGAAGCTAAGTGAAAGCAATTTTCCTAAGATAAAACATCAAAAGGAATACATATATATCAGGAAAGAATCTGTTTATTGGTTTACCGCATAATAAAGAGGAAGGAAACTATCTGCTTAGGTTAACAGAGTTGAGGATAGTATTTGCCGAAACACAACATCCCTTTACTAGGTTGTATTCACCTTAATATCTAGCAGTGGAATTCAGGAGATCGTTTCGTCTTATTTAGGACTTATTTGCTTGATGCACCTGCACTACAGTAAGTGTTGTTCCCACGGAGACTCGGACCTTGTATCCAACTTTCCAGACGCCAATGCATTATCCACTAGGGCACTAGGTTACAACATCAAACCACTTATACAGCGGATATTAGTTTTTGTTTATTGATACTTGTAATTTCCCGTCGCTATATATGGGTCGAATCGCGCAACCTCTGCAGGAAGAAACGTATGCCCTTGATTTCACTATTGGTTACCAAGATAAAAAACCATATCATGAACGTCCGACAGTATCAAAGTATCTACGCAGGAGCCCATCTGTCAATAAAGGTCGACTAGTTTGACTTTGTGTGGCAAGGGGAAACTGAAAGTGCAAACGTGTCATTAACTTCACCGCAAGTATTGTGATAGGCATTAAGAATGATAAAATCTTAAATTTCCTCGAATTCATAGGAGATGACTGATCAACTCTACTAAGTGTCAGTACTGTTTAAACTAAAACTGAAGTATACCTTTCTGTTTTGAGCTACCTGGTAGAATCATAGAAATCTCAAGTTCTTAGTTTCCTTTAATTATTCAGTTATCGATGGCTTATTAAAATCAAAAGCAACATATTCAGTTACTCAAATCCATGAGCATTGAAAAATGTGTCGATAAATGCATCACTGAAACACTTCATTTGTCTAAATAACTTATGCAAAGATTTTTTATTTGCTGGTTTACTGATGTTTAGGAAGTTTATACAAGTTCTTTGTGGATAGAAAAGAATAGACACAAGAGAGCCATCACTAATTCTAGCACCGACAGAGTAAAATAACGAGTACTTGTTGCTCAAACCAGTGTACTACAACTGTATAGTTATTTTACTTATTAGTTTGAAGGTTGTTCAATTAACGTTTTTACTGATATTATATAATGATGTCTGTAATTACTAACAATGAGAATAATGTAGAATATTGCATAGGAGTACAACGTTTACTGACAGTAAAGAAAAAGATTGATATATACAAATGAAAAAAATGAAGATTATAAATATATTGTGATAAAATATACAAAGGATTTATGACTATGGTTGGAAATGAGATCTAGGATTCGAACCAAGGGAATCCGAGTTATCAGCTCATGGTTTATTTACCCTGTGAATTTCGCCGTACGGCTCAGCTTCTGTTTATCCCCTGGTATCACTCAAGTCGTTGAGAGCTTTCTTAAATATGCAACAGAGCGTGTGATGTGTAAGTTTCTATTCAAAGTCATCAGTATAGCTTTTCAGAAATGTGTTTCCAGCCCATTTAGCAGTCGAAGTCGACCAGAAAGGAGTAATGACTAAACAAGCAAAAACTTAACCCGAGTTCTAGCGTATATTTTAACGGATATCTGTGTATATCACAGTGATCTAACTGTATAGCATAATACAGAATTTTTTAAGCGATGTTTTTAAAGTCTTGTGGACAACGGAATAATACCACCTATCTGTGAAATATAACGCTTGATATAATCATCACCAGGCGTTACTTTTCTCCTGAATGGACGTAGAAAAAGTGAGAATGTAGGGAATTTTATGAGTTTATACTTACTATAGGCGTAAAACTTGGACACCGTAGTAGATTGTAACTCCATTTTAGTCTGTTAATTAAAATATCACACAGTGAAACAGTGTCATCCACTGGATAACGTTTCGGACACAATTTATTGTCAATGTTCATATCAGGTAACTCCACAACATTGAGAGAGTTTATGTAGTCCTAATTTTCTCTCCTTCGTTATGATGATAAGGGTTGTACAATTTTCCACATATTTGGGACACGTGTAGAATCATCTTTGTTGAATGTACCTGGTGCTGATTCGGTAAATGCAGATTCGGTTATCAATATTTCATTGTCACTCTATCCTACCTTGCTGTGTAATTGCGTGTAATTGCATGCACATCTATAGCCGAGCTGTTTTCTAAATTTTGTATTTTATTAGGATCTACATATCTCGATTCATATAAGCTTTTGTGCTCTGATATTCTCATTGACCCTGGTCCACTACTTTGACCTATGTATTTAACCTGGCAATCATTGCAAGGGACTTGGTACAACAAATTATTTTGTTTAATTGCATCATTTGGATCTTCTAATCTACAAAGCTTGTTTCCAAGCGAATTTGTTGCTGTAAATGCCATTCTAATCCCAGACTCATTGAAGTTTCTTCATAATGCTTCTAAGGTGCCTTCCTTGTATGATAACACAGTAGAGGCTTTGAATTCTCTCTCTTACCATTATTAAGGCTATTAGTAGGATTATCACCAATAATGCTTGTATTACAACAACTTCTGCTAATATTTTTTCCGTCTATTTCTCATGAATTTTTTTATAAACTTGAGTGAGTAGTTAATGAGACGCAAGGTATTCTTGGTGTGTCTAATTTCTTGTCCTTATAAGATAAGAAATTTAGGAAAAAGCTGGACTATATATCTGCATGCAGTTAAACACAAGCACGCGACAAGGTGGGATACAGTGACAAGGAAAGATTGGTAACTGAATCTGCGCTTATCGAATCAACAATAAATACGTGTAATAGACATCATTTTTCACCTATCTCAAATATACGGAAAATTCTACTACTTTAGTCATTACAAAGAAAGAGAGGGAATTAGAATAATAAAAACATTGTCTCATTGTTGTGAAGTTACCTGATATGAACATTGACAATAAATTGTGTCCGAAACGTTATCCAGTGAATGATACTTTTTCACTGTGTGACATTTCTAATAACAGACTAAAATGGAGTTTATACTTGTTTTCACTGTAAGCTGTGATGATAAACAATTTGTCTAGAATTTTTTTAAATCAATAAATTTTCTCTATTACAAATGGATGGCATGTAAACCTCAATTTTCCCCTTATTTTTTAACATATTTTATACATACATACAAGTCAACATAGGACCAGGCATTACTGAGTAACGGTCCAACTTGCTACACCTCATATCAGCGAATCAAGTGAAAAGGCAGTGAGGTGCAGGATGAAGATAAGAGAATGCAGTCAAAGGAAATATAAAGTACGAAAACAGAGAAACGAAGAATGAGAAAATGGTGCGATTCGGTATAGCGTTGTTAAAATGAGGATAATGCATGTATACATCTTCGCCACTGATATCGGTTCTCAACTATATCACTTAGAATCTCCAGCCACTGGTTCCTCTTTCCCCGAGGACCTCAAACACCTAGTTTGCATCTCCCCACATGGCTCAAACCAACAGTCAAAGACTTCATAGATTGGTGCCATGTTTTAGTCTGGCCACCTCGGGCCTTTTTCCAGCCTGAACCTACTTCAGCCAACATTGTGTGACGAGGCAGACGGCAACTAGGCATACGTATTACGTGCCCCAACCATCTCGATCGACGAAGGTTCACAACCTCGTCAACCGACTTACCTCTTACCCCCTAAACTTTACTCCTGTCTTCTGCGTTACTCACGTGGTGACACCACGGAATACGGCCTATACTACGAAGGCAACTGTGGTCAAACACTGGAAGCTTTCTCATGCCTTCCACCCTCAGCGGCCATGTTTCACAGCCATACAGTAGGAAAGAGCGGACTGCTGTGCAGTACACTCGACCCTTAATAGACAATCCGGTAACGTGGTGGCGCCACAGGTGATGTAAGTTAGCAAACGCCAGTCAAGCCTTTTATATTCGTGTAGAGATTTTATCGGTCACTGAGCCACCAGAGTTAATCCACTTCTCAGGTAAGTGAAGTGATCAATACACTCAACCATTACACTCTCTATTGTTAGCCGGGGTACGGTTGAAGGTCAATCCTGGAGTAACAATTTGCATATTTTAGCTACTCACAAATTAGTTTACTTGTCAAGGAGAAGAATTTCTCTCAAATTATTAAAACCCTGGTTCATTTTTCATTTTAGGCTCTACCAAGACATTTTTGTTGTATCAACTAAATGTAATTGGAGTTCATGAACTATCAGTTTATAATACTGCCTTTAAATACAATTGCATAAGGCATTTTCATCTTCATTGAGGCATGTTAACCAAAAATATATATAATATATTTTTATTTCTTAAATGGCTAAATAATTTTTACCAAGAAATATTTTTTGTTAAATTCATTATCATTATTTCTGAATACAAAAATTGCCCACCAGGAGTTACTGATTGCTTGTGAAAAACATTTTCTAAGCTAATGTTAATGCTAGAAATCGATCAAGTTAATAATGATGTGAACTGAATTGTTTTAAATTGTCTTTAACCAACTATCAACAAGGCAGAAAGTTTTATAATCTGTTGTTGAATAGGTGGTAACCTTGCATACAGTAGTATAGTACAGTTGCATAACACCATAAAATGTAATTATAATGTAATTATAATTCTACACATGACCAAAAAAGAAGGTGAAAGACAGACAAAAATACTAACAGGAGGTATGCCGGTGGTATCTGGATAAAACTTATCTACTTAAATAGACTTCAAAATTCAACGTATACACATACCGTTGAATCACTGGACAGAATGCGTTGTGTAACACAAGATAGGCGTTTCACTTTTATTTACTTCGATTTTTTTATAAAATGAAACGCTTAACATGATGTCTGTATGATAATGAAAATTTAACTAACCATTAAGAAAAGTCAGTCATGATACATATTTATATTTTTACGAAAGTGGAAGGAAACTCCATTCTTTCTTTCTTATTGACTACCATTTTGGTTGATCTAAGCAGTTGTTGACCAATTTATGATTTGAACTTTGCTAAAAATAAGAATTATTGACTCTAAATCTCACCTTATAAGTCTCCGGTCACTTCTCCATGTGGCTGGATACACGAAAGCCAGTCATTCCGTTTAGTCGTTTAGTGTGCCAATTATTCACAAATATAACAGTTCATATCAACCTCTCTTGCAGTTAGGTGACTTTCGAACAGAAACCATCAAGTAAATATACTGACACCTCACTATAAGTATAAGTAGTGGGATTCTCCACACAAAAGTGTCACAAACAAATGAAGAGAAATGAGTGATTGAAAACTATACACCGTGGTGTGTAGGTTTCGCCACTCAGATTAGAATGATTTGTAAGTGTTTTGTAAAGTGATCATTCCATCCATGGTAAACCAGGTAATTTAAGTAAGATAGTGCTGGTCTGAACACTTCTACTGTATCAGCCTTACTTTTCGAGTAAACCACTGAACAAGTTGATCTTCAATAGGTGAAATAGCCATTTGATGTTTGTATCGTTATGATGTGGTTAACGAAAGCTATAGCTCATTATATATATTTCTTCTAAGTACTCGTATTTTTTAACTGATGTTTTTCGTTTGAGAAGCTACTAGGAAAGAATACTTCACAAGATATTTGGTACACTATTTGTTTTGGTTGGCGTTTCATGATTTAAATTTGTAACCTTGTTAACTTTTACTATAGAACATGCTAAACTTCAGCAACAACTAATCAGTCATTATAAGAATACTTGCAAAGGGACATTCCTGGTTAATCTATGCAATTTGTAACCAAGTGTAGTTTTATTGGCTTGCTTTATCACTTTTTACAACTATATGAAGACGCCACATGCCACGTAATTCACAATGGAAGCTCAGTGATGCTTTTGAAGCGGAAGTGAAGACAGGAGGAAAACAAGGCTATCCACTATCACCCATGATGTCCCTGATTGTGGTCGACTGGATCATGCAACAAACAGTGGGGAGCGAGAAGAGGGGATACGCTGGCTGGACCGGGGAAAAGAACCTAGAAGACTTGGATTTCGCTGATGACTTTGTCTGATATCACACAAACTTGAAGATCTACAGGCGAAAGCTAACAAGTTGACAGAAGAGGCAGGGCATTGCAGCGAAGACGGGACTTCAAGTGAATGTAGAGAAGACGGAGGTGATGAAGATACCCAACCAACACCACCACCAACAACAACAAGCTCCAATCACCATCAATGGGAGAAACTTGCAGAAGTAGTCTCTTTCACCTATCTAGGCAGCATCATTTCAACTACAGGTGGCGGCTCATAAGAAGATGTCAAAGTCAGGATCGGAAAAGCAAGACAGGCTTTCATTAGCCTGAAATCAGTGTGGAGATCTACTCCTCTGCACCAGAATAAAGCGTGAACAACACCTGGGTTTTCAACACCAATTCAGTCAAGTAAGTCGGTGCTTCTGTGTGATGGTTGAGAGACTTGGTGCGTTACGAAAGGCACTTCAAACAAACTACAGATATTCATCAAAAAGTGCCTACGCTCGTTACTGAAACGCAGATGGCCAGAATAAGAAGAATAAACAACAAGGAACTCACTCTGACTGGATGGCTGGCAACGAACCAACCAACAACTTATAGCTCAAGAAATATGTAGAAGGAAATGGAGATGAATTGGACATGCATTGAGAAGGCCGACTGGGAACATCACGCGCCAGGCTAGTCGCTGGAGTGGAAACGGGATGTGAAACGACGAGTTGGGCGTCTGAGGTGAGGGTGACATGAAGGAGATGGTGTGAGGAAGAAATGAGAGCTTAAGGCTGTTGTGGAACCAGGTCGAAAAGATTGGAGAGAATAGAGTGGAATGAAGACGTGCTACTTAGGCCCTGTGTTCCACTAGAAACCCAAGGAACAATGAAAAAATATAATAATTTTTCACTTTTTAAGAAGTATATTACAGATAACCGCTTAGTATCATGTTTAGTTACTTTCTTCAAGAAATTAGAAGTACACTGTCTATAGACTATTCAAAAAGCCTACTGAAGTTAACGAAATGTACACTTGAATTTCTAAAGATAACTTGTAAACTATTCAATGAATACTATATATAATAATTCTGATGATACATTGTGAGTTAATCATTTAAAGATGAGAAACTTTGGTAATAAATAAAATCAGAAAATGAAGACAAAAAAAGCATTTAGCTCCTTTTAATGAGACTAATATTCTTTTGTATTTAATTCATTATTATCTAGAAATAACCATGTTACATTTACCTTTGCATTGCTTTCTAATTATCGAATTATCTCTTTCTATATATATATACATATCTCTCTCTTTCAGGCTGTCTACTTGATTCTACCACAGCCATCACCCATATGCATATGAAAGTCTTCCTTCACTAGGTAATAAGCCTTACTTTTTAAGTAGAAACAACCTTCGATATTAGAAAATACAGAAGAAAAATTCACGAAGAAATACCATTTTAACCCTGTTATTATCATCGTTACCATCATTGTCGTCGTCGTTGTCGTCTTTTCAGTATAGTTCATCTAACTTTTTTCAATTCTAATTTAAAATCTTCATTTGTCAGTCAAATTGCTTATACATAGAGACAGAAAGAAATAGTGGAAAAGATAGTAAGAATTACAGGCAGTTTTAAAAAAGAAAAAGGATGAAAAAAGGAGAATAAGAGTTACTGAAGTAAAAAAAAAAAAAAGTGAATTTGTCATATGCATTTAAAAAGAACAAAAAATGGTTAAACAGTCAAGTTTTCAGTTTAGTGTCCAATAGGAGTAAAATATATTTCAAACAAGCAAGTATCCTTTTTAGCAGTCTACCTGTTCTTGTTCTTTTTTTCTATTACTATTAACTATTGCTATAGAAAATGCTTTCTTTGGAATAATGAGAATAAATTTATGGAGACTGGTCAAGGAAAAAAAATTATGCTTTACACATTTTCATCAATTTTTTAGCTATACATGCATATAGACGCTTAAAAGTTAACATTAGTCTAGTTTATATTAATCAACCATCAGTGATTTTTGCATTTATGTTGAGATATAGAAGTGTGAAAGTGGACATGAAAAACAGTATATGTATATGAATGAATCAATGAATATATATATATAAACAACTTAGTCTTCCCTCCTGTTCTTCTTTCTTTATTAACCATAGTTGGGGAATAATCTCTCTTAAAAACGATTTCAGATGTCAGTAAAATACTTATCGCATAGATTTTATCATTCCGCATACATATATAGTCATCACAACAAAAATAGACTGCAGTCTAGAAAATTAGAAATAATAAAACCACCGAAACTTTAGTCTTTCATTTATATACTTATTAAATTACTTATAGTATAAATCTAAGCATGAACCGTTAAATAAAGAGGAAAATACTAGAGGATAATCATAATACTTATTACTACTACTTCCAGTTAACAGAGTGATAATCATAAATTGACATCAATAGAAGAAAAGATGGCCGGCAACTGGACAGTGGAATCTCAATTCTTTAACTGTCAGTACAAACAGGCTTAAGGTTTTATAATCCATGTGGTAGCAGAAATTGACGGTCGAAGATTTTAGAGGATACACAGACACAGCAGTATCTTATGTATTATTGGATCCCCTTTTTAAACTATATTCTTTCCCTTTACGACACCTCATGTCACTGCCGTCAATTATTTATCTTCTGTCTTGTTGACATACGCTTAATGGGCAGTGTGAAAATTAAGACCAATGCTAATTTATATCCAGTAGCACACTGTTCACTCCCTGAAGGTAATGGTAGACAGATGATCATCTATGCTTACCTTTGTATCAGGAAGTGGAAACTGACAAATCTATTTGCTAATTAAACGACCCGCCTTGAGATCCAGTCAGTTGAAAATGAAGCGGACGTCAACTGAAGATGATCGTGGATAGTCGCACCAAAGAAGTAGCATCTTTTATCTGTTGAGCTCCAGACCAGTGGCTGATTGTTTAATGCGTTCACCATAAAACCTGAAGGTCCTGAGTTCGATTCCTAGTCGAGTTATTAGGGCGCGTACCACTGAGAAGTCGTTAATCAAGATGAAACAACTATCCAATGCCTCAGTGTTTCCAATGGTTCTTCAAATGATGTGAATTTATGATGAATGCTGCATCAAATACTATTTATTATGCAACATACTTTTGTAAAAACGTTAAAACTTAATTACAGGACATTTATAGTCCTTGCAATTCATACATGTGCGAACAGGGACTTAGGTTTCTGCCAACAGCCCACTCTTACTAATTTATTGGGTAATGTTTTCCATTTATATCGAAAAAGAATAAAAATATTTCACATTTAATGAGTTTGTAATCATTGAACTGAAGGTCAAGTCATCTTCTTAACCTCTTAGCTCCTTTATACATTGGATTTTTTTTATTAAACTAATCATAAGAAAACAGATGAGAAAGTTTTGATCAGTGAGTTGTCTAAAGGTGACTAGTGGATCAAGTTTATTTGTCATGAAAAATTCAAGCATGATAACTGAATCTCAGTCCGTCAGTATGATTCCAACCGACAATCTCTAGGTTGGCAACCAGTGATAACTAATGTATAAATCATCAAATCAATAAAGTTATCTAACTTTTATTGATATTATTCAGCATCGCTTTCGTACAGACGAAGTATTATCCTCATATCATCATTTTTTTTCGTATTCGTTCTTTTTCATTGACTTTTCAGTGAAAGAAAATAGGAATTTACTGGGTTATTATTATTGTCCTAAAGACTCTAATAAAAGATAAACTTCGAAAAGGAATAACAACAGCAAGGTATTCATGTATTGTGAATAGACAACATCTGTAAAAACATATTGAAACTTAAAAATAAGCTCATTATATTAGGTGTACTGAATTGTTCTGCTTTTTTATAAAGCCATACATACATTTTTAATATTATTGCTTGTATAATCCCATAGGTGAGTGAATCAAACTAATTGATTTTTATTGGAAGGGAGGTTAATCCAGCTGGCGAGTACCAAACGGGATGAAATGCTCGTCCAACATACCGTTTAGCCTATTGCTGACACTGCAAACTTAATTGACAGAATTCAGATAAAACATTGGGCTTAGAAGTTATACCACTTATGTATCATCTGTTACTTTATTTATATCTTAGCGTACTCAAATTTATGCAAATTTTATCAGCTATTGGCTTGATTATTATATTTGTAATATGTAAAATTAGTGTGACTTGTACTCGCGGTTGAATACTGAACATTAGCGTCAAAATAGTCGTCATCTGGTATCCACTGACAGATAATACTCTTAGAAACCTAATTCACCAATATCTCTTTTGCACTGTTGTACAACTAAACAATTTATGCAGTATCAAATAAAATTCTGTATCACCTATTCTTAATTCATAGTGAGTAAACTATCCTTCTCACCACTCTCAGTTGAAAGTTATTTTGATATTATTAGAATAGGCAAATTGATTTTTTCTTTACCAATTCACCCACTAGTTTAGTTAGTGCAACCCATGATGCTATGAAGGGCAGTGTGCTTCGTAACACCTTCGTCATCGACAAAACAATAAGAAGACGTAAATTGTCTGAACAGTGTAATGTATTTGCGCAACACATCACAAAATATCTGATCACACACGTACTTGTCATGGGTATTTATATAAAAATTCATTAAGATAAGGTGTGAGAAAAAAAAAGAGGTCATCATTATTATCAAGATTAACTTGGGATCAGGATTGTAGCAGTGTGATTACAGTGATACGATGATGACCAATAGTAATTTATGCTGTATCACTGTGCGCCATATATCAATTAAACAAATTCAATATGGAATTACATAAATTTGCAATACACTAATGTGATCACTGATCGAAATTTACATGAATATTATTCTTAAGTTCTTCTACAAACTGTATTAAACCTTCACTTAAAAATTACTTGAAAATATGTCAAATTTAGAGGTTAAACTAAAGGGAAAAACATCATTATTTTTAACAGAATCAGAGGAACACTTTTTCACGTAAACTAGGATGAGTCTATGAAAAGTGATGTTAACATAAAACTGATTACCATAAGCAAACCATTAAGTGAATAAAACTGTAGCTAAACATCTGTGTCCAGCGATATATATTCGGAGAATCAAAACAGCTGGAAACAAGTAAGTTAAAAGGAATATCTAGATGTGTCACAGTTACAAGAAGACTGAGTTATTGACTTCAGGTTGGTATGCATCACAGACTAACATCATTCAGAGAAACATCGGAAACTTAAGAGCACTGGAAAGCTGTTTCTCCTTAATATGCGACTTTTTGGCAGTACGCAAACATGACTCCATGAAGGAACGAACCCAAGACCTTCAAGTTCCAAGACCAATATGTTACCATTAAACCATATTCCCTACTTCCGGATTGTGACCCAATGGTTCAATGATAACCTACTGGGCATAGAAGCTTGAGGTCCTGCGGTCAGTCCCTCGTGGGACCATGGTTGCACACTACTCGGGAGTCCCATACTAGGACGAAACAGCTTTCCACTGCTCCTAGGTTTCCAGTGTTTTTCCACCTGATGTTAGTCTGCGATGAACACCAACCTGAAATCAATAAATAATTAACCACAAACCTCTAAACTGAAGATTGATTTACTCTGAAAACAGTTACGAAGTATAATACTGAAGTCTTCAGAATATCTGTAAGGTAACTATGTTGCATAATTAGTTCACATAATAAGTGGCTAATAAGATATTTTTTCGTAACCTGTGTAGTCCATAAGGTAACCAGTAAATCTATTACTTTATTGAATATCACCGCAGCGATCTAGCTTAACAAATTTATTAGTAACATGAATTAGTACGTGTGATTACATAGAAGGAGCTGAAAATTCTCTCTTTATGTGGTTACGGACTCCAGTCCTGAGAATAGACATAATTTCAAAGATATCACAGAGTTGTGAATTGTTACTACTATTCTTTAGACAATAGTTTATTTCTAAAAGATTAGCCTGTAAAAAAGCAAACAGTGTTGCTTTGTATTTTCCTGAATTTTCTCGTCATTACCAGTTACCAGTTATTGAAAGGTTAAAAGGGTATCAGAAAATATCTAAGTTGCTGAAACTATCCATAAACACCATACTATCGATTTGCAATTCATACAGGTTTAAATATTTTCACTGAGTCAAAAAAGAATAAGACCTTCAACGAATCAATTTGTTTTCGGTAATATAATCTGTAGCTCTACAGTTAGTGTGCACAAAAATGTCAAAGTTTGTAGGTCAATCATCGTTACTAGTTTCTGACCATCAGGAATGGATACTCACAGAGATTTTTAGATGAAAATCTACATCTGGATGCCAACCATCAGTCTCCTATCAATTTGGAGAAGAATAGAGAATTTTGATCACTATGCAGCCACTCTGAAAATCACCTTTACTAATCACTCAGTGATGAACGTGTACAAAAGGCAAACTGTCACTACTGGCCATTTAATTGTATATATATCAATTCACCTGCTTCTTTGGAGCCGGGAACATAGGCTGTACACAGAGGTAGATTGTTCACTGTCAACGCCATCATCTTCTAGTATGACTTAGTAAACGTCGACATAAATCAATCAATAGCTTCATATTACAACATTTGGATGATAGTGGATGAAAGTTCTAAAAGATTCTTTGCAATACCCTACAAGGTGCAAGGTAATTTCCCCAAGGGGTGTAGGGAAATGTTTACTGAAGCTGAAGCTCAAGCAATACAACAACTGAAACCGGAATTGTGTATGTCTGGAAGGTACTTTACCATTTCCTATCCTAATTCACTTCTTAATTCTTAAAAATTTCAGCTCTTAACCTTAAATGATATTTTAAGTTTCCTGTTGTTATTCCGTAAACGTTTTCTGTCCAGTTACTAATTTTTCTTTCTTTTCTCAGTCATAACTAATCACCCACTAGTTCTGGCATATATCCTTCCAACTTGTCAACCGAGAAAAGAATCTAAATAGCCTTTCTGGAAATTTTCAGCGAAAAAACCTATAAAACTAAAGAATAGTGTTGTGTTGCATATCTAGCCTGTTTAATGAAGGAATATATGCATCACCACAAAACTATTATCGAGGGGAGTAAAACTGCTTACATTTTGGGCAATTTAAAAGAGTCGAAAATGCTTTGCATCAATAAATGATGAGATATTTTCCTATTACAAATGGAAATAAAGAATACTTGACAAACCTTCCACTTTAACTGAGACTCTGAATAGTTCATGACTTGTAATATCCATAGAATTGAGATCGGACCTAACAGATACTAGGGAATTCACACAGCATCTAAAGAGATGCATAAAGATCTTGAAGTTAGAAACTTTCAGTCATATAACAACTTGATACAACTAAAAACTCTTTCTTCATGACAACAAATGACTTCAGACAAGTTACTCTTATATTAATAAAGCGACATATATGTCAAATGACTCCTTGGTTTCTATGTCTTTCAAAATATTATCAACTGGTAATGGAAACTATCTACAAAATACCAAGTTTTGTGCAAACCACCTACTGAGTAACACATGTATATTGGTATTAGTCTCAATCTGAAACTTGACAAATCGATTAAATAATCAGGAAATACTTTTTTTTAAAGCAATTATATACCTATCCACTATTAAATTGATCTTTTCTGTAGCCTCACTTTTCCTCTATGGTGTGTTTTTTGTTTTCAGTTTTTAATGATTAATGGAATTATGTCAACATGCTTTTCCTTCTCTCTCTTACTTGTTTGCTAGCTCGTTCACCAGCCTTCAGCCTGTCTCTGCCTGGGCGCATTATACCAAGTTAAGTTTTCTGGCAGTTGAAAATGTCAATTTCAGTGATGTTATTCTTCATCGATAGATGAAAAATATAATTTTTCGTTGTTTTCTTTTTTCAATGACTTATAAAGAGAAGGGTAAAAGGTAAAAACAGATGATAATAATAATAACAGTGAAACAGAACCATATTCGGGTATACATGTATGGAAAGACTAGAATGTACACTCAGTAGAATAACGTCAATAAGGCAGAAAATTGAATGTACCAAAAAAGACACGCTGGATGAAGGTGAATTTATTCATGTAATCATTAATAATTATTACCTTTGTAAAAGAAGAAGAGGGTGATAATGATGATGAAGAGACAGAGGATGCAAAAAAAACCGAGATAAAATAAACACACTTTTATCTTCTCTCAATTTTTATTGTTTGTTTACTTTATTTGATATAAAATAAGAATCATTTACATGCCTTTTCCGTTCTTCTTATCTTTCTATCTCTACTATTTATCACCATTTACACAGCTACTAATATCACTTGTATACGGCACTTTGACTCAGATTAGATGTCTTTAGTCGACGTATATATGTATGTATACATGAAAAGATGTTTCGAGGTATACATGTAGCCATATGACCTATGCGGTTACCGGCAAGCAAGTAATACAATAAAAATGAAAAACAGCTTCCAAAAATATGTACTACTATTCTTATTTGTTTATTTGTTCCTTATACTTGGCTTAAGCTAGAGAAGTGATATTGTCAGTGGGATCAACACACAGCGCATAAAAAGTGTTGCATAAAACCTTCTCAGCCGCTAAATCACGTCCCATCTTCTACAACCAAGTAATTCTAGCTGCAAGAAATAAAGAAAAATTGCCTGGTTCTGCCAGTTCCATGTAGATATACCAGTTCAACTGCTCCTGTGGAGCTAGTTACTCTAGGCGTAAAATGAGGCAGTTCCATCGTCGAATTTCTGAGCACTACCCGTCATGGCTGAGCAAGGGACAAATTTAAACTATAAAGAGCCCCATACTTGGATACCTAGTTGATGCAGGACATCAAGTGGATACCAGAAAAGCCTTCAAGATCATTTATCAGATTCCAATTAATTTATTAGATTGATTACACACTCGGTTACTTCACATAGCAGAGGCGATTGCAATCCACCTTTACAAACCTAGCCTTTATATTCAAAGCAAGTATGTTTGACCACTTTTATTACCGTGGCGTCAACATGAGGTTTAACTCCTAGTATTGCTTTGTACACTTCTTCCCCTTCTTGTTTCTATCAATATTCATTTGTTTTCTTATTATTACTTAATCCCTTATTGTTCATGACTAAACACTAATCAAAAATCACTCCATTTACCTAGGAATAAATTGCTTCATATTTCCAATCTTAGTAACCTACTGATTATTTACATCATTATTTGTAAAACATTACCACGTGATTGATAATTTGATTAAATTGTAAACCTACATATATTAGTGTAGAGCCCAAGATGAAGACCTAATTGAAAAGGAATGTATTTCTTCACTCAATCAGTCTTTTTCCAAATGTCTAAATGGGAATATTTAATGTATTAAAAAAATAGCTAACTTTTTTTTACTTTCATAAAGTTACGTAATTCTGATGAGCATAATCAGAATAAGTGGTATCAACACGTTGAAATATAAACTTTTCTCTTTACGAAATGAAACTGATAGAAAAATAAAAATGATGCGTTCATTGAAGGCAAAAAATGTTTTTTTGGGAACTGACTAATATATATAGTGGAATAAAAATTGAAGAAAAATTTCATCTATAATATATGTTGACATCATTTTGAAAAAAGAAAATGTATGCAATATTCAACAGATATTTTCCTTTAACCTAAGACTATCCAAGAGTAGAAAGCTTCATTGACTAAGCATTTTCTAAATTCAACTAACTTCTAACATAGTGAAATCATTAGTAGGTGGATAGAGGAGATCAGGAGTTAGTACTAGCCGGATGTAGGTTTCATGCTTGGTACCACTCGTTTCTTAAAGTATGTTTAGGTGTCATCAACAGCTGACTGTTTGTATCACTTGTCACTTAATTGGTAATCATCATAAAGAATAATGAAGTTACTAGGTGATAACTGAGGGTGAAATGAAAATCTGTGCGTCGGCAGGACTTAAACCAGCGACCTCCAAGTTTCTAGTCTGGTGATGGACTATGAGGATGCTGATCAAACGTTAATTTTACTTCACTTACCAAGGGTTGCATCTGACTGACATAGGAACTCATGAAGCTATACCACCGTTCATCATACTCAGACTGGCTGCCCATCCGGGACTTCTCATCTCAATCCAAATTATCCTAAATTAGAGAGGAAAATTATCATATTGATTACCAGTTCGACTATCTGAGATTACCAGCAAGAGGCACATCGGATATGTGAATGAGATCAGTTAATAAATGTTATTTTGAACGGAAAAAGGAATAGAATGAGCCAAACCCAGTCTATCTAGTGCTCTCGGAGAAGAAGACACTTGCATAAATGCATGATTATTCATTTCAGGTTGGTATTCATCATGTCTGATATCAGTTGATAAACAGTGAAAACCCAGGGCACTGAAAAACTGTTTCGTCCTAATATGGGACTCCTCAGCAGCACGTACGCGCCTATCGGGGATTGAACTGAACATCTTAAAATTCTGTGGCCATCGCGTTACCATCCAGCCACTGCATCATAATCAGTAGTCCATATTTCCAACTTCTTTCAGTTCACGACATAGAGCAATCATTGCTGATTATTTGTCTGGATGACATTCAGGTTTGCCCCACCGGTCACGACTTCTCACTTGAACTTCAGGAATCACCTCTCAAAGTTAGTCACCAATGAGTACTATATTAATTCAATATGAGGGTTTGTAAGGATGTATTGATTTGGCATTCATCATAAAAGTCTTGGGTTCGGTTCTTGGCGCGGTCATGTGCGCACTGATGAGTCCCACACCAGGACGAAATAGTTGTTCAATACTCCCAGGTTCCTCCAACGAATGTCAGTTCATGACGAAAACCAACTTGAAAACCAAATATTTATGAAGTGTCCTTTCCTAGTAGCTTCTCAAACCAAAAACATCGGTTAAAAAATACGAGTATTTAGAAGAAATATATATAATGAGCTGTAGCTTTCGTTAACCACATCATAACGATACAAACACCAAATGGCTATTTCACCTATTGAAGATCAACTTGTTCAGTGGTTTACTCGAAAAGGTAAGGCTGATACAGTAGAAGTGTTCAGACCAGCACTATCTTACTTAATTACCTGGTTTACCATGGATGAATGATCACTTTACAAAACACTTACAAATCATTCTAATCTGAGTGGCGAACCTGCACACCACGGTGTATAGTTTTCAATTACTCATTTCTCTTCATTTGTTTGTGACACTTTTGTGTGGAGAATCCCACTACTTATACTTATAGTGAAGGTGTCAGTATATTTACTTGATGGTTTCTGTTCGAAACTCACCTAACTGCAAGAGAGGTTGATATGAACTGTTATATTTGTGAATAATTGGTACACTAAACGGAATGACTTGCTCTCGTGTATCCAGTCACATGGAGAAGTGACCGGAGACTTATAAGGTGAGATTGAGAGTCAATAATTCTTATTTTTAGCAAAGTTCAAATCATAAACTGGTCAACAACTGCTTAGATCAACCAAAATGTTTGAATCAAGACTATCCTTATACCAGACACAAGATATAGCCAATATGACTATCCGTCTAGTTAAGTATGGTAGATCTTAGTCCACGAACATGGATAAAAATTTTATCTGAATTAAAAGTAACAACATACAGTACAAAGAATCGAGTCATAATACTAATGCCATTGTAAAACACCTTTGGAGTACCTTTCATATACATCAAATATTTTTTGACCTGATTGTTCAACTGGAGCATTTTTCTCAGAGTAAATTGATTATCTACGTAAAAACAAGTTTTTTATTTATTTGCACATCATTGTTTTAGGAGGAAAATACATTAAAGAATAGGCTAAATGTACATAAGAGTATCAGCGATTCTGTTAGAAATTTATATTTTCTGTAATTTTTCCAATTCTCTAGACTAAACAAGACTAGAGAATAAGGCTGAAAAGGTGATAAAACTGATCATCAAGAGTCTAAACTTCTCATCAATAATCATTTAAAGTGTGATAAATATTCTGTGAATAGTATGTAACAGAGTTAGTTTAAATTACAATACATGAGTTTACTATCATGTATTATGCTTCCGTCTTTACTGTTCACCAACATCTATTCATTTTGACAACAAAAGTGTATATTTCAGCACTGAATTGTTGTGCAGTTAACATTCAGTGATTATTCGCATTAGACTGATAATCTTTGATGAAATTTATAGGCACAGCTACAGCAAACTCTTTAAAAATCCTACTACTTTTAGGAATAACATTCATATTGATTAATCTCACAGTCAACGGTTGTATCACTTACTGTTCATGAGATGGTCACACTGTGTGATCAATTCTCATGTCTGAATTGTTTGTTAAGTGTTGAAGAAATACTATGTCTAAGTTCTGAATACCAGTCAACACTTAATGAACTAGGAACGATGTTTGGACATGAAACTTGTGATATGATGCTGAATGGATACCACTAATTTTATTCGAATCTGATTGACAGTCAGTGTTCAGAGTTCATCAAACCAAAGCCTAAAGTTGATGACTTGATAGATGAAAACTTGAATTCACACATAGTTTCGATTTATGTTCAAAGCTACCGTCACATTTGTAGACAGAGAAGAATGGGATTGTCCAGTTTTATATACATTCGATGTTTGACAATGCTTGTAACTCTGGAGGAAGATTTTGATAGTGCTGTATTCTTTGAGCTGTACCGATGGCGTTGCCTAGAATACAAAGCTTCAAAATCATATCATCCAACTCGGAGAACAAAATACCATCAAAATATATTCGATGTAAGACATATTTGCGTACAACAGTGAATTCTCCTAATATCAAGATCGAGAAATATTCTGATTTTAATCGGGATTTTACTTTTAAAGTAACATTCAACGCAGACCAGCATCAGTTGGAGGACCAGTGAAAACCTGGAAGCACTATACAGCCGTTTTCTTCTTGATGAGACTCCTCAGCAGTACACACTCACAACCCCCCCATGGATTGGGCTCATGACCTTCATGTTCCAAGGTGAACGCGTTAACCACCCAGCCACTGGGTTGGAGTTCAACGGTTTACAGATCCCTACAACTCTTAATTTGCAACATGCAACCACTTCCCACCAAGGTCAGCTAGTCGGAAATGAAGCGGATTCCAAATGAAAACGTTGGATGATAATAGTCCTGTATCTTGAATTTACAGAAGTTTGAAGCTGTGAACTGTCGAACTCCAACCCAGTGACTGGATGGTTAACGCATATGTCATAAAACCTGAAGGTCTCAAGTTAAATCAATGCCAGGGTTGTGGATACGTACTGCTGAGGAGTCTCACACTGAGACGAAACAGCTGTCCAGAGCCCCCATGTTTTCGCCATCTGATATCAGTTTACGATGAATACTAACTTAAAGAAATATTAGTTTGTATAATTTGCCATAGCTTATCTTTAGATCTTAAATATCACGAAAAAAACACAAGTTAAAATAAACCCAAAGGTTGGGTAATTATACTTCAAGATTAAAACATTAGGTCGATTAGAGAAATGGTGTCATAATGACACCTTTAACAACTTGAAATATAAGTGAATACTTGGAAGTAATTAATATACTATTCAAGGGAATTTCTGTAAAGACAACAATATTTTAGATGCAGTAAGTGGTGGTGACACAAGAAGAGAGTGTTAAGTCTAGCTAATACTTTTATTCTATCTAGTGTCAAAATGTTTTAATACACCTGTTTACATATCTGATATATTTAGTCAACAGTATATCAAATGATAATACTTGTCTTTTTTACATGAACTTCAGACAAAGTTGGTTCTAAACTCCGAAAGAAAAACAAAAAAGGTAAGAACAGAAACAATAATTATGGAGAAATATTTAGTCTTATTTCTAAATTAACGGCAAGCAGGCTAAGGTATGTTTATGAATAATGAAACCAAGGTGTAAATAAGCAAAGAAATCCAATTACTTCTTCAAAAACCTTCCCCCCGAGTGAACATCTTTGTCTTAGCTAAAAAAAATCCCTACAATGGAAATACTGATAATAAAAGTGTCGGAAAACAAAGTAAGAAATAAAAAGAGGTGGAAACATTCATGACAGACTTTTAAGAAAAATATTAAGTATAAACAACAAAACACTGGAAGATTTTTTGCGATTCTTTTCTAATAAAGACGAAATTAGTCATCATGACTCACTAAAGAATAACTTAATGGTGAATCGTGAATAATAATGGCTTAATGAAACACAAACAGGCATGATGTGGATAATATCCAAAGATACTGGACCCAAAGAAATGTATACACGTGATCCACTGAACAGTTCCATAGACGTACATTATAAAGGCTTCATACCTTTGGATTGTTAGTGTAACCACAGCTAAGGTAGACTGGGTTTTTAAACTTTAACCACTAAGTCATAGACTCAAGTTTTCTTCACCTACCGAAGTCTTGACAGTCAGATAGTATAATAGGCCTCACACAATTAATGTAGCTCAGCTTTTGATAAAGAAACATATATGCGGTTGCTAAAAATGAACGTTTTTAGCTGATGTTGGCTGGATCGTGGTAATGACCCAACTGAAACCTTAAAAAAACAATAAATGGGAAAAACAGTCATTCAGAAAGTGTAGCTATTATATAGCAAGAGCCATTAAACAAAAATTCATGATTCTAGGCTTCTGTGGTCCCTCGCAGTTTTCAACAGAGTGTTTCACTCGATGGTTTAAACTCCTATCAGTTAGTGCCGAATTTAAGTACCTTACCGATGAGCCATTCTCGTCACGAATGATTCCCTGCAATGCTGGATTATGTGTACAGATTGTTTACCAGAGGGTAGTGTTGCAGACTTGTTTCGAAGATTCTATTCAATAGTGAACACAAAGGACTATACACCATCCTCTAGTAAACAAAAATAATGTAATATCTGTTGGCTACCGCTGTCATTCTGGATTAGTGCCATAGCTTAAAATATCTCTGTAACACTTACTCATTCAATCTGAATGTTAATTCCAAGTTCAAAAGTTATTAGATTATATATGTGAATCTTAAATTGCTTACGAGGCTTTGCCTCATATGAAGTTCTTTGTGATATCTGTCTTACAAAAAGTGGTCATTTGTTAGTGCACTAACGTCTCCAGTTCCTACACAATTACTCATTAGGTGACGAAACATGTCCATCGAGTCAGAGAAAAAAGAAAAGATAATTCTGCGAAGAAAATCTTATTTTTCAATGATATCATTTTATTAAGCTGTACAGTAGTATTTATACATATCACAAACATATAACAGTCGATTGTTAAAGAATGGAGGATAATTGCAAAGGAACTGGAATCAAGAATGCAAGGTGGTTGCGTAATAATTTTTAGACAGTGAAAATAATGAGAAAGGCAAGGAGTTTAACATGGTGAAAATTGTTGGTAGATGAGAATTGCAATGAAGATGAAGACTGAGGCGATAATAATAAACTAAGTAATTATAATGAAATTGGCAAAGAGTTGTGAATGAGTTAAGACCATGGTAAGATAGAAGGTTTAACATATTTTTTTTGGACGCAGAGATAAGGCTTGAGTTGGTGAATTGCCAGTGCTTCTGCTGTGCACAACTGTCGAAGGCGTACTCCTCTTGAACTTTTTCATTTGATCCTAAAAATGACACTGAAGAAGGACTCTGGTCGAGCTATGTGTCTAGAGTTGACTAAATGTTAATGAATTGAACTGTTAATTGATTTACATTCTCCCCTTGACAAGCATGCGGGAAAGTGCGCGCTTTGTGCAATTCCTTATAAGTAGCCCCACCGGAGCAAATAAATTTGTAGACATTCACTGTGATGGCCTAAGGCGGAAGCTTGTCCTTAAAGCACCCAGGAACCAGTTGCTGACTAGAGAAGCTGATGTCTGGCTACGCAGAGAAGAATATCTTCTTCAGAGATGTGGACAGCTGATTCCTCAGGATCTCTTCTGACCTATCGCCTTAGAAACCAACGTTCATAAACAAGGTCTTCTCTGAAACTATGAGTACTAGCTCCGTATTCTGTTTTAATCTTTACTTCTTCTCAATGAATCTGGATGGGTATCCATTTTGCATGAGAATCTCCTTTAGTTTGTCTCATCCACCACAGCCTATAGTATCACTTGTGCAGATTCTTCTGATTCATGAAGATTAGGAATGCATCAAATTCCTTTTTCTGCTAAGAGGCATGCAATTATGGTAATTCAGGTATTATCCATTTCATTTAGGCCTCCTATGCATCGACAGACATTTGGTTTTAGTTTCAATAAGACATTGGGAAAATGAATTTCTGTGTTACATTCAAATTCTGATATGAAGTTGATCGATGGGTGACAATCATTAAACTTTTTAACTACAGTCTTAATATCTGTAGTTTGTTCACATACGATGAATGTATCATCCACATATCTTTTATGTAGGTAGAAACTATCAGCTGTTGAATGAGGTATATTATTCTCAAGGTTTGCCATAAAGTAATCACCCAATAGCTGTCCAGTAGGTGATTAACACTTGAATGGACATTTTACACAAAAATTTACTTAAGTCTGTTGTTGTTACATCTATTTCTCACAGCCTGTTAAAATCTGTATCAAACTATAGACACAAACTATATAGAAACATCGCAATGGGACCTGAAAAGCCCAAGAATATTACTAGAACATAAACGAAGATTCGATAGAAAATGTATTTATTCTTTCGGTTATTAAATACTCCTCTAGGAGTCTTTTTTTAATGAGAAAATGTTCACCAAACCTATTGTCAATAAATTATCCATCATACTCAACAAACCGTAAAATGTGTCGATTCATAACTTTTAAAATCCTCACTAATCATATGGGATATTAGTGCAGGGCTTCCTGCCAACAGCCTACAACTATGTGATACCTATCAAAGCGCAGAGCGAGGCTGAGCTTTATAGCTTAATAGCCAAATTTGGAAATAATCGATAGGACTTACTGTCATTTTGTTTGAAAGCATATGACCGGTACTAAGCCAATGTCTATGCTGTAATGCATTATTATCTAGAGTGAGATTAAGTTGTAAATAACCTCAGACTTGAGAAGTAAAAGGTTGCTTGCCGACCTGAACCATGTAGATTTATGTAGACTTCTCTGGTACGAATCTAGGAGACAATTGGGTTTGATAGCTTGAACCCCTAGGAAGTTTAGCTGATAATTAACTGAAGTACAACTTATTCGATGTTACTGGGATTATCCTGTTGCTGATTGAACCGAATTAACTGGTCTGTTTGGCATATGGGGTCCTGAGTAGATGCCTCAATATCACTTGCATTTAAAGCCTTAATATTAAAATATATGGTGGGAAGCGGGTACATCCAGATGACGACTCCTAAATACGACGAAATCCATGTCCTGGATTCCACTACAAGCCAATATCCATCAATAATATGTAATTGCAACAGAGGCAATATCAAGGTATCCCATATGCCAATAGAAACCGATCAATTCGGACCCTTTCAACAACAGGATAATGCAAGAAACATCATATAAACCATACCTATCACACAAGAAGTGAGTATCGTGACTCAGTGGCCTAGGGGATAAGGCTCCGGCGTTTGAATCGATCGGTCTCCGGTTTGGATCTCAGTGGGGATGACAACGCTCAATAGGATGCAGTTACATTCGGCTGGCGAGTCTCGGATAGTAAGAAACGGACATCCTGGTTTCCACTGATAGCCACTACTCACCATTAATACCAAAACTGAAGTGAAACTTAGCCTAGCCTTCATCTAATTTACAGTATAATGGGTATTTTATCGATTTCATCCCCCTTTCTCGCAATCTTATGATATTTTGCAACTGGTGACATTCAATGGTTTGATTACCAGATGGTTACTCTCGTTCACTTTCACCTCAATTTCGTCTTGTGACATATGACAACCTGCATATTTACACAGTAATGCCAGATTGTACGTTCTTATATGTTGTTCTGTCTACACTTTATGAACTAGACACTTGGAAATATTGTCTTACTGTTCAGATTTTCGTCAAATATTTACACTCAAATTAAACACATCAAGTATCGAGAAAGTATATTCTGATTTAGCTTGCTGATATACAGACGTGGCAAATAGATAAGGATAAAATGCACATTTTGCTTCAGAGAAAAAAATCAATCTGAAGTACGTATAGTCAAATGACGATTCGTTTTGCCACTAGAATTTGAAGATCTGATCATCGATAATATTGGATTATCCAAACAGTGGATTTGTTTGTTAAAACACGCTGATAAATACAATTTTAATTAACCAACAGTAGTAGACTTTAAACTTTTATAACAGTTATCTAAGTTTACGCTCGTTATATCATATTTATGGTTAAATTCAATAGTACGTTTCGTGTAGCATTATTTCCTTTAACTAGCATTCAATATGGACTACAAGGTGTTGTGTTGAGATACACTAAAGAGAAGAGATAGCAGACGAACTGAAAACAAAATTTTTGATTGACACTAGTTATATGCATTAATTGGATTATTTTGAACAAAGTCACAACGGAATTCTCATTTCTTTCTTTGACTTTCTTATCATTTCTCTTTTACAGTGATGAAATAATCTGACAAACTGTCATTTTTTTCCTTTACACCATTTTATTTCCTAAGCATTTTTATTTTGAAAAATACTGTCTAGTTAGTGACAAGAAAAGTGACCGTACATAGTTAAACAAAGAAAAGCACTGAAAAAAGTTAGATTCATTCTAGTTATTGATCATTAGATAATAATTAATTTCTATTGCTGAGTGAAATATGCTGATCAACATTTGTGTTGCTGTTCACTAGAAATTAGAGATTGTTTTTCCCAACACTTAATAGTTTTAAACTTGCCATTCATTCCTCTGGTCTTTATTCTTATTTTCTGTATGAATTGCTATCTCCAGCTAGTATCAATCTTATCGTATATACTGATGAAGTGACAGTTTCCATACCTATCTCCTCTACAATAGATTGTTCTCAACTGAACAATTTCTTATCTACTAGTGAATTATGGTCCTTTGTGAATGGTTTTCTGATTAATTCTTCAAAATGTTAGACTATAGACTTTAATTTCAGACCTAAATATAACCTATGTAAGTTGCTGAAGTCTCATAATTCATATTCTGTTAATGGTTGTGTAATAAAGACTCTTACAAGTATGAATAATCTCGCCGAGTGTTTTTCTTCGAACCTTACATAGTCCTGCGAAATCTTACCAATTTCCAAAAAAAACCTCCATCCACCTTACTATGTTAGGAAGCTGATAGTCTCTCGTGTAATTCAGCCTATTCTCTTGTGTTTTATAAGCTTCTAAAATTTCCCCTTTATTCTTTACTAAGTGCCCAAAAAAAGAGACCAAGCAATGTTGCATAGATTGTCGGTAGAACCAGAATAGTTTACCTCGAAACCTTCTAACTGAAACTGTTGTGAACAAACATCTTGACTCACGTAAACATCTGGCAGGCATTGTTTCATAAGATGATCAGAATCCTCTTCAATCAAGTGTCAGCCTTCAAACAAGGCCAACAGTCAGTATTTAGGACTTTATGGATGTACTGCTAAACATAAAAACTTTGCCACAACCTATTTAGTTTGTATCATGTGCAAGGAAGAAAGTGTTACAAGGGAACTCACTAATCAAATTTTGTTTTTTAAAGCAAAACTAATTAAAGATTAAACAGCTTGTTGTTACGATAGTATTATGAATCTAAGTGTGAATGTAACTGTTTACCTAAGATGAATGTGCATTCTCAAGGAATTTATAGATGAACTAAATATTCTTATCTTTCACATAAGTTCTACTTACTTCATTTTATCAGGCATGTACATACACTGTTTCTGTTCAACTGATTCTGTATAATGTGCTGAATAACCTGTACAGTATTCCGAAATACCTTTCATAATAAAGCCATTTTAATTATTACTGTAATTTTTGAAATTCTACTTGATTTTCTGAAGGTTCCCAACACACATTTCCTTGAATAACTGAGCACTTGGGAAGTAGTTTCCTATAGATACATGAGATAAATGACACTTATGATTTTCTGTTGTCATACAGAGTCGAATCGTTTGACCTCTGTTGGAAGAAGGCCTCTTATGTAGATGTCTTGATACTGCCTCAGGAGATACAACGTCATTAATATTCAGGCAGTATCGGTGCATCCACATAGGAGCCCATCTACCAACAGAGGTCAAGCAGTTCAGTGCTGAATGGCAACGGAAAATCAAACAACAACTGCAACTCCTTTCAAGAATGGTGGCTTTCGTGCCCCAGTGACCTAATGGATAATACTTTGGCGTTTGAAGCCATGGGTACGGAGTTCCAGCCTCCGTGGGAACAACATCACTCACTGGAATCCAGATCTATCCAGCTGTCGACTCCCAAATGTGACGAGACGCGTGTCGTGGATTCCACTGCTAGTTAACAAAATGAACACACCAAAGTTGAATTCAACAAGAGGAATAGTAAAGAAATGAGAGCTGCAGTATCAACGGTGGAGGTAGAAAAACCATTGGATGATGGAAGAGGGGGAAAAGACAGATCGGGAAGATATGGGATCATCATTAAGGTGGGTGGGTATGAGAAATCTATGTGTCTGCAACACTTTAAATATTATTTGACTGACAGGAATATAGCCAGTTGGTTGACCAAGCGTTAAACAGATAAATCCGATTGATAAATTTGAAATAGCAACTTGGGTTGTAGTTAACCTCTGGTACCAATCCTACCGGAGCCAAACTTTTCTTCCCGATTCTGTTGATAAATCCATCTATGTCCATACTGAGCCTTACAGCTGCATAAGTCACTGGTCAGAAATGCTCGGATTAAGTTATTACCCCTTGGATAGTATATTTGTTTCGTTAGACTTTCAATATCATATTAAGCATTGTCTACAAGCACTTATCACCATCTTATAATGATGACTGTATGTACGCACTGAATTCTTGCAATACAGACATGATTTCTAGTAATCCTATAATGTGTACTACATAAAGAACAATGGGGAAATTCTTAGACTGAAACGCGTTCATCAAATTTTGTCTTTTCTTCGTATACATAACAAATGACACAAGACACTTGTTATTATTATCACTATTTATTATTTGTACCTTGGATTCCTAATGGAACATAGGGATTCAGTAGCACGTCTCCATTCCTCTCTCATCTTTCAATCTTTTGAACCTGGCTCCATGACAGCCCACAATGCTCTCATTTCTTCCTCGCACGATCTCCTGCATGTCACCCTCACCTCGGATGCCCAACTCGTTGCTTCCTATTTGGGTCCCACTCGAGTGACTGGCCTGACACGTGATGTCCCCAGTCGGCGTTCTTAGTGTATGCCCAATCCAGTCCATCTCCACTTCCTTCTGCATATTTGTTCAGCGATAGCTTCTTGGTTAGTTCGTTACCTAGCCAGAGTTCCTTGTTGCTTATTATTTCTGGCCATCTGATCTTTAGTAACGAGCCAGAGTAGGCAGTTGTTGATGAATATCTGTAGTTTGTTGGAAATCCCTCTCGTAGCGCGCCAAGTCTCTCAACCATACAAGAGCACTGACTTGACGTTGGTGTTGAAAATCCGGATGTTGTTCACACTTTGTGCTGAGTGCAGAAGATCTTCACACTGGTTTCAGGTTAATGAACGCCTGTCTTGCCGTCTTTCCGATCCTGGCTGCTTTGACATCCTCGTCTGTGCCACCTCCTGCAGTTGAAACGATGCTACCTAGATAGGTGAAAGAGGCTCCTTCCTTTAATTTTCTCCCATTGATGGTGATTGGAGCTTGTTGTTGTTGGTTGGGTATCATCATCACCTCTGTCTTCTCTACGTTAACTTGAAGTCCCGTCTTCGCTGCCCTGGGTGGACAGAAGCATGATTCCTCTCCAGTTCTTGCAAACAGTTAGGTCGCCATTCTTCCAATCTCCAGGTACTTTCCCTTCCAACCAGACCTTCTGCAATAGTGGTGTGGTGTGAGCATGTCCAATTTTGTCTCTGCGTCTGATCTCAGTGCTTCCGGCGAGATTCCATCTGGTCCTGCTACTTTCCCGCATTTCAGTAGCTTTATGGCGTTCAGGACTTCCACTTTTGTTGGAGGATTTATGTTCACCTGTAGTTCTGTGGCTGGGCTGCTGGTGGTATCTCTGGACGAAATGTGGGTGGTGGTCGGTTCAAGAGCTTCTTGAAGTGGTAAGCCCATCTTTTCCTTTGTTACTCTTCTTTGGTAACTAGATTTCCGTCATCATCTTTTATTGGTTTCATCTGTGTTGATCTCTTCCCAGATAGCAACCTGGTTGTTTGATATAATGTAGTCAGGTTTCTCCTACCTGCAGCCTGTTCTGCTTCACTTGCTAGTGTGTTGTGGAATTGTCTTTTGTTTTTGCGCGCACTCTTCACTTTTTTGCCCAGTGTTTTGTACGTTGTACTCAGTTCCTCCTCTCTTTGAGCATCCATGCACTGGTTTATCTTCTGCTTAACCATCATCCTCTCCTCTATCAACTTCCGTGTGTCCGTCGAGATCCATTCCTCGTCTTCTTTCTTCCGGACACGGTTATGCAGGTTTCTTTACACGTAGCTTTCATAGAGTTCCAGTGTTCATCCACACAGGTTTCTTCAGGGATGCTGCTCGATATCTCCCATTTTGTCTTGATGGTTGACGTGAAGATATCCTTTGTAGTTTCGTCCTTCAGTTTCTATTCTGGGTGTTAAACTTGAAGGCTTTCAACTAGATCTGGCATGTCCTTGGCACTAGATAGTAGTCCGAGCCTACATCTGCTCCTCTTCTTGACCTTGTGTCAAGTAGGCTGTCTGCGTCTCCACTTTATTCACATTGACATGAAGTCGATTTGATTTTTAGTGTAGTGTGTCCATCTGGTGAAATCCATGTCGCTCGCTTTATGGATATCCTTGTGCTTGAACACACTGCCTCAAATCACCAGATCGTCGAATGCACAGAATTCTGCAAACAATTCTCCATTCTCGTTCATCACGTCACCTAGCGCTTCTCGACCCATGGTTAGTTCTCTTCCTGTGTTGTCTGCTCCCAGTTTGGCATCCATGTTGCCCCACGCATTAGAGTTTTGATGTCGTAACTGGAGCGGGGTCTTGTCCAGTGTTGATTGCAGCTGTCTGTAGAATTCCTCCTTCTCCTGATCTTCATTATTTGTAGGTGCGTAGCATTGGTATTGTATGATTGTGATTTTCCTTCATTTTGAGTTGAACCTTTCCGTCATGATTCTGATGCAAGTGAAGATTGGTTCCCACTGTATAAGAGCCTTCGATGTTCTCGCAGACATCATGATAGCCACTCCAAAACTCAGTGTGCTCGTGATTGTCGTCTGGGTGACAATATCGGAGTAGATTATTGACTCCTCTGCAGTTGACAGTTTAGACAGTCCACTTCCATTCCATATGCAGATTATTCGCAGATTCCTAGCCTAGTATTTCCATACTATACCTTCTCATCTCGTCTGAAATCTGGGCAGCCTTGCTAGGTTCAAGTATAGTACGGACATTCTATGTCCCCATCCTTACTTCCGCTTTCACCGAGAGAACAGAAGACACATCGGCCGATTGGCTTCCCGAAGGCTTTCACCAACCGTCGTCATTTTGCCTCTCTGATTCCAGCGAGTAATAATTTTTTTATTTTTTATATTTTGTTTGTACTTTGAAGTTTCTGTAGCAGTTGGATTGGTTTTCCGGGGTACGGTTGCTAACCGTATGCCCAACCTTCTCTCTTAATTTGGGCTTAGGATCGGCTGGTAACTGGTGAACTAGTTAACCAGTCGAGGTTTAAGATACCCATGAGAAGAAAAAAAAGTTAATCTTTATCAAAAATGCGAAGGGAAGAGTTCAGTTCAGAACCATAGGGGAACCGATGAGTTGGGCGTCTGAGCCGAGGGTGACATAGAGGAGACCATGTGAGGAAGAAATGAAAGCTTGTGGGCAGTCGTGACGCCAGTTCCAAAAGACTGCAGAGAAGAGAGTGAAATGGGGGCGTGCTACTGAATCCCTATGTTCCACTAGGAACCTAAAGGAAAAATAATAATGGTAATAATGTATAGTATCCACTGTTTCTATTCAATTGATTCTATGTGACATGATGACAGTTGTGTACAGTATTCTTGAAATATCTTTTAGGATAAAGCCATTATTATTGTTATTATCAAAGCTTGCAGAGGTGGTTTGATAAAATCTAACACTGTTATTAACTGTTTATCTTCATCCTGAGCCACAAACCTTTTCCATCATTCTTAATCCAAAGACATACAATCCTAGGGTCAATTAATTAAGTTCAGCATTATGTGTTGGAATACCATTAGTGTTATTATTTAATGACCGAATGATATTTTCTAAAAACATTTTGTTAGTGATACATCCTCAGATTTCAATGAAAGTGTGGTTACCACTAGGATTAAATCTATAACAAAATGTGTTGACTTTTGCATCAATAATAAAATGTAGGGTTTAATGCCTCAAACTTTAGCAAGTTATACAGTAGGCTACTGCACTCATACTCATACTCATTTTTATTATTACAACAATAAGTGGTTTGAGCCCAGTAAATAGAGCTTTCGCTTTTTAAAAGGAATGATTGGTGAATTTTAATTTCAGCATAAATATCAGTATTCACTCAGGTAAAAGGATAAACAACTGATGAGTCTAGATCAAGACGAAAGGTAAGTTCTAAACTTTACTAGTAGACATCATTAAAAGATATTTGTGTGTTTTGTAAACTGTTATGATTTCATAATTTACAGAGCTGTGAACGCTTCCTATTAAACTGGTTATATAATTTATTGAAATTCGGTTTGATATATTTATATATACATATACCTTCTTCAACACTTCAAAAATGCCCCTTGCTGAGGATTTACATGTCTAAATAGTCAGTTACCTGGTTAGGTAGTCAGTTTTGAAATTTTAGAAAAAAAAAGGTAAAAACTTACGGTAAAAATGCTTTACAATATCTCAGTTATTGGAAAAGCATGAAAAATATTAGTGTTAATTTTCATAGATAAACTAAGAAAGTAACCAATTTAATAATTTATTGTCGAATATTGAATTTAATAATATAATTGAATATACAAGGTAGATAATGACTAAATTTTGTCGAATATACTCTGTTATTAATACACTATTCGTAAAGTGATACTGTCAAAATGTAATTACGTTAAAATATGTCTTGGTATTAATAACGGTTAAATAGGGAATAAAATGTAGTGCCAAATAGATCGCCTTTCAAATCACTGGTTTATGCTAACCAGTCTTGCTAGTTTATACATTTCTAAGCATTTTTAATACTGAAAATCATATAAGAAATGAATAGGTTATTAGTGTTTATAAGCCGAAGCTACAATTGCTTCGTAAAGTACTCTGCTTAATTTATGCTCCGAAATAACTTTAATACTCATAGTTCATACTCAGTAGGTAACAAATATTAGAAGAGGGCCACATTCATATGCCATCACTGAGTGAGTATGTTAAAGTTGCAGGGATTAGATGCGTATTTCTCCTAGAACAATGAGTAGACTAATAATCTGAAAGCGGGTTAATCAGGAAAAAGTGTAAAAACTTTATATTCATGAAGAGATAGTGTACTAAAGAAGAACATGTTAGTCATACAGTATGTTAGGAAATGAAGTGAAAAATTACTGTAGACTGTTATGAGGAAGTGGTTTGTTTTTAGTTTTGCTACTTCACAACAGTACACAAAGTGAAGGTGAATGTAAAACAGAGGATACCAGAAAGATAGAGAAGTATGAGAAGAATTGATTTTGCACCAGATTACCAATATCCCCGATCACTATTTTCTAACAGAAATTCCTAGTTCAAAGCCTGTATCAATGAAAATTACTGTCTACTTAACTTTACATTCCATATTAAACAAGATTTTCCGGTTTATTACACGATAACAGAGTATTGTTGAATTCAGTAACTTTATGCTGGAAGTTATTCACCACATTTAAGAGATTGTTAAAGTACTAACAGTCCAACAGTTATTCACTATAATAACCTGCTAGGTACAGTCATATAAAAAGGGATATCGAAAATCCGTAGGAGATCCTAAATAAAACATTCAAACCTGTTAGCTCATTCACAGGATGTTTTGTTGGCCCAAGTTATTATATTTAAAGGATAACATCCAATGCCTGTGAGGTCCGGTATAGGCTTAAAAGTGACACATCAGAATTAGTCAGGTTATTTAAATGCAAAAGAATCAGGTAAATTTAGAATGGTAGACATTAGCAAGATAAATAATCTATAAAGAAATCAGAGATACGTACTGTAGTGTATATAGATGTTCCTAAGGAGTGATATATTCAGAGGGATAGATAGGTTCATCACAGCATTTTTTCCATCGAATCAATATTCAGAAAGTACAATAAGAATTGTTCAGCATTAGGTCACGAGATAGGGAAAACTCCACTATAAGTAAAATAAAGGATTAGAATCAGTAAACTATACAAACCAACTGCTTAAAACTGTTTACTACTTCAATTTGATGATAAGCTGTAAGTTGTGCTAGAAGCGTTATTTGTCTATGATCACTTATTATACGATAAATCAGATAAATTAATCTAATTTACACTGATATTTAAGGCTTGAGTTTAAATCAATAGTGAATCATTGAAAATTGTATATATAGTTTTTGAACCAAGTGAATTAAGAATTTAATACCAGGTAAATATTTAAAGGTGGTGTATCATATCATATTGTATAGCTTGTAGCGTTTATTATGCATTAATAATCGAAATATCACTTTTCCAACCATTAAGAAACTAAACCTCACATTCAAACTTCTGGAAGGTTCATTTCGAATCTATCTCAATACCTTGTATTTTTCGTTTACTTATGAAGTTAGATCAAGTAGCATCAGCACACATAAGAGATAACTCCTGCTTCCTGCCTGCTATGTAGACAGGTATCCGGAAGTAGATATTTAACGAAAGTAATCAGGCTTAATATTCAAAGATCCACCAGTGAAAACCCAGTTGAAAAAAATCACTATATTATCAAGAAAAAGGTGTAAGATATTGGGTAAAAAAGCATCTTGCAATCGATAGTAGAATTCTAAATCAGTGGAATGGAAATTACATCCAAGAGATATTTTTAACAAAAACGGAAGCTGCAGGCAGCAAGTTATGTTAAGCTACCTTCTTATCCATCTCGGTGTTATCTGAAGTAGAATCAGATGAGAAAGAAGTTGGTGACCAGTGAAATACATAACACTAACTGTTGAGCGTTTATTTTAACCCTTTGAGAAAGAAAAGGCTGTCTGAAAGTAGTTGATATAACTATTACAACACACTGCTTTTCCTATTCTATATATTTTTCTTTCTGTATCCTCGATATTTATTATTTCTCTACTCCTCATACTGCTTTTTTTGTTCTGTAAATAACCGTGCTAACTTGTACTTTGGTTTTGGGCCTCTATCCTCTTTCTAATCGACCCGATCATGTTAGAGTTTTATAATTTTCTTCATCTGATAATGTACAGCATTAAATGATCACTATTTAGTACTCAATACTGTCCATGAAGAAAACATTATTATTAATAACCCGTCAATACATTTGGTAATCGCTTCAGTAATATGCATTCCTTGGTCCCATATTTCTAAGCAAATCATTTCATCAGTACAAAATCCTATCGCAACGCCTAGCTAGAACTGTCAACAGGATTTTTGATGCAGGTTGGCCTTGTATTTCATTCAGTAGTCGGCCAATACTCAGTCCGAGACTAAGGATAGCCTACATAATCTACCTCTTCATCTTGAATGCATCAATTTAACTGTTTCTATGGAACTAGATACTTAGGGCGTACGATTAGGTAGGTATGCTTCCGGATACGTGAGAATTTACCAGGTTGATTCAGAAAGGGGAAGTGGAAGTGTTGAAGAGTTCAGTCGTAACGCATCTAGTCGACACAAGGCATCACACAGATGCTAATCAAGCTTTCAGTGTCATTCATCTTGTTCTAAAAGCGATACCAAATGTAGTTCGCCAACGCCTGCTTAACATATCTGAGGGTTTCGAAATAAGATTGATCAAGCCTGAACTTTGGAAGAGGATGTTCAAGTGTTACTTCTCCCTTGGCCTTAAGTTAGGTGAAGGCCACTCCTGCCATCTTATTGGTTATCCTTTTATTCACCATCATATCATTCTTCCGTATATCTACCATCCCAATGCTAACTAATTTAAAATGATTAATCGATTTCCTTACAATGGTGAAAAATAACTGTAGCTAAGGTGGATAGCCTTGATTGTGTTGTGTTCTCTGAGCTGGGTTGCTTAGTCTTGAAGCTTTCATCGTCCTGCTAGACGACATCATCAGCACTGACTTCAGTATGAAGGAAATAGCAAAAAATTATATATATATATATATATATATATATATGCAGGAGGGGGTTGAGAACAATGTTATGAATGACTTTAAAGGCCACCCTAACCCAGTTTCGGTATTTCGCCTGGAAAACTACTTTTCCATAAAATAAAGAAATGTAATTGGCTGTCTCATCAGTTGCTAGGATGGCCTTTAAAGTCACTCTAATGTTATTCTAGAGCTGCTAAAAGATGTCATAGTTGAGTAAGCGAAATAAAAAGTCAACAGGGTTACACTATAAATGAGTACAGCTCAGAAAGTGAGAGTAGGTTTTGAAATAGACCGACAAAATTGAAAAAACTAAGGGTTGTGAGGTCATGAAATTTTGTATTTACAAATTTAGGAGATTAAAATTACCAAGGTAATGCAAGGTTGACAATAGTTTCTTTTTGAACACAGAATATATTTGACTCTTTTAATTTCAGCTAATCCAGCAAACCGCATAATGGTAAGTTTCAGTTTTTCATTGGTCATTCTGAATGAATTTAGCACGTCAACTTTATATATTACTTTATATAGTCAACTTTATAGTACCAAGCAACTACTGGCCAGTTGCAGTATTCAGATCCTGTGGATTTAAATTTTCCGGGATACGCTCAGAAATCCAAACCAGAACTCTCCTTTCTTTTTATCCGATGTATGTGCTTTGGTACGTACATGTGCATAGGTAGATACAATTTGAGGTAATATGAGTTGGGAACTTGTCCACTTTGGGCTGTCTAAGTGAGCATTTAGTCTGATTCACATAAACTAACTTGACGGCTGGGTTAGTTCTTTTTATTGCATCACTTAGTCTATGGCTCATTCGTGTGGCGATTTCATGCCTTTTGAAGCCAAGGTGTAAATACATAGCTTTTTGTCAACTGTACTTAATTCTCTTCTCTTCTATACTACCATACTTATCAATGAACTTTTGTGCGCAACTATCTCTGCGGCGACAGTTTTTTTTATAAAAGTCAGTTCTTCGTCAGTTTACACGCACAGTTGAAAAATGGTCTCATCAGACATTTTTTATAGCTGATTAAATGAAAGCCTTTGAGGTTTAAATAAAGCTTATTCCACGTGCCTGTACGATGAATGTAACCTATGAATCCTTTTTGTTTGTATAACGTTGTAGGCTGAGGTCTAGGAAGTGAATTTTGTTGCTATGTTCAGTTTTCATGACGTCTCTTTTACCAATTCTAAAATAACATTGTGTCTAGTCCCCTCCCATATATATATATATATATATATATATATATATATGGTGTTTTTACTGTCTTATCTAGAATGTTCAGTCTATCACCATAAATAGTTAACCCTAGAGTAATCATAACAACTTCATCAATGCTATTCAGCCGAAATCTTTGTTACATTTCGTCTCATCTCAAGACATTCTTGACGATTTATAAAAGTGCATCCTATGACGTTTTCTTTTCTTAAAGATTATATTTTATAGGTTGCAAAGGAGTTGAGGAGAATCCATGAAATACATGCGTGGTAATTCTGTTAGGATTATTCTTCTTCCTTTGTTCATACATACTTGTTGTTTACAGTTAAACAAATCAAAAGTGAATAGTGATTATCCCTCTACTTCTCACTTTTTCAGTGTTGAATAACTCATACAGCCATACATATATAACACCATTTTATTATTATTTATAGTCTCTTGATTTTCTAGTGGAATAAAGGGCTTCAGTAGCACGTCTCTATTTCACTCACTTCTCTGTAGTCTTTTCAACCTAGCTCCGTGGCTGCCCACAAGCATTCATTTCTTTCCCACACTAATTCCCCCATGTCACCCTAGCCTCGGACACCCAACTCGTCGTTTCTTTTGTGGGTCCCACTCTAGTGGGTTGACCTGGCGCGTGATGTCCCAAAACGGTCTTCTTAATGTATGTCCGATCCAATCTATCTCCACTTTATTCTGCATATTTGCTGGACGATGGCTTCTTAGTTAGTTTGTTTCCAGGTGCGTTCCTTGTTTATTCTTCCTGGCCATCTGATCTTCAGTGTCAGCATCGAGTGAGCGTAGGTGACAGGTGTTGAAGATGTACGTCTGTAGTTTGTTGAAAATGCTTTCTGTAACGCGCCGCCAAGTCTCTTAACCATCACATTACAGTATTCACTTGACTAAATTAGTGTTGAAAATCCGGATATTGTTCACGCTTTTTTCCATATTTCAGATTAATGAAGGCCTGTCTTGTTGTCTTTCCGATCCTGGCTGCTTTGACATCCTCATCTGTGCTTGTGCCGCCGCCTGTAGTTGAAACGATGCTGCCTTGCCTAGGTAGGAGGAAGAGACTACTTCCTTCAGATTTCTCCATTTCATGATGCTTTTTTTGTTGTTGGTTGGGTATCTTCATCACCTCTGTCTTGTCTACTTTCACCTGAAGCAAGTCCCGTCTTCGCTGCCCCACCTCTTCTGCCAACTTGTTAGTCTACGCCTGTAGATCTTCGAGCTTGTGTGACAAGACATTAGACGTAAATCATCATCATCGACGAAATCCAAATCTTCTAGTGTCTTTTCATCGGTCCAGCGTATGCCCATCTTCTCATAACTCCTCACAGTCGTTTGCACAATCCAGTCCAGTCGACCACAATCAAGAAGATCATTGGTGATAGTAGGCGACAACCTTGTCTCACTCCTGTCTTCACTTCACAGGAGTCACTGAGCCTTCCATTGTGGATCACTTGGCATGTGGTGTCTTCATATATATCTGGTGAATGATATTGATAGAGGTTTGTGGTATTCCGTAATGTTGAAGCAACTGCCAAATTACTTCTCGGTTGACGCTGTGGAAGGCCTTTTCAAAATGGATGAAGTTGAGGTAGAGAGTTGACTTCTATTCTATGCTCTGTTCGATCTAACTCACAATTCATTATGAATACTCGACTTAATTAGTTTAGCTAGAGAGGTGATAACCACGCTTATATATTGAAACCGATAACAATAATAAATGAATGAATAACAGACATAAATAGATACGCAGCTCCAATAAACTTCCTTGACATATACAAATTACTGCGATACAATATATATATATAACCTATTTCTTCTGTATTCTCCTATTTTCCGGTTTCTTCCTGTTACTAACAAATAAATCATCTCTTCGAAAAGTAGTGTTAGTTAGTTAATAAAGCTTTAAAATAACTTTCTAAAAAAAAATAAGATTTTGACGATGAATATCAATTCAACAATGACTACTAACGAAAAATAATTCTTCTGCTCTTTTTTCTTTCTTTGTTTACGTAATAGAATCTTCTTTCCAGTCAGAGCCTTATTTCTGTCAGAAGCGCTTTAAAGAACTATGTATATTATATATATATATATATATATATATCTGCACAAATATACAACTTTTTCGAGGATAATTCTAATAGTTAGAGTTGAAAATGAGAAATAATGCTTTCTTTTTTTGGTCTAACATAGGCACTATATACACACAGATATATTCTTTGTAATCTATTGATTAACTATTGCATACACTGTACACTTTATTCATTCAGCTTATATAATAATTATTATTACTGTTAAAGGTATATATATATATATATATATATATATATATATACTTATAGATTATTGTTATTCCCAACTATATCATTTATCTGTCTCATTTATAAACAAGTAAAGTGATAAGGAGTAAGAGATGAATTGATATCAACCAAGAAAGATATTAGATAATAAACAGTCAGTGTATTTATAACTTCTTCTAGCCTCTTCTGTTCTATTTACTACATCCAAGATATGAAACAAATTTGCACATTATAGCAAAAATTAAGTTAACCATTTTGAATCTCATGACATGATGATAATGCGAAATAAATGAAAATATACTTAAAATATAGGGAGAATAATTGAGAAAAATACGGGAATTATTCAGTAATGTACATCTAATTTGCAAATCTCACAATCCACATTGGTAAATTACTCAATACCACTATGTAACAAATTTCCTATTGGAAAACAACCAACCAATTGATGCAAAACTGTTATGAAGTGATTATACAAACTAGTGTTTAATAGGATGAATAGTTGGTAACTATTTATCCTGGTTTACAGAGTTTATTAAACAAATAAAAGCTATTTGAATGATGAACAACAGTTGTTCTCATTTGTAGGCAAATTAATTAAAGCTTGTTTGGATTACCTACAAAAAGTAACTTATTAGTTTGCTCAGTGTCTCTTATTATTTTCCGAAAAATACAGTATGAGGGAATGAGAGAATGGGAGCGTATAAAAAATCAATCACTTCTAATTATTTAGTGATTTACTACGTTTATATACAGTTAAAGTAAACAAAAACTTAGGGATTATTACATCATGATATAAATAAGAATGTATATGCAAATATATATATATATATATAAACTATTTAAGTGGATAATATACATATATATTATTTATTTTTCGGTTTAACTTGTGAATTTTTCAGGATCGATTAGTTTAAATATGATTTTGGTCAAATATTAATATCATCTGAAGCAATATCGAAGATAGCTACATGATCTGACTCCTTAGTTTCCTAGCTACCAACATTTTGAAGCTAATACAAAATGGAGATCACAGAATTAAAGCCTAGTAACAAACAACTTAATGTTCATTACTTTTAGTTGGAAAGGAATTGTTGATATCTTTGAATACTAGTCAATTAGCAGTGTATTGTAAATATCACATATTGTCATCGTTGAATATCTATCTTCTCTACTGAATTGACAGATATTGCAAGCATAAAATTCTTTTCTAGAAATCTGTTTTATTAGTGTAACTATATGACCGAAGCAAAGCTTCAAGTCGTTCAGTGTTGGTAGTTTACAAACCAAGAAATAACATTCACTTAACAAATACATAGGAAGCTGGCTACTGAAAAAGATTACTTATATAGTCACTTATAAGTAGTTTATGTCTGTAAGTCATTAAGCCAAAAAGTAGTGCAAAACAATTATAGCATCTAAATACGATTATCTCACTGTGTTCCGAATATTATTAACTATCTTTGCTTGAACCCTACAGACTAGCAGAAATGAACTACACAACTTCTATAGTATACTGCCTGTATAGGACTACAGAAAGAGAATGTACGTGCTGTTATAACTTTTTCACATACAACTTTTTAAAAATGTATTTGATTTCATCATTAAAAAAATGGTGGCCTTTATTAAATAATACATACTGTGAAGGGTATCTACAACCAGTGTATTAATGGACTACTTCAGAATTCCTAGTAACGAAGAATCCACTGGCTGCTTACACTTTGAATAGTGATCATTATCTCGTCAACAAAGATGTGCAAGAGTAAATGATAGTCTCAGTTTTCAATCGACAGGGATATGTGTTCGTAAATTAAACACTAGGATTCTTTCTCCATCATTTTACAACTGTTTTATTTTATATTCAGAATATTCTAGCTAAGGAAGATAAGCTGAGAATTTACCAGCACCTTCTGTAAAAAAAATTCCCAACAACTAATCTTGTTTTTAAACACAAATAAGAAGCCTACTTACCCACCTAGTTATTTCTCTGCTTGAGGTTTATAAGTGATTACAAGAATTTCAATAAAAAAAATATAGGTAAATAAATACCATGGTTTTTGAACGCAAAACAGAGACTCAGTATAGGACGAAATGCACGTCTTGGATTCCACTGCAAGCCGCTATTCATCATTAATATATAACTAAAACACAGGAAGCATCAAAGTTTCCGCGCTGGAGCCTACATGCAAATAAAGAACGATCGATTCGATCCAACCAACCATGAATAATACAAGAGATAACATTAAAACTATACCCGTAGTACAAGAAGTGGCTATCGTGACCCGGTGATCTAGTAGACAACGCTCTGACGTTTGAAACTATCGGTCCGCGTTCGAATCTTAGTAGGAACAACATCGCTAACTGAGAGGTATGTTCATCCATCTGACGAGTCCTAAATAAAACGAAACTGGTATTCTGGCTTCCACTGCTAACCACTATCCACCATTAATACACATTTTTTTCTGTCCTTTGATTCCGGTGTCAGAAATTCGCTTAGACCCTTAATGGTATAACTATATACCCCTTGTTTACATACAATTCGAAATTTACAAGATTATTTATATGACAGAAAAGATGAACGAAAATCTTACTTATATTTGCATGAATATGATCAACGGAATTCAGATAGAGAACCTTGATGACGATGAGCCTCGAACTATAAGTCTCCATTACTTTTATTGGCTGCAGACGTGTAGCTTTTGAACATAGAACTAAGCTGGCAGTTTTGATAACTATTCTCATTATTAGGATTCAGAAAACTCGTGCAGGCCTTTATTCACTGTACAATGAGATACGGTCTCATTCTGGGGACTTTGGACACTGCTTGATAGTCTTTACTGAGTGAAGCTGAATCGTAAGATCATTTAGTTTAAAATCGAATTATTTAATCCATAAATCACTCCTATGAATCAGCTTTTCTGAGTTACTTGATATAAATCCCCATGTAATGTATATTCCCGCCTAGCTACGACCACCATTTCTGAGTATGAAGATATAATTGCGTAACAGTATTATAAGCAATATGTTTATCATAGGGAAACAACATCTATCTTTTTGCGTTCTCCAGTATTTCCATGACATAATCAAGTTTGAGTCATGGATATTGTCTAACACGACGTATTCTTCACCTTCAGCAGTCATTTCATACAGCTATGTAAGACGGACGATGGAGTGGATTTTTCAGTAAGCAATCCATTTTTCGACTGGTAGTCAGACAACTTACTGACACCGGAATTGATGTAGGTTAATGAGTAAGGATAAAGGTTTTTCATCGGTTTAAGACCATAACAAGACAGTGTATCAACATGCATACCACTTTGTACTCCGTAAAATTCTTTCATTCCTTAGTGAATTACTTATATTGATGAAAACCGCCTGGTGCAGTGAGTTTTAAAATCTTCCAAGTATGAGTGACATACACTTAAAGATTAAAAATATAAAGTGAACAAAGGATGAATTTATTTATATTAAAACACCTGGTCCTATTGACAAATTAAAAAAGCGTAATGAGAAGATGAAGATTATCTGAAATATGTGATGTATTAGAGCTATACATTTCGAACAATCTGATCACATACATGGACTTGTTGAACTACTTGTATGGAAAATTTACAAAAAGGGTCAATTAAATTAATAGGAAACATGAGAATGGGAGGGGTAGAACATGTTGTGTAGCCAAGGCCATCGTTGTAGAAAAGACAGAGTTCATGTTAAAACACAAACCAAAACAATACGTAAACAACTGCCTCACATTCCATTGTTTCTATCAGTTTACATCAATATGTGATATGCAGTTGAGGATGGTTGAACATGTGGCTTCAAAAACAAATGACCTCAACAAAGCTGATAAGGATAGATGAAAAACATCCATCTTCATGTATTCCTGAACATATACTAGAGGGTAGGAGTGAAAATAGCTTTTAAAGTACTACATAAAGGTGGTTGTGGTCGAATGTTTAAAGTTATTCAAGCTCTTATCATCTGTAAATTCAAACCTCCCTTATATTGTATGCAAATACAATTTGAACTCACATTGAACCTATCATGGTAGTATCGATTTAAGTTTTCATACCAACAGTGAAGTGTTATAAACACTCAGGATGTAGTTGTTTTTTTCTCTGCCCTACCTATTCTCATGTTTCTAACTGACTTCATTGACCCTTTTCATAAATTTCCATACAAGTCCATGTATATGATCAGATCTTTCGAAATGTATAGCTCTAATACATCACATAACCTCGCCTGGTTAACTAGTTTACTAGTTACTAGCCGGTCCTAAGCCCGGGTAAAGAGGGAAGGTTGGGCATAGGGCTAGCAACCCTACCCCGTAAACAAATCTAACCGCTAAAGAAACTTCAAAGCACAAACAAAATATAAAAAATGAAAACAAACTTATTCCCCGCTGGAATCGGAGAGGCGAAATGACGCCAGTTGGTGAAAGCCTTCGGGAAGCCAATTGGCCGATGTGTCTTCTCTCGATGAAAGCGAAAGTAAACGTGGGGACATGGAATGTCCGCACGATGTTTGAACCTAGTAAGGCAGCCCAGATTGCAAGGGAGATGAGAAGGTATAACATCGAAGTGCTTGGGATTTGCGAAAGCAGATGGAATGGGAGTGGACTCTCCAAACTATCAACTGGAGAATCAATAATCTACTCCGGTCACCCAGACGCCAACCACGAGCACACTGAGGGAGTGGCTATCATGATGTCCTCAAGAGCATCGAAGGCTCTCATGCAGTGGGAACCAATCTCCTCCAGGATCATGACAGCAAGATTCAACTCAAAAGGAAGAAAGGTCACAATCATACAATGTTATGCACCTACAAATAATGTAGAGCAAGAGAAAAAGGAGGAATTCTACAGACAACTTCAATCAACACTGGACAAGACGTCAGTTGGCGATATCAAAATTCTGATGGGCGACATGAATGCCAAACTGGGAGGGGACAACACGGGAAGAGAACTAACCATGGGTCGAGAGGCACTAGGTGAAATGAATGAGAATGGAGAATTGTTTGCAGAATTCTGCGCATTCAACGATTTGGTGATTGGAGGCAGTGTGTTCAGGCACAAGGATATCCACAAAGCGACATGGATTTCACCAGACGGACACACTAAAAATCAAATCGACTTTATCTCAATCTCAAGAAAATGGAGACGCAGTCTACTTAACACAAGGTCAAGAAGAGGAGCAGATGTAGGTTCACACCACTACCTAGTGCAAGGAACCTTCCAAATCAAGTTAAAAGCCTTCAAGGAAGCTGGTGATAGACCTCAACCCAAGTACAACACTCGGAAACTGAAGGATGAAACTACAAAGGAGATCTTCAAGGCAGCCATCAAGACAAAATGGGAGACATCGAGCAACATCCGTGAAGAAACCTGTGTGGATGAACACTGGAACTCTTTGGAAGAGATGTGGAAAGAAACCTGCACAACAGTATTAGGAAGGAAGAAGAAAGAAGACAAGGAATGGATCTCGACAGATACCTGGAAGCTGATAGAGGAGAGGAGGATGGTGAAGCAGAAGATAAACCAGTGCAAGGATGCTCAACGACAAGAGGAACTGAGCACGATGTATGAAACACTGAACAAAGAAGTAAAGAAGAGTGCACGCAAAGACAAAAGATACTTCTACGAAACACTGGCAAGTGAAGCAGAACAGGCTGCAGGTAAGAGAGACCTGACGACATTGTATCAAATAACCAGGTTGCTATCAGGGAATAGACCAACACAGATGAAACCAATAAAAGATGAAGAAGGAAATTTAATTACAAAAGAAGAGAAACAGAGGAAACGATGGGCCGACCACTTCAAGAAGCTCTTGAATCGACCACCACCTGCACTTCGTCCAGAAATACCACCTGCAGCCGCTGAACTACAAGTGAACATTAATCCCCAACGAAAATGGAAGTCCTGAACGCCATAAAGCTACTGAAATGCGGGAAAGCAGCAGGACCAGATGGAATACCGCCAGAAGCACTGAAAACAGATGCAGAGACAACAGCGGCCATGCTCACACCACTATTGCAGAAGGTGTGGAAGGAAGAGAAGGTACCTGACGATTGGAAGAAGGGTTACCTTGTCAAACTGCCGAAGAAGGGAGACCTCAGTGCTTGCAAGAACTGGCGCGGAATCACTCTCCTGTCCACCCCAAGTAAAATATTAAGCCGCATCATCCTGGAGAGGCTTAAAGATGCACTGGATTCAAAACTACGACCAGAACAGGCAGGCTTCAGGAAGTACAAATCATGTGCAGACCAAATTGCAACGCTTCGTATCATCATAGAACAGAGCATAGAATGGCAATCACCTCTCCACCTCAACTTCATCGACTTTGAGAAGGCCTTTGACAGCGTCGACCGAGAAGTAATTTGGAAACTGCTTCAATACTACGGAGTACCGCAAACCTTTATCCGCCTCATTCAACAACTATATGAAGATGCCACATGCCAAGTAATCCACAATGGGAAGCTCAGTGATGCCTTTGAAGTGAAGACAGGAGTGAAACAAGGTTGCCTACTATCCCCCATGATATTCCTTATTGTGGTGGACTGGATCATGCAGCAAACAGTAGGCAGCGAGAAGAGGGGGATACACTGGACGACGGAAAAGAACCTAGAAGACTTGGATTTCGCCGATGACTTATGCCTAATGTCACATAAACTTGAAGATCTGCAGGCAAAAACTAACAAGTTGATAGAAGAGGCAGCGAAGACGGGACTTCAGGTGAATATAGAGAAGACAGAAGTGATGAAGATACCGCACCACCACCATCAACAACAACAACAAACTCCAATCACCATCAACGGGAGAAACTTAAAGGAAGTAACCTCCTTCACTTATCTAGGAAGCACTGTTTCAACTACAGGCGGGACGGACGAGGACGTCAAAGTCAGAATCGGAAAAGCAAGACAGGCGTTCATTAGCCTGAAACCAGTGTGGAGATCTTCTGCACTCAGCATGCGGAACAAGATACGGATTTTCAACACCAACGTCAAGTCAGTGCTCTTGTATGGCTCAGAGACTTGGCGCGTCACGAAAGGCATTTCCAATAAACTACAGACATTCATCAACAACTGCTTACGCTCGCTGCTGAAGATCAGATGGCCAGAAAAAATAAGCAACAAGGAACTCTGGGAACGAACCAACCAAGAACCTATCACGCAACAAATATGCAGGAAGAAGTGGAGATGGATTGGCCATGCACTGAGAAGGCCGACTGAGGACATCACGCGTCAGGCCCTCGAGTGGAATCCCCATGGGAAGCGACGAGTTGGACGTCCAAGGGTGACATGGAGGAGGTCGTGCGAGCAGGAAATGAGAGCTTGTGGGCTGTCGTGGGACCAGGTTCAAAAGATCTCAGAGAACAGAGGTCACTGGAGGCGTGCTACTGAAGCCCTATGTTCCACTAGGAACCCAAGGGACTAATAATAATACATCACATATTTCAGATAATCTTCATCTTCTCATTACACTTTAAATTTATATACATTACCATTCTTTATATTTATTTGAGAAAACATGATTGAAGGTTATGTGAGAAGGCATTTTCGAAAATAATATCAATCTCAGCAGTAAATTCTACCACCATTACCAGTAAAAGAAGAGAGATGGTAAGACTTAGAAAACAAATTTGAAATACTTTACGACCACTTTGATATGATTTTGGGCAGCTGTTTTTGCCTGAAACGCCATCCAATTATTAATAATTTATCACCGTATGTCATGTCAAATAAACTAATATAATGAGGAATTGTGTCAGGCTACGCTTCCTGTGGCTTGTTTGCCTAGATATTTGACTTCCAACCAGTGGTTATTTCAAGTTGTTATTCATCGTAGACTGACATCAGTTGGAGGAACAAAGGAAACCTGGGAGCACTGGACAGCTATTTCGTCCTAGTATGGGACTCCCCAGCAGTGCGCACCCACGACCCCACCGGCAGGGATCGAACCCGCGACCTTCAGGTTCCGCGGCCAGCGCGTAACCATTGAGCCACTGGATCAGAATCTAATGCTCCATATTTCCAACTTCTGTTACCTCACGATATATATATATATATATATATATGTATATATATATACATATACATATATATACATATACATATATATATATATATATATATATATATATATATATGGATCACGTATTCTAACCCTACTCGACTTATCAAAGTCTAGTCAGCCAATTAGTATCATTACGCTTCACCAAGCAGGGGTGGCTGATTACTTACTGCATAAGTGTGCCACTGACTCCTGAGTTCTGTTTCGACTATTTCCTCTTATTTCTATTCATAAATTTAGTAGTTTATTATCAAACTTGACGAAATATAAAATACTGTTAACATCCGTAGCCATCCTTGAATACCCCTCGGGGTTTAAAGAAATAATATCGTTTGTGAAGAACCCTTCAACATTTTCTAAAAGTGAAATATCGGTATAAACTTATTACTTCATAATAAAACATTCACTACACTAAATCAAAGATCTTTCTCAACGAAGATGTTTTCAGTAGTGAAAAACAGAGGAAATGATCATTTATTTTTCGAAAGGACATTTAAAAAAATATTTTCACAGCCACAGTTATGATAACAATCTTGAGTATGCAGACACACAGATGAATCAATGTAGAACCTCACATACAATTGCATTGGTTCGAGTTGCCAAAATTCAAAGTAGTATACAAAGACAGGTGAATAGAAAAAGTTTAATATCAAAGTACGGGAAGGTGCATCAGTGAACAAAAAATTTTACGATAAAGCTTAACTCAAATATTTAAGCTTTATAAGACATCGAAGAGTGAATAGATTTGTGACATTATCACAGATTTTCAGTCATTTCATCAAGAATTCTCAACCACAGGTTTTGTCATCTGGAATACCGCTGCTAGGCAGTTTACACCACCCTAAATAACTCATACCAACAGTTAGAGACTTCATGAATCGATGGCAAATCTTGATCTGGTCACCTTGAGCCCTCTTCTAACCTAGTCCAACTTCCTCTAGCATGATATGTTGAGGTAGACTGTAGTCTGGCATGAGCTACACATGTTCAAGCCACCTCAGTCTCTAGAAGTCCACAACCTCATTTACCCACTTGCTTGCCTTGTCTAGTATAGATAAACAAACGAGGTTTAATATGACACCCTTAACTTGCCAATTTTGCTTGGATTAATTGATTCAATTTTTGATTGGTTTTTGAAATACAATATGATTCTTGTATTTAAGGGAGATGCTCGGTTCTTATAACTGATAGCGGACAAAGTTCTGAAACTGTTAGCAAATGTTTTAACCGAGTATATCTAGCCAGTGATACACTAGGGGTTAGGGATTGTAGACTGCAGGTGAATTGCTCAAAACCGATCACAGTAGTACTATTGTCTTTATTCTCTATCTTTCTCAAAATCCATATTCGATTATTTTGGTTATATCCTTTTCTGTGTTGAAAGTCTTCTCATCTCCTCCGGGATCCTTTTTCATGTCAATGTGAAGTATGATCACTTTCAGAGACTAAGTTATATGTCAGATTGTGTGCTGTTACATTTCTATATTCATCCAAGTGTTTTAAGAACTCATAATCCTCACTTCTATCAGAATGTATACTATTCCACCCTTAGATAAAAACTGACAGTAATTTAAAGCTTATGGATTATCTTTTCAACTGAGATGCTAATAACGCTTCATTTAGTTGGTGTTTTAACGGGAAAAAGCAGTAAAACAATAATAAAAATACTAACGATGGGTAAATTTTACCTCAAGATGCCCTAAAATCTTGCTTTTATGAAGTATCAGTAAGTTGCAATTTGTGTTATAGGTGTTTCTTTAAATACTAGTGGTTCATAAGGCTAAGATTTATAGTCGACAAGCCTATACACACTTTTATTTGTTGGCCATCTTAGATACAACTTGCAAGACTCCATGTTCGAATCATAAAATTTCCTAATTTGAAAGTCGCTTCTGAAAATAAATTAATGGCATAACCATAATATCCTACATAAGAACTAATCCCTTGTACAGAGATTTTGACTGAAACCGATAAACTCGATCCTAAGGCTTTGAGCCATTGCTTAAATAGCTGAGATACAAGACTCAAGTGATGGTATTCTTCAGTTGATAGCTTTCGAAAATTGATTGACTTTGAAGGTAGTATTCATCGCAGACTGAATTCAGTTGGAGAATCGTTGAAAATATCAAAGCAGTGGATAGCTGTTTGTATTAGTATAAGGCTTTTGAGCTGTCCATTTCTCCCAGATCCCCTGACTGATAACAGTTCGTGATGATAATCTTAGTTTCATTCTGCCGTTGCATGTTTTTTTTGAGTGTAGAATGACAATGTGCGAAAGTGTAACAGACTTATTTCGGCATCTACGGTTAGGGTAGAACAAAAACCCAGTTTGTGGCGTGAATAATTGGTTAGAGGCTTTGATGGTGGATTTACAAGAACTGAATTTGATTGGGTTACAATTTCACTCTAGTCACTATGTGTTTTGCATAACTGCCTTTTGAATGAGCAGTTTGCAACTGTTTGTTCATGACAAGACTTTCGATAACCTTGGAGTGGTTAGTTCAAACCTTGCCCTATCTTCGGTCTCCAATTTCATTTAACTTTCATCTTGTAAGTGAATTGCTTCGCAGTTATGCTGTCTCGTGGTACCATTTACTGACCAAGTGACTGATGAGCAAACATTTACTTATCGCCCATTCACACGACTGATGGTCAAGTCTCTTGACTTAATTGGCACAGCACTTAACTTACAATCTTGAAGCTGATGCTTCGAATCCTGTGAATTTTAGTACCGTTAAATGAATCAGGCATATTCACAGACTTCGTATTCACGTAACAGACTGGAAAACATTCAGTGGTTGAAATTAAATTTAAACACAGAATAACTAGGTCTTAGAGACCTATAGTCAAGTACCTTTAAGATTTTGAGTTCTCTGATGAATTTCATTCATTACCAACTGCATAAATGTTAAACAGATTATGGGTAAAGATCTCAGCACTGACCGAGAGAGGAATAACTTTATCTTCGTTAAAAACTTACTTTATGTGCATTCCGTCTGAAAAAGGCTTTACATGATTCACAGGTTAATTGACCAAAATTATGATTGACAGCTCTATCACCGCAAACTTTACACTTTTTCTCAATATTACTATGTATATTGCTATTATTATTACTATTATTGTTGTTATGCTGATGATTGCTTGGATTGTCTGAATGACTGTTGATTGATTTAGGATGTTGAGAATGATAATAATTTAAACTCTTCGCTTTATGATCTCGACTAGAAGGGTTACGTGAAGAGGATAAAGTGGTTACTACGGTTGTAGTTGTTGTCACTACCGTGTCGACGTGATAGGTGAATATTTCGACTGAAATGTTGAATAAGCCTGCCTTGGAACAATGTTTGTGTCAAAATGATTATTATTATGATGATGTTGATAATGATGATCAGTTTTATAATGATTGTTGAGAAAATTATCTCTTGGATGACTCTGAATTTCTGTCGTTAGACAAACCCCTTCGATATTATCAATAGAATTATTATTATTATTATTATTATTATTATTATGTCTAGGTATATTATCATGATTGTCAGATAAGTCATTCGATGTCAAGTTATGTTCAGATAATACTGAGGAGAATTCTCTGAATGGTCTAAAGAATGTTGATCCATTGAAGGTTTCATGATACTATCAACACTAGCAGCATCATTCTGATCAATATCAACGTCCGTATTGTTATTCAGCCGACTTGTTGTTTCAGTATATGATAATTCATTAATTCTATCACTACTATCACCAATCACCAAAGGATAACTTTCAGTATTTTGCATTGTCATTAAGGTATCAGATGGACAATAGTTTTGTTGACATGGATCTTGATTTAACCAAACTACAGATTGATATTTACTCTGTGTTTGTTGGTCATCAGGATGTATACATATAGAATGTGATAAATGTGTATCTGATATTGTATTTATCATTGTGTTTGACAGAAAATATGTAGGCTCCTGAAATACTACAGGTAGTGATTCATTTCGTTGATTCGATAGACTATAACCATCATCATGAATACTGAAGTTGGTAGAATTACTGTTCGAAAGTTGACTTTCATGGTCAGAAGTATGAAACTGACCTAATTGTTGATCAGTATGTTGCAAATGTGATTGGTTCTGTTGACTATGAAGGTAGTGATTATTGAAATTGTTTTGTTGAAAGTTATCAAAGGTATAAAATGAATTAATATGATTATTATTACAAGGAATTTGATGTGAAAAATCATTCATTTGATTGGATAACTAAAAGTAAATCAAAAAACGGATTTTTAAAAAAAATTAAAATTCACATTGACGTCCTGATCAAAGTTGTAGAAAAAGTGGTAGAAATCAGATTTTATAGTATATTTCCTCTAAATTCAATGTCACCTATTCACTTGCAATGCATGAAGTCTAAACTAGCAGTCAACAATTTATGACTAACACTTATTTTCCTGTTGTCTGAGTTTTTTTCTTTATTTCCTCATATAGTGGAGTATTTTCCTTATGAAACTCTGACACACTGACGATGATGTCTAAAATGACAATGAAACTTTTGCCAAATAAGGCTGTAGCTCAGAGAATAACTCAGTCTGGATCAGTTTCCATCAAAAGGTTTGAAAGTTATTTACTTCCCTTTTTAATCAGTTGCTTACAGAAGATTTAATTTTGTGTACAGAAATATATTTCACCTTAAACCCGTAAATTGTGATTATTAATTTTTGAGTCTTGAAATTCATTTATCTTTACAGTTAAGCTGCTTCTGACAAACTGACTAAGAGTTAAAATTAACTGGAGAAATGCTATCAATTAGGAAACACTAAACATCTGTTTGATAATAGTTCAGGTTAATATTTTTGAAAAGATCTAGATCAAGGTGCAAACAACTGTTCATTGCTGTCTAGCCGTTTTCTGTCTGAACAGAATCCTATGAAATCCTCATCCTGCAAAAAACCAATTAGTAAGTTTCAACTTTTCTATGACTTTAAAAAAGAAAGATGTTGAAGCCTTCTTTCAGTGATTTTCAGTAAACAGTGGTGATGATGATTATCCTAACCTACTTAAATTCTCATTTGATTATCTGAGATAGCTGTGGTTTGGCAGACTAGTACTGATACTTGGTGATGATTGAAGGTGAAATGAACTGCGGCCGGATTCCAACTGGTGACCACTCGGTTTCCAGTCCAATGCTGTACCAGCTGAGCAAAGAGGTTCGACTGCTGATCACATTTTTATTTTACTGCAATCACCAAGGGTTTTGCCCTACTACCATGTGAATTCATGAGGCGTTACTGCAACTTGATCGTATTCACACTGGCTGTCTAGTCAGGGCTTCTCATCCCAATTCAAATCAAACTAAATCAGAGAGGGGGAGCATCATATTGATTACCATTCTGACTATCTGAGATAGTCATGGTTTGATAGACTAGTATTTATACTGGGTGATGACTGAAGGTGAAATGAAAATTTGAATCCTTGGTGACTGAATTGAAATAAAAATCTGGCTAGGAGTCGGACCTCGTAGCTCAGTTCGTAGAGCATCGGACTTGAAACCCAGTGGTTGCCGGTTGGAATCCGGTAGCAGTCCAGATTTTCATTTCACTTTCAGTCATCACCCAGTGCTCAAATGTATTGAATACTTCTTTTTCATTTCTACTCACTAACAGGCCTCAGTAGCTGAACTATATAAACTTAATTTTCATGGGTAAAATACTGATGAACTCTTTCTTAATTGATAAAATCATCTACCCACACCTGTATTAATGTTATCTGACTAGTAACACCTAAAGATCACAGAGAGTTAGTGACTAGCATTGAGAGGTGATTCGTCAAGTTCCAGTGAGAAGTTGTGACCAGTGAGAACAAAAATGTCGCACAAGAGGACAGGTACACAACAACCGTTTTGGATGGAGGTCGCACTATATCGTGAACTGACAGAAGTAGGAAATATGGACCATTGGATTCCGACCTAGTGGCCTAGCAGTAACGTGCTGGCCGCCGAGCATTGAAGGTACTTGGTTCCATCCCTCGCGGCGTGGGATGATGGGCACGTACTGCTGAGAAGTCCCATACAAAGACGAAACAACTGTTCAGTGCTTCCAGGTTACCAATGTTTCTTCAACTGATGTCATTCCATGATGAATACCAACCGGGAATCAATAAAATCCCCCATAGGCTTCTAAAGTGAGACTGTTAAGCAGTATATTTTGAAAGGTAATGCCTTTCAGTCCCTGTAGAAAAATGGAAACTTAATAATTAATATATGAACATATAAATATTACGAGTTATCAAAGACAATTTGTTGATATTTAAATGCTCGGTATGTTTAAAGTAGCGTCACGCTTCAAAAATCTGATTGGTTACATCATGAACCCGCTTGTATTTGTCAATACAAGCCAGATAAATCAGTTTTCTTATCTTGTAAGAATTCAGAAAACACGTTTACACTTTAACGAAGGCAATTTATCCAAGTACTGCTAATTAACATACAGAAGAATATCATTAGTGTGCAAAGAGTTTCTAGGCTTTTATAAAGCATAATGTGTATAACATATATAGGGATAATTACTATAGTTGTTTTCTAATTTTATTATATTCCTCTTACAGTGAAATTCTGCCACTTTTCATTGATCTATTTAAAAATATTCTGAATAGAAGTAGGAGTTGTATACCCATTTCCTTAGAACTGTGCTATTATGGTTTACTCACTAGACTTTAAAACAATATGCTGGATAGGTTAAAACTTCGCGTCACTTGCTATAATCTAGACACCTCAGATAGTTACATTAGCTCATTCGTTATAAGTTTTATTGTAAATCCTATTTTGTGTACTGATACGTTAAAATTATGATTAGTGTAAATTAAACAATTGTAAGTTTTAAAATTTCTGTTGAATGTCAATGGGGAAATTAGGTTAACTAATCAAATTACTTTTTAACTTAGCCTTCTTCAGTCCAACTAGAAAGATCTACACTCATCCAGATGCATCACTGATAAGTTTGCTTTCAAGTAAATGAAACACTAATCAAATATCTAAGATTACTGTTATTTGATTAGATGAGATATACAACCATTGATCACCATGGGTACTATCTGTACTCATAAAACTCAGGAGTAAATTGTTGAAGGTTTTAAGTACAAATCACAAAGCCTTAAACAAAATTTCTTTGATTTCAAAAATAATTTAAGATATTGAACGTTCAGTGAGAATTACATAAAGACTACACAAACACAGTAATTACTGACAGCTGAAGAGTAAACAGTCTCATAAATCTGTTAATTTTCACAGATAGAGACTAAGGTAAGTTGAAGAACTAATAAAAACCTGGGAGCACTAGATAGGTTTTTCGTCCTGGTGTGTGACTCCTTAGTAGAACATACCCATAAACTCACCGTGAATCAAACTCAGAACCTTCAGGTCTCGCAATGGACGCGTTAAACACCAAGACAGTGGGTGGAGTCCAGTGCTCCACAATTTCCTAATTCCATCAATTCACGATCCTACTATATATCGGAAATTGAATGAAAAGTTTTACAAATCTACCAGTCAGTGGATTATCATTAGTTAAACGAATGATAACAAGCTTACTGTGAATCTTAAATAGTTAAGGTTTTGTTTTTATAAGTTTTACTATGCCTAATGGTGATGAAGATACCCAACCAACAACAACAAGCTCCAATCACCACCAATGGGAGAAACTTAAAGGAAGTAGTCTCTTTCACCCATCTAGGCAGCATCATTTCAACTACAGGTGGCGGCGCATACGAAGATGTCAAAGTCAGAATCGGAAAAGCAAGACAGGCTTTCATTAGCCCGAAATCAGTGTGGAGATCTTCTCCTCTGCACTCAGAATAAAGCGTGAACAACACCTGGGTTTTCAACACCAATTCAGTCAGTAAAGTCAGTGCTTGTGTGTGATGGCTGAGAGACTTGGCGCGTTACTAAAGGCACTTCCAACAAACTACAGATATTCATCAACAACTACCAACTACGCTGGCTGATTACTGAAGCTGAGATGGATTGCCGGAAGAATAAGCAACAAATATGCAGAAGAAAGTGGAGATGGATTGAGAAAACATTGAAATGACCATTCAGGGACATCATGTGCCAAGCCAGGCACTCAAGTGGAACCAGGATGGAAAGCGACGAGTTGGGCGTCCGAGCCGAGGATGACATGGAGGAGATCATGTGAGGAAGAAATGAGAGCTTGTGGGCTGTCGTGGAGCCAGGTTCGAAAGATGACAGAGAACAGAGTGGAATGGAGACGTGCTACTGAAGCCCTATGTTCTACTAGGGTCCCAAGGGACAAATAATAATAATACGATGCTTACTACTACTACTACCACCACCACCCAGCAGGCACAAATAAGGAAAAAACAACTGCTCAGTTTACTGCCTATTATTCCAAAGCTTATCTGACTAGTGTTAGTCTGTAATTGAAATCCTAATGAAGCTGAAGGATTGGAACCAGTTAACAAGTAATAGTCAATGTCACCATTCATAAAGATTCTCAGCACTGGCTTTGATATTTGTAAATCATCATTGTGATTCACTAATATCCGAAGTGTCTTTACTTCCTTTATCATATACAAGTATAGTCTTTTAATGTGGATACGTTCAACAAAATGAGCTTCTTCACTCCTTATATTTATGAATGGAAATACTTTTGTCCAAGACTGAAGAGTATAAGGAAATTAACAGCTAACTTAAGTTCATATATATTGGCACTCATATTTGTCGATCACCTGTAATCGTTTTCTCCATAACAAAGTGATATGCAAACAGAATTATCCCTCCTGTTTTTTAAACAAATAAATGATTCTTAAAGTATACTTTCTTTTGATAATTCTCCAATAGTATTTATTTATTGAATAGAGTATTTTTAACATTTGTACGTTTTGTATTAACGGTGGATAGTGGAATCAAGGATGTGCGTCTCATCAGCTGGATACAGTTGCCTCTTACTGAGTAATATTGTTCCTATTAGGACTCCGATTCCAGACCAATCGCTTCAACGACATTTATACGTTTATTCAAAAAGAGATAACCTGAAAGATCACTAGAAACCAAGAAGCTATCGTTAGTTGTTTCATTCTAGTCGATCACTTCTTAGTTAGTATATAACACATAATCTATGCACCTTGCTGATTAGTGCAGGATATGGGTGTAGGCTAGATTGGGCAGTCAAGTTAACCGCCTACTCCTAATGTCAGTTTTCTTTCGATCAAAGGGTAGGTTTTATTAATGACTGTTAGGTAGGATTGTTTTTTCTTGTTCCAGCTGCATGGTTCTCCTTATTGAACAATTAAAAGAGTTTTTTTTATTATCATAATTATTTTTTTGTAACAGAGTGCATGTATAACAACAAAAAACGATCATATTGATCAAAATCTATTCAAAAATAATCAAAGTAAGAGATTTCTTTTTGTTCTTTATAAAAAAAAAGCTCAATTCGTAAATAATCACTTAAAAATTTGAAGACGACCTAACTCCTTTCTATATCTATTGTTGTGTTGAACGCACTAAATGGTGGACATTCCCCATTATCTTTTCTCTCTAACCTCCACCCCCACCCCCATTATGCTCATCTATTCTTATTCTTCTTCTTCTTCTATAACCGCTTAGTCTGTACAAACAAAGTTAACTGAGTAGCTTTTAGCTTTGCATACCTTTCTTCACTTTGCACCTACTCTCCATACAGATGGTATTCGCTAAGTTCTTCTCCTTGTTCCACTCCTTTCCATTTCAACTTGAATCATTATCTTTTTTCCTTCTTTCTCTTGTTCACCTCAAAATCTTAGTCCTACCAACCTTTTTGCACTTTGTTTATCATATCATGAAAAAAAAATTAACATGAAATATATGAATGTGATCGAAAATAAAATAGTAATAGATTTTTTTTTTCTTTCAAAAAAGTGTGAAAAACAGTTTGTCTAGTTGAAAACTTAACCGTTAATGACGTTGAATAGTTGGGTAGTATACTAAGTAGTCTTTGAAGGAATATGCATTTAGAGGGGTGCGTATGTATCTATATTGGAAAGGAGAATATACTTTATTGAAAAAGTGCACTTTGTCATGATGAAAATAACAATAATAATAATCATCTAGCTGAGTACATTATTGACAATATTATGGATAAAAATAGTATTGTCTGTGATGTGTTTTCAATTTACCGTCTATAAATAAAATTTTTTTATATTCTATTCTTCCTACTGATAATATTTTATGGTAAAATTAGTAACCAAATCAACGAGGTATGTGTACGTGAATGATCACTGAAGTTAACAGAAAGTCTATATTTTAGATGAAATTTGAACTGGTGACCTCAAAACTAACTGATCTATAAGAAGCAGCTAGTAACCAGTCATAGTCAATTTTACTTCAGCTATAACTCAGTCTAGTTGTCATGTCAGCCTACTCTAAACAATCTTAATTTAGGAGACAAATCTTTAGATATATTGAGATGATAATAAAAATTTAAGGAAAACTTTGATGATTGAAAGACTCTTGTATTATTCATCAGCTGGTATGATTAAGAACGAGTGGAAATGTATGGCTTATTAACACGACAGGGTGAACAAACTCTTACTAACTGCAATAAAATTAAGATCTGACTATTAGACTAGGTGGGGGCACCACCTAGTCTAAGAGGCATCAAAGACGGGAGTTCAGGTGAATATAGAGAAGACAGAAGTGATGAAGATACCGCACCAACAACAACAACAACAACAAACCCCAATTACCATCAACGGGAGAAACTTAAAGGAAGTAACCTCCTTCACCTATCTAGGAAGCACTGTTTCAACTACAGGTGGCACAGACAAGGATGTCAAAGTCAGAATCGGAAAGACAGCAAGACAGGAGTTCATTAGCCTGAAACCAGTGTGGAGATCTTCTGCACTCAGCATGTGGAACAACATCCGGATTTTCAACACCAACGTCAAGTCAGTGCTTGTGTGTGATGGTTGAGAGACTTGGCGCGTTACGAAAGGCATTTCCAACAAACTACAGACATTCATCAACAACTGCTTATGCTGGCTCGCTACTAAAGATCAGATGGCCAGAAAGAATAAGCAACAAGCAGCTCTGGGAACGAACCAACCAAGAAGCTATCGCTGAACAAATATGCAGAAGGAAGTGGAGATGGATTGGGCATACACTGAGAAGGCCGACTGGGGAAAATCACGCGTCAGGCCCTCGAGTGGAATCCCCATGGGAAGCGACGAGTTGGGCATCCGAGGTGAGGGTGACATGGAGGAGATCGTGCGAGGAGGAAATGAGAGGTTTTGGGCTGTCGTGGAGCCAGGTTGAAAAGACTTCACAGAAAAGATTTCACTGGAGACGTGCTACTGAATCCCTATGTTCCACTAGGAACCCAAGGGACTAATAATAATAATAATAATAATAATAATTAGACTAGGTGAGTAACTCATAAGTCAGTGGTTAAGATTAACATTTTCTTTCAACTTCACTCATCTTCGTACTGAGTGATGATTGAAAGTGAAGTTAAAATTTGAACTGCGACCGGATTTAAACCAGCGACCATGGGGTCGGGCCGGAAACCCGTAGTTGCTGGTTCGGATCTGGTCATGGCCCAAATTTTCATTCCACCTCCAATCATCACCTAGTATAAATACTGATCTCCCAAACTATGACTATCTCAGATAATTTAAATAATATTCAATCATCTTTATAAATGAATAACCACTGTCAAAATTGTATGACAAAATCCTAAGTTGAATGTGAATTTTTCACCAGTCTAAACATTAAACAGTCAAATCAAATCAAGGAAACAAAGAGTCAGAATGACACAACTTCCCTTTATTTATCCCTGTTCATTGACATATGAACCCTGAGTAGGGATACCTTCATATTGGTGTTCATAGAATTACAGGATGCTTTTATTGTTGCTTCTTAAAGAAACTCACAGAAAATGTTTCTATTCAGTTCAACAGTCTTCAATTGAGTGTACCTACTACAATCCAGTTGTTGGTATTTATAGTAAAATTGAGACTTAACTTTACGAAGTGTTAACTCTGGAATACAATAGTCTAGCATTCAACTTTTATTACAAACTCTAACATAATAATATATAGGCATATTCAACTGATGAAATCTAAATGAGATGAAACATGTATTTCATTGTTTCTTCATAAGACATTGAGATAACTCCAACAATTTTAGCAAACAGTGATGAACAAACTTCCGGTTTTATTGAAAAAACCCACTCATATCACCAATTAATGACTGAATTTATTGTCTTCTATTACCCTTTCTGAAAGCTGAATTATGTGTTATTGCTTAACGTAATATGTAGTGGACACTGCTGATCAGAATGGATATAAGTAGTCTATGTCAAGTGGACAGCAAAAATCGTGGGGAATTACCAGCAATGGGTAAGGCTTCTATCCAGAGAAACGCAAGAGATAATGTAGGCGTATTAAGAGCAAATCAAGATAGAAGCACATTATGCAAATGACTGTTTTAGTGGAAGGTGTATAATATTTGATGACTACCGTACAAGATGTCATATAATAAATATTCCTTCCTGCATCTCAGTCTTCTCGTTTCTTACAGACATACATCCCTGAAAGTGTCACTTAAATGTCAGTTAATAAATATCAACATGGGACAGGTATTATTACATAACAATCCAACGTTTAACGCCCATCACATCCCCATCAAGATGAAAAACAGAGGGGAAAGACAGAAGAAAATCCAATCAAAAGTCACAGAAATTCATAAAAATGGATTAAAGAGGGAGACGTTGTAAAACAAAGAGTAAAACCGGATATAATGATTTGAATAAGGACAATATGCACCACAAAGATCTATTCTGAACCATATCATTGCAAGTTTCAACCACTGATTTCGGTTGTCATACGGACTTGAATCTGAAAGCCTAAACTTGCCAACACAGTATGCACTAGCAGTCATAGATTTTATTGTCTGGTACCGTGTTGCAGTCAATGTGAGATTTGATGCAGATTTAGCTGATTGAGCAACAGAATGATACTATCTCAAGAAGAATGGAATTTAAGTTAGGTAATAACAAAGATTGAATCTATGTTCATTATATCATAGTAAAAGCACTAATATATTGGTAAAAGTATAATGCCATAAGACAAAGATTTTTATTACTAAGTATGTGAACTTTATAGACATCTGCAAGAGTTCATGATTCATAGAAAAGCTAAAGGAAAAAGAAAGTCAACTAATAATCAGAAATTTAATAAAATTTTAGGCTTCTTGATCAAATAAAAAACAGACTACACTGTAATTGGTTGAAGGCAATCAACAAGATGCTCTGATTGATCAGGATTACATGCTTCTTATCAGTCGTCACCAAGACGAATGTGAAACCTTGAAGGAACTGAAGTTTCCACTAAAACTCCAACTTGCGTTATTCAATGTTGTAGATATTGACGTTAGCGCTGAGCTTTTTAGTCTGCAACTGATCTTCCGTATTGCTGGATTAGATCCATTGACTGGTCACTGAAGCTTAACCGATTTCATATAGTCTAATCCTGTGTTTTGACTAAATTCTACCTATTATTTTGCAGTGCATCCACCAAGCTAGAAGGCTTACCATCGCGATGCACTTTTAGAAGGGACAGCACTTCCTTCAGGGTTACAGACATACCCTACTGACGAGTAGTAATAAGCTCAAAACCTAGGTCCAAAACATACTGTTATTTACCTTTAAGTAAACTAACATTCCTCAGGGTTCCTCCCAATGGTGAGCATCTTAACTTGATAGCCACACTGTAAAATAGTCAAGAGAGTCCGATCAACACTCAGAAGTCAACAACATGAAATTGGTTGCTCTCTAGTGAACAGATAATGTACAGAGTATACTACTTACAATGACTCCATGAGTTCTCGTCACATCCTTCACGATCTAAACAGTTTTTTTCTGATTGATAACTGTTCTTCATACACTGAAATTTAAATTTTCAGGTCAAGATGACCTAAACAATTCCAATGTAGTCTGTCTCTCTCTCTTTAATCAGTGATGTGGACCGTTAGAAATAGGCAAGCATGGAATATATCACATTAAACCGTTATCAAATGACAGCTCAATGATCAATCTTTCTCCTAAATGTTTATTTATTAGCTTAACAAAACTTAGTACAACCTAAAAATAATTGAATTAGTTCTCATTGTAGTTTTTTGAATTTCAAAAGAAAAACAGATAAGAATCAGGGAATTTCCACGGTGAAATAATAATAATAGTATTAAGAATAATACAGATAGTTTGATCAAGAGAATTTTGAACTAAGGTTTTTATTTTTGTTGGCAGTCTGCTTGTTTAAACTTAGCAGTTCAATTTGAGGTCATTCACTCATTCCAGTAAAAAAAGTGAAGTATAGAAATTAATATCAAACTTTTACAATATTAAAGATGAATGATAATCGCATTAGTGGCAGTATCACCGTTGTTGTTTGCTTTTTTTCAACTCAGAAAATAAACAACAAATCGTTATTATATTCAGGAATAAGACATTTTAATTTGTTTAAAATGAATTGATTTTCTTTATTTATATTCAAATAAACTAAGTTAGGGATGGATAGTGGTTAGTAGTGGAGGCTAAGACCCTCGTTTCGTTCTATTTAGGACTCGTCAGCCGGATGTATTTGCTTTCCAGTGAGCGATATTCTCCCCACTAGAGCTCGAACCCCGGACAGGTCGATTCAAACTCCAGAGCGTTATTTACCAGATCACCGAGTCACGACAGGCACTTCTTGTGTGATGGGTATAGTTTTAGCATTATTGATTGTATTATACTATCGCTGATTGGACCGAATTGATCGGTCTTTATTTGTATATGGGTTCCTATATGGATGCCTCGCTATTGTCTGTGTGTGAATTATATATTAATGATGGATGAACGAAGGGATAGTACAAGCGACAACATTAATATAAACTTAGAGTTTAAGTATTCTGCTTTAATGAAATGGTAACTTTTGCATGATCAGTTTTGCATCATTTTGTCTTAGTAATTTAGTACTGTCACTGTCGTCCAATATTTCGACACCTATACTACTCCAATTAGAGTACGAATGTCTACCAGACGGAAAGTAGGAACATAAACCAGTATAAAACCTCACATAAAATCCAGTATTTCCAAATACCACATTTTACAGTAGCATAGAAAGGTGGAACAGAACAGGGATGCCAATAAATCCAATTAAAGAGGAAGGTTATAAGAGTGAAATACATCTGCATGGTTATGGTTGATCTTGAAACATACCATTCAGAATCTCCAGTCGTTGATTCTTAACAATCTGCAGAACTGTTTGTACTTCCCTAAATGGGACAGACTAAAGATGAAAGACTTCGTAATTTAATGTTATGTTTTTGTTGAGTCGCTGTTAACCACATTTCAATCTAATCTCAATTCCGATAACATTGGGCTTTGAAATGGAAAGTGGCTTGGGATGCATAATACATGCATCACTCATCTCAGTTAGGTGACGGACAACAGGCCGATAGACAATAGATTCACTGCTAAAAATGATATCATTTCATGGTCGGAATGTGCATTAAAACAACAGATGTTAATTTGGTGATACAAATAAGTTGTAGCTGGTTGAAGTGTCTTTATTTGCTTGTAAATATCAAACTATGACGATTCTATGATGAACGCTTCATTTCTATGCTAAACATTTTTATTACTAATGTATACATCAGGAATCAGTTTGATGATTTGGTCCATCTGTCAAGCACATACAAACTGACGAAAACAACAAGACACTGAGTTTTTCTAACGGCTCACCAAAAGTATTTTTTGTTGCTTAAATTGTATTGTAGTTTATTTGATGGCTGTCACTGGAATCTAGGATGTGTGTTCCGTACTATTTAAGACTTGTCAGTGAGCGATTTTGTTCCCACTGAGACTCGAACCTGAGAATGGTCGTTTCAAATGCCAACACTTTATCCTCTGGGTCACTGGGTCACGAAAGATAACATTTATGCAACTGGCATCAGCTGATGTTTTTTCATACTTTTAACTTGCCGTCGCTATATTAGATTGAATTTCTTGACTTCTGTTGGATGATAGGCTCCTATGAGGAAACCTCGATACTGTTTGATGGCCAGCCGACAAGTCACAAATAGGATGAAATCGGCGTAGTAGATTCCATTGATATAATCAAATTATTGTGTGTTTACCAAGATTTTCGTTAGAATTTCCTAACTTTTAGAATACAAGTGATCATCAAGCTGAACCAATAAGAAAACTTAAGTAGTCTCAAATTAATACTAGTTCCTTTCCCTACAATTTGAGTAGTTTACAAAAATAATATCTTTCATTAGTTCTCCTTGAAATTATCAATGTACGTTTCGTCCTGTTCGAGACCCTTCAGTTGCTTTCGTCGGCATTGCTGTGTACGAATGTTTCTATTGAAACTCACATAGACAACAAGTGATCAGTTCGACTAGATAAAGTGAACAATGAAAAATTACAAAATCTCAATAACACAACAATTTTTTTCACCTAGTTTAATTTACAACACGTTTAAATGAATGGCTAATGGCATTTTATACATACAACTATTGTAGAATGTTTTTACAGCTATCTTAAAAGGAATAACGTGTAACACCTCAATGTTTGTGAGCTATTCACTTTCACAGAGATGAATATCAACAACTAGATGAGAAAGTACTGAAAACTTTCTAACCAGAACAAAAAAGTAAGTTCTTCAACTGACATTCCGTTAAGAAAACTATTCTGAAATAAGTCAGCATCAACAAATCACTAACTGAAATTACTTTCGTCCAAATAACTTCTAATACTGACTTTGGAAGAATTTCTAACAGGATCAGCTAGGCAACAGTTTAATTTAGAAATTTGTGGGAATTTATTGACTTCAAGTTGGTATTTATCATGCACTGACATCAGCTGGAGGGATGCTGGAAACTTGGGAGTACTGGACAGTTGTACATAGGAGTCCCGTACTAGGACGAAATAGCTGTCTAGTGCTCCCAGGTTCTCAATGTTTTTCCAACTGATGTCGGTCCATGATGAATACTAACTTGAGAACAACCGTTTATCAAATATTGTTTTCACATGTAAACTCCCTACTGTATATATTACCGATAATACCAAAGGATACAAACTGGGATCTAATGTGTCACACACTATCTTACAGTTTTAAGAATGAAACTCCTGTGAGAAAAAATCTTCATCGTTACTTCCTTGTTCTGAAAGTAGTCACTTTTCCTTATCATTTAATTGTATATCATCAAATCTAAGCTATATTCTGTAAACTTTATTAGGTTTAAATTTCAAACGGTTTCTAATTGGACTTAGTAACATTGGTAAAATTTTATACTATTCATAATTTGAAGTAGTTCTTAGATCTACTATAGTTTTAGTAGGATAATCTGGCTTAAGGTGAGTAAAGCCAATTAAGCTTGGGTCTAGCTGAGTTTGTTTAATAAGATAGGACCTAGAATTTCCACCGTGCACATAGGTTACCTCTCCAGGGTTAGTGTGGGTGAAGGCTTATCCAGGGCGAACGAAAATGTTTATCTATTTTGAGGAAGGAGGATGTCCTCACAGTATTATAAGGGCGGTAGACGATATGTAGAGACATGAGAAGCCTCGGATTCGGCCACCGATTATAATGGCAACTCTAGACGATCTTTTGAAAGGGGAAGTGAATGGCTCCCAAAGATGTTCAAAGGAGCAAATCAAGGTGTATGGCATATTTGTGGTGCCGTAGTAATGATGCTTGGTAGTTCAGGCGAATGATAAGTGTGCTTAACGGATGTACTTCATGTATTAATGGGATACCATAGGAGACGTTCTTGTATAAGTGAGTGACTCATCAGTCTCACCCGTTGTGTTTTTCTCGCACCTTTAAGCTGTTCCACATTTTATCCTACCTCTCCAGTGCAACGAAGAGTGGTAAAAGTATGGCTTCATTGAAATCAGGCAGGATAAAGAAACTAAAGAAAAACCCAACAGTGGATGTCCATGCATTCATGTACAAATAATTGCTTATCGAATCAATACTGAACACATACAATGGTGATGACTTAACGCCTGTTAAACCTATATAAAAAATCCTACCACCTGTATCACAAAGAGAGAGAAAGACAACTAGAAGTACATAAATTACCTCTCACAGCTGTAGAGTTACCATGATATGCTTATGAACAGCAGAATGTGTTTAACGCATTACTCAGTAAATAAAACCATCTTACTACTTAATACATCTTGTAAGGAAACGAAAATAGGATTACAAACTGTCACAGTACCCACTTTTTATGCTTACTACATCAATCAGTTAACCAAACACCGCTCATATGAGGAATCACTTGGAACATCTGAAATTTAAGAAAAAAATTTTAGTACTCATTTCCTGATCTCATAAAATTCAGTCAATCAAATCTCAAGCCTGTATAATTTTTTGACTTGTTCAAAGCCTTTTGAACAACTTCGTGAAATGAAACGCCTATTGTTTTTATCCACTACGCTTCAGAGCCAATAGCAAAGACTTCAATCCAATATCATGCCTTTTATTCTCTTTTGTTTCTAGTTTAACCTCGCCCGATTAACTAGTTCACTAGTTACTAGTCGGTCCTAAACCCGGATAAAGCAGGAAGGTTCGGCATAGGGCTAGCAACCCTACCTATTCCTCACTGGAATCGGAGAGGCAAAATGACGCCAGTTGGTGAATGCCTTCGGGAAGCCAATTGGCCGATGTGTCTTTTCCTCTCTCGATGAAAGCAAAAGTAAACATGGGAACATGGAATGTCTGCACAATGTTTGAACCTAGCAAGGCTGACAGATTGTCAAAGAGATGAGAAGGTATAGCATAGAAGTGCTACCAGTCTGCAGATGAAATGGAAGTGGACTCTCCAAACTGTCAACTGCAGAGGAGTCAATAATCGACTCCGATATCGTCACACAGGCGACAACCATGAGCACACTGAGTTTTAGACTGGCTATCATGACTTCCCCAATAACACCGAAGGTTCCCACACAGTGGGAACCAGTCTCCTCCAGTATCCGGATCATGACAGCTAGATTCAACTCAAAAGGAAGGAAAGTCACAACCATACAAAGCTACCCTATTCACCCACAAATAATGCAGACCAAGAGAAGAAGGAGGAACTCTATAGACAACTGCAATCAGTACTGGACAAGACCACCTCCCAGTTGGTGACATCAAAATTCTAATGGATAACATGAATGCCAAACCTGTAGCAGACAACATAGGAAGAGAACTTATGATGAGTGGAGAAGCGCTTACTGAAATGAACGAGAATGGAAAACTGTTCACAGACTTCTGCGCATTCAATGATTTGGTGATTGGAGGCACTGTGTACAAACACAGGGATATTCACAAGGCGACATGGACTTCACCAGATACCAGACACACTAAAAATCAGATCGACTTCATTTCAATCTCAAGAGAGTGCAGACGCAGTCTGCCGGACACAAGATCAAGAAGGGGAGCAGATGTAGGTTCACACCCCCTCGCTATCTGGTGCAAGGGACCTTCCAAATCAAGTTGAAAGCCTTCGAAGAAGCTGGTGATGGTACAGTACACTTCAAGTTCAACACTCAGAACGGAAACTGAAGGACAAAACTAAAAGGACATCTTCACATCCGTCATCAGGACAAAATGGGAGATATCGAAGGACATTCCTGAAGAAAGCTGCATGGAAGAACAATGGAACTGTTTGAAAGAGATATGGGAAGAAATTTGCATAACCGTATCAGGGGGGAAGAGGAAACAAGACAAGGGATGGATCTCAACGGATACATGGAAGCTGATAAAGTAGGGAGAGGAAGATGGTGAATCAGAAGATGAACCAGTGCATGGATGCACAACGAAAAGAAGAACTGAGTACAACCTGTGAAACACTGGACAAAGAAGTGAAGAAGAGTGCACGGAAAGACAAAAGACACTTCTGCGACACATTGGCAAGTGAATTAGAATAGGCTGCTGGTAGGAGAGACAGAGATCTGACAACGCTATATCAAATAACCAGGTTACTATTCGGGAAGAGATCAACGAAGACGAAACCAGTGGGAGATAGTGAAGGAAACTTAATTAACACCGAAAAGGAGAAACAAAGGAAACGATGGGCTGACCACTTTAGAAAACTCCTGAATCGACCAACACCTGCACTTCCTCCAGAAATACCACCAGCAGCCCAACCACAGAACTACAAGCATCCGACAAAAGCAGAAGTGAATTCCTGAAGCCATAAAGTTGCTAAAATCCAGGAAAGCAGCAGGACCAAATGGAATTCCGCAGTAGCACTGAAAACGGATACGGATGCAACAGCGGACACGCTCGCACCACTATTGCAGAAGGTTTGGAAGGAAGGAAAGGTACCTGCGCATTGATTGGAAGAAGGGCTACCTTGTCAAACTCCCAAAGAAGGGAGACCTAAGTCTTTACAAGAAGTGGCGCAGATTCATGTTCCTGTCCCTGTTCACCTCAAGTAAAATATTATGCCACATCATCCTGGAAAATCTAAACAACTGCGACCGGAACAGGCTGGCTGGCATGCCTCAGGAAGAACAAATCATGTGTGGATCAAATTCAAACGCTGGGCATCAACATTGAATAGAGTATAAAATGGCAGTTAACTCTCTACCTCAACTTCATCCACTTTGAAAAGGCCTTCCACAGCGTCGACCGAGAAGTAATTTGGCAGTTGCTTCAACATTATGGAATACCACAAACCTCTATCAATATCATTCAACAGATATATATGAAGACGCCACATGCCAAGTGATCCACAATGGAAGGCTCAGTGACTCCTGTGAAGTGAAGACAGGAGTGAGACAAGGTTGTCACCTACTATCACCTATCATCTTCTTGATTGTGGTCGACTGGATCATGCAGCAAACCGTGAAGAGTTAGATGGGCATAGGCTATTTGGTCGATGAAAAGACCCCAGAGGAAGATTTGGATTTCGCCAACGATGATGATGAACGTTTAATTTCCTGTCACAGAAACTCGAAGATCGACAGGCAAAGACCAGCTAGCTGACAGAAGAGGTGAGGCAGCAAAGACGGGACTTGCTTCAGGTGGACATAGAGAAAATAGAGGTGATGAATATACCTAACCAACAACAACAATGAAAAGCACCATGAACGGGAGAAACCTAAAGGAATTAGCCCCTTTCACCTATCTAGGCAGCACTGTTTCAACTACAGGCGGCACAGACGGGGACGTCAAAGTCAGGATCGGAAAGACAGCAAGACAGGCGTTCATTAGCCTGAAACCAGTGTGGAGATCTGCACTCAGCATGTGGAACAAGATCCTGATTTTCAACACTAATTCAGTCAAGTCAGTACTTCTATATGGTTTAGAGACTTGGCGGCGCGTTACGAAAAGCATTTTCAACAAACTGCAGACATTCATCAATAACTGCCTACTTTCGATACTGAAGACCTGATGTGCAAAAGGAATAAGCAACGAGGAACTCACTCTGGCCTGGCAACAAACCAACCAAGAACCCATTGCTCAACAAATGTGCAGAAGGAAGTGGAGATGGATTGGGAAAACACTGAAATGACCATTCGGGGACATTACGCCCTAGATCAGGCTATCGAGGGGAATCCAAGCGGGAAACGACGAAATGGGCGTCCGAGGCAAGGGTGACATGGAGGAGATCATGTGAGGAAGAAATGAAAGCTTCTGGGCTGTCATGGAGCCAGGTTGTAAAGAATGTAGGGAAAAGAGTGAAATGGAGACGTGGTAATGAATCCATAGGTTCTACTAGCAACCCAAGGGACAAATAATAATATTTCCGGTCTGAATAGGTAAAATCAAGGACCACTGGAAACCTTTTGATTATGATCAAGTACCACGGCACAAAAAGTACTGAACAATAATTAACTTGAATTCCATTGCTGGCCACTATCGAATTCACGAAATCAACAGTCAATCGTATACAGTATTGATTATCAGAAGATTAGAAATGTAATTCAGATAAATATATAACAGTCATTCTTTTACCGTTCACATTTAAAACTGTACGAACAGTGTCTAGGCTACATGCAGCTAATTAAGTGGAAAAATAATAAAAACAATAACAATAATGATGATAATAATAATAATGCAGTGAACCTATAGACCAGTGCAAATATTATTTAACTATGCATAACACGAAGGAATTTATCCATGCAGTAAAGATAAACAGTCATGTATATCTGTGCATTTTTTTAATAAAAAAACAATATCTCTACAGAAACATCGTTCAATTAAAGTGGTACAAGTTTTCCAATATTTGATATAAAGAATAAAGGGAACTTGAGTATACTGTTGAACAATATGAGTATCTGGAAACAAATCATACTAAACTGTTTATTTTGCTAGTTAGATTTTAGTGACCTAGACAGAGGAGATTCATTTTCTCTCAAAATAACCGATACTGAATACACGGGGACAATCGAATTTGACCAGCTGAAATAATTTTATGCATGTTTAGTAAGAAGACTGATCAATTTGCGAATCTTTTGACAACCAGTCACATGTTGGTATCTTCCACAGCAAAATAGTTTGATAATTGAAAAAGAACTCAATTGTATAGAATTTTACAAGTGTAAACGTGTAAACAGTTTTCAAACCAGTTACTTTTGAGCTTGTTTATCCAATGAGTGTGATAATCTCTATATCGGAATTGGCCCTGGGATAACTTTTTTTCAGTTTAACAATAGTGGTTGAACAAAGGCATGGTAAGATTATTAGGATAAATGTCCTAAAGGTAGTTTATCTGAATATGTCTGTGAATGCAGTCATCCCGTTTCGGATTAATTTACAAGGTTACCATGTACAGTAAATTGTCATCAAAATTTCACCTAGAAAATAAAACTATTCTCATCTGTCATATGTATATAGTAGATGAATAAAGTGGAATTATGCTCTACCAGTCAGGTCCAGGCATAACACAGTAGTTTTCGAAGGAAGTGATTCACTGAAAACTGATACCTTACATGTTTGTAGTCCATTCTTCTTTCAGACGCTAAAGCACCATAAGCCCTCACACACTAGATGCAATTCATTCCAAAATGAATAAAACGACACGTGTTCACTTTTCTACATTATTGTTATTATCTATTTTTTTAGTGGTAAAAATCTACCATTGCCTGCAGTTGTTTCTGTGTAAACAATGTTAATTAAATATCATAATGTTTGGTTTGAAGCATATTTTTTAAAAATATGAATCATTTTGACAAGACATTTTCGATTCCTGACCGACTTTTCTTCATCATACTTTGGAGGACAACAATAAAACACCTTGTCATTTAAATAGTTCACATAGGTTTTACTGGTAGAACAGAAACACTATGCTATTCAATACGCTGGGAAGGGTTTAGATCAAAACTTAAAACAATTTGAATACTACAGAAACACTATTTGCTGCTTTATGCTATCTATTTCAAAATGGGATTTAATGCTTGTAAGGCTGGTCAAAACTCTTTGTCCCCGACTTGAAGAACTTGGTTTTCCTAGGTAACCAAGACAGTAAGATTTTAAATAATACGTTACGAACATCGGTGGAATTCCTGTTTGCATTAAACAGGTAAGTCCATCATATAACAGGCGAAGAAGAGAGAGTATCATTCGCATGACTGAGTAAATACTACAGCTATACTTTTAAAATTTCGTAAAGTATACTCAGCTGGAAAATATATTAGGGGTACTGAAGAGGAAGCAGTAGAAAGAAAAAATATAAAATAAAGATATACCATGACACATGACATCAACAATCTGCCCCATAAAGGAAAGTGTGGAATAAAAGGAAAAAGGCACGAAAGTATGAAACGTCCATGAGAAATGCACACATACTAACACCGTATGACCTCAAGCAGAAAACAGTTGGCAGTTGCACTATTTGCTGCATGGTATACGCAGCCTGTAGAGTTCAGCACCAAAGACTATAGTGTCACAGCGTATATAAACAAAATGCTTTTCATTTCTGTTCGGATTGAGGACGGTAATACTACCATGCTTAGATCGTAAGTTGAATAAATCACAACTGAAAACAGGTACATTAGTAAGAAACAGTTAACAAGAAACTATCTGTACACCAACTAAGCAAAGACCCTTAATATCCATGCTAACAGAGCCCTTATAAAGTTTGTGCGAAAATGTGTTATCAATTCATGTTACTGATGCGAGGTAATGCTACATAAAAATTTTTCGGAATGTCGCTGAAGATTGGATACTAATCGTGTTATGCTTCATAGATGAAGATGTATGGGATGCATAAGATGACTTAAAAGCGGTTCATAATTTGAAAACTGTGATAAGTATAAAAGCAGCTATAGTCTGTGTAAACTTCAAGACATTATCTATGGCTTTGATATGATGTGTTAACAGGTTTATATGCCTCTTTATTCCGTCTGTTAGTCCTGTGGTTAATTACTGCATCAGAAAATATATCTAGAAGATGTTAAGTCACTGTTTTTTTAATTGAAAAGGATTTTTCTCAAAATGTTCTTGTCACCAAACAAAAGCACAGTATCCTAAGAGAGAGTACTAAATAATTTAGACGCTTTATACTCATATCGAAATCCTTCATCCACTCAGTGGTTCTAAATATTAAAAACAAAGACAGTGTAACAAGTATATAGACAGACATTGTCTTGAGTAACTAACTTACTCCTTAACCTGCTGAAAATACAGAATACACGAGGCAACATGTCTGACAGTGAATGATGTTATACCAACTTCCCACATTATTTTTACAGGCAGAGAGCTCAACAAGAAACGTAACGATTTTCAACATCGGTTAGTTAATGTATCTGTTTTGTATTAATGAAGTATAAAGCAACATGAGCAACATGTATTACTTAGAAAAGCCATCTGGAATCGCGCTTTGACTGATGCTTAAATGCTTTACTATGCACCAACCCGTACCTCCAAGTGAACTACTAAGGCATGAAAACTGTTGTTATCTGTGTGTAACCGTTCCAAATGTGTGGGAATCATATATTTTCCGAGGTAAATTTATTTTTGCACATACGTAGCGCAAAATAATCGTTTCAGAGATATTATTTTCACTCTTTTACTAAACCTAAACTCGTAAAATACACGAAAACACTCGTTAACTGTACAGTTGTACTGAAACGTATCTTGCGACAACATATCCCCAGCCAATTACTTGTTATATTTGTCTAAGTTTTGAACATTTGCGTTTTGCAAAAGGTACGCTTTGAATTTAAGAGGTTTTCAACCGTATAAAAATCATGACAGGTAAAATGATGACAGTGCAAAACAGTCTGTTTCATGAAAATTGAGTGCGAAAGTATGGGGGATTAATCAATCATACTTCACTCTGAATAACAAAGACATTGGAATCAATAGTGTAAAACAACCGCTGGCACATAAACATAAGTAGTCCTATGAGGAACCTAAAAAGGTTAAAAATGAAACCAGTACCATAACCGATGCATACGCATTCCAGAAATGCAGGTGTTGACAAACAAGTAAAAAGCATTAAGAAAAAAGGCAGGCAAGGTTTATTATCTGCCTAGTAGAACCAAATGTAATTGGTACAAATGTGTCACAGAATCTCATTTAACCTAAACATAGTCCTTTAAATAAACCAGGTCGCGAAGGTAACAGTCAACATTTAATTAAAATGAGATAGTTGGGAACAAACGTCGTCTCCCAAATATCATATCTTGCAATGAAGGATGTCCCATTATATTAAAAACTTGGAATCTAGATAATAGGCTTGATTAACGCCAATTTTGTGAGCAATTGCAATAATCAGAGACAGCAATATTCCAAAACGTTTTCCTTAATTATAAATCATGTTTATTCTACGTAATGTCTATGCATACGGTTTACTTAATTGAAGCTTGAGTTAGATTAGAGATGTGGTCAAATGTGTTTTTGGGTGTGCAAACAGTTTAGTTAGATTTGCTTAACAAATGACCACTTGTTTCTACGTTTCTAGGATTTATTTGGCAGTTCCAATAAAATCTGTTGCAGAAGCCAGATCTAGCTTTCAACTAGCCTTGCATAAGATTTGATGTTAACTTTGAGTCTATTAGCTTGCTTTTGAAGGCCATCTTTGCGTAAATTAAAACAGCACTCAGCATTAATCTGAAATTTTTAACATCTTCATTAAAACGATGGGTAAGCATCAGGCCACAAGTAAATCGTTCAAACAAAAGTGAATATGCCTATCAGTTGTGAATGCATTAAGACTCATTACATGACTCCAGACTATTCTGAGACATCTGCTGCTCTTGTCAGTCCCGTTTAGTTAAAAAAAATTGTAATGGTCTGAGATGGTAAAAGTGCTTCTATAGATAAACCCTACAATAATCCTTACTCATAAAATGGTCTAAAAATCACAATTTTGGCCGAAAAGGGGAGAATCAGTTTAAATATCTTAGATAATTACCCGCACATTCTAACTTTGTGTGAATAATCAGTAGCTTAAAAACGTTCCATAATCTAACATTTATTCTAAAATTTAGGTTAAATACAAAAATAAGTTACTAACTTATGTATGTAGGAAACGCAACCATGAGCCTTGAAAACAATCACATTTTACGAATACCCTACCACTAGGAGATGGTCATCAATCCAATAAGGTCTGGAAACTCTTTGTAATAAAGTTTACATGTTGGGTAATCCGAAGAATAAGCGTGTACTTCAAACGGATAATCATGGGAAGCAGAAAGATGTCTCTAAAAACCAATATCTAAGGGATTTTAGTGAAATCTAACATATGTTTTGGGACAACCATGATGATCTAACCGCTATTTTCCGCGCATGATTTACGACTAACAGATTTTGAATAGGAAAACATTCTCTATGATTAGAAAATAAAGTGCCGAACATAAGTCTATGGGTTTTAAATGGAAATATAAACGTAAACAGACAAACTCACATAGGAATCGGCGCTCACACCCGAGGAATTATCGAACCCCGTTATTGTAATGGGGGTGCTTAGTTCATCCCTGTTTCCCTGTGAATCCATCGTTGAACTGGGGTGGATAAGAAAGTCAATGTTCGTCGAAAAGCAGTTAGGATGAAGTATTTTGCTTTGTTCTGGTGAATAGTCCTTGAACGTCAAGCTATAATTAGGTTGCAAGGGAGTGAAATAGTTTTGCGTGTAGTTTACACCCATCGAACCCACGTTTTCCAAGTTAATGCAAATCAAACCATCTGAATTATTCACTGCAAAAGTGCTATCATTAATCTTGCGCTTAGAGTGGGATACTAAACCAGCTATCTCTTCCCAAGGACGTTTCTTTGATGAGTTGTCGAGTTCAATCATTAACAGTATGAAATTAGATAAAAATTAGGTACACTGAAGACAAATATGTGATAAGCTGTGCATTCTATATGTTTATGAAGGCCAACAGAAATTAATGTTTCTAGAAATACGTCTTGATTACTGGTATACAGACAAAAATGATATTTTGATAAGAAATCACTTTTGGCTATTCCTGGCATATCATATCGTGTTGATAGCTTGTCATATTATTTTCGTCAAAATTCGTCTCAGTGCAATGAAGAATACCAAAGGAAATGAGTCTTCAAACTGAGACTAGATATCGGAATCTCCTTGTTGTGTTTAAAAGAAAAGACCGTCCAAGGTCAAGTCGCCCTGATAAAACGAAGGGTGATGCAATTGGCAACATTTACTTCACATGCCTAAAGTAATCAACTGATTTTTCAAAAGTGCTCTTTGAAAATAAAGAAGGACTTAGATTTCTGGTTGATTGAAATGAAGTAAATACAATGAGTAGCCGGCTGTTAGACTAATAATACTAAGAGACTTGGAAATTTAGCTTCAGCTCAGTTTCTGAGGTACTATTGGAAAAAATATACATACCCATTGCTTTTAGATAAGCCGTTTCATGATTAAAACAGCACCTGTCTTCTGATTTAATAATTTAATTTGAAAAAGCAATCCAAACTACTTGATTTTGTTCCTGGCTCTCCTAACATGTAGTCTGAGGTGCTGCAAGCTAGAAAAAACTAAAAAGGGAATAAATCAGACGAAATTCAATCGCAAGATTTTACCTGTTCCTCTGGCTTCAACTCAAAAGTATGAGGAGTTTCCTACCCGAAACTACACTTTATGTGAAAATACCTTGTACATTTCAGGTGGTTTATGCATGTATTTTCTTCAACCCCCTTCTGACATGTGTGAATGACCACTCAACCATGTCTCATAACCCTCACCAGGTTGCTCAAAGGATGGTAAGGCGATTTTCAGTAATGCGGCTGCAAGCCACTACTTCGTTGCTCTCTTCGGATACTTACAGTACGAGTCCAAGTGGGGACACCGAGTTGGCTCTTAGGGGGGAAACCAAATATTTGTAGGATCGTACCGAAGAACGACATGTGGCGGTCGATGGGCAAAGCACTGTGAACAAGTGGCGCCACACAGCATAACAAGGTGCTCAAAAAGATGGGCATGTGGCTATGTGTGTTAAGACAAAATCGTTTGTTAGAGCTATGATGGCGTGTGCTAGCGTTAAAATTCATCAAACTACGGTCAATTGATCGTGGAGATTGTCCCGCCACCATGAGTTTTAACTTTGCAACTCATACTAAAATCAGGGTCAGTACGTTCGGGCGCTGAATGGGGAAGAATGCTGACTACCTCAGGCGTGTCCTCACGTTGCGTATGTCCACACAAGTGGCCGTACGAAAAAGCAAACTTGTTGGGTTTAAACAAAAGGGTTCACACATCAATAAGGTCCCCCAAAATGACACCGAACATTTCATTCGTTGGGCAAAAGAAATCGCCTCACGTTTTTCAAAGTTGGCTTAGTCGTCCTTGTGTAGGAAAGGTTATGATGATCCTGTAATCTAGCATCGAAAAAGCTGTTTTGTGGCGATTTCGAGAGACCCATAATAGGTGGTCTATCTTCATTCTTTGTCTTCTGACAGCAAAGAAATTTTGGATGTACGGAGATGGGTGACCAACAACTGTGAAACCTTCTGGCACAAGTCACCATGTCACGCGCGAAATGGCGGGCCTTCATGAGAATGTGAAACCCAACGGATATCACTAACTACTAAATCACTTGAAGGTATCCCGACCAACAATGGACTGGATGGTTTGAAAAAACTTGGGCAAAGAGTTAATATGATTTACTGTATAGGGCGTATTTTCACTTGTTTAATCCCAGTGTAGTAATATCCTGATGCTGTTTTCTCTTTAGGAGGGGTTGTTGAAAAAGATTCCCCACGAGACGACGTCCTGGGCCTTGTCCTGAGATCTCCCGGTGCGAACGATATAGGTTCACTGCTGGATTAAAAACGGAAAAATTTCATCGGCAACCCTCAAACGCTTGGCTTTTTGGTCGCGCGCCACCACTGCTAATCCAACGTTTTCCTCAGACGCGGCAGCGAGTATTGACCTCCCGTGATGTGAGTAACGACAAATTGTCACCCAGCAGCAAAAACTCTTTCAGCACTCAAATCAGATCAGGCTACTGTCAACCCCAAGCATCGTAACACTGTAATCGACTTTCATGTCTCTTGGTAGACACTGCTACATCGTCTTGAATTTCTTCCATCTCTGCGGCTCTCGATAACGACTCAGGATGTCGCGCCCTGATATTTGACTCCAACTTCATCTGACATTTCAGATCCACTATCCCCTGTTTATTACTCTCAACACCGCTGGTCCACCTGCGCCAGACAGTGTAAATATCAGGAGCTAACGCGAGGTATGTATCAGGATTCTGTACTGGTCAACCTACGGGCAAAAGTCTTTAACCCATACAACCTAGCAAAACGTTCAGTTGTGAGTTGTTAAATAAATTTCAGGACTTGTCCTGGTGCGAACTTCACGGACGCAAAGATCAATCACTAATTATTCGGGCTTGTTATATACCCACGGGTACGAGACCAAGGAAGAACACGATAGCGTAGTCGGATGGAATAGTATATTTGGATGGTTGTGCTAAGACACCGATGCTTTCCAACTAACTGGCTAGAGAGTCAGCTACGAGCAGTGCAATGTAACACGACAGTGTGCCAAATGGTGAGGATGCCTGACCGGGTGCCTTCAGCTTAGCCAGTCCAGTTAAACTACCAAGGTTGGCATCAATGTCGAAAGTCGTCAAACCCTAGGCTATTGATTTTGGGGAAGTGTGTGACGCTACAGATCACTCCCCCCTAGTAGGTTCGTGAGGACCCTAAGACGATACCAGCCGGAAGTATAAACCCGGTGGTTTCTCCACTGGTAAAACTCTTCCGATGGGCTCACTGCGTGAAGTGGCCTCTGGTTGTCTGAACTTATTCTAGGGTGTCGTGGCAATTAAAAAATGAAATACAGTAAATCGAATTGGACGTCAATCGCAGTCCTCAGTTTCCTTTGACGTTCCGTCCAGTGCTCGCTGCACCTGGAGCATAAATAAAAGTCTTTAACACCATGAAAATGTGCCGTAAAAATAGGAATTATGTTCATATGAATATATCGAGAAAAAAATTTACGCTTATTTTCACCGTTTTTTTAAAAAACGCTTCATCACACGTGACAAAAATTAATATAAAAAAGGCGAAATGTACGAGGAGTTTCGCATTGCTACTAAATGAGAAAAGTAGTGCCCAAAAAAATTTTGAAATAAAAATAAATGTGGCTGGCACATCTTATTTCACACCACTAAGTCGAATACGACTTCAAACACTCCGGGAGCCTGACGGTTCGACCTGATAGTTGTTGTAACTGTGCATTACCAGGCACATCGTAAAGAATTTCGATAATTGAGCTATCCGCCGGTGTTGTTTTAGCGTTAAGCCTTCGATAACAGCCGGTTGGACCCCAGTCGTTGCTATCCTTTTTGGGAACAGTGTGCAGTGGTGATGCCCAAGGACCGTTTGGCGGTTTGATTAGGTCCAGTTCGAGCATGTGGTTGAATGCACTCTTCGCCTTCTTGGGCTTATCGGGGGCTAGACGGCGCGCTTCGGATGCCACAGGTGGACCTATAGTTGTGATGTGATGCATAACATTGTTGGTTATGCACGGAAGAGTATGCTTCGGCTGTTGCAACTCTGGATATTTCTCCAAAACTGCCTGGTAGGACGCATCACCTGACTGTTTAGTTCTAACGAGGGCTAAACTCGGTCCTACACAGGTGGTGCCACCAATAGATAACTTTGTGTTGTTATCTGTCAGACGTCGACGGTGAGCATCTACGAGTAGATCGTAATGGTTTAGCAAATCTATGCCAATGATAGGCATAGAAACGTCAGCAGGGAGGAACATCCAGTGGATGTGTTTACGTGAACCTAAGTCGAGGTAGGCGCACTGTCTCTCGAATGTCGCGATTGCCTTGCCGTTGGCTGCTTGAAGATTGAAGGATGGGTCAAGATGACGCTCCTTTGTCGTTGCTGGAAGAACGCTAACTTCTGCGTCGGTGTCGACGAGGTAGCGGACTTTCGTTTTAATGTCGGTGACGTGGAGCAAACGGCTGTTTCTGCCGACTACGGTTGCCGTGAACACGTGCCGGCATGACCGTTTCCCGAGTTTATGTCCTTCTTAAAACGGCATGGTTTCCGACATTTTCTGGCTTCATCCCGTAAGTTTTATGAAACCAGCACCATTCAGGGTTTTCCACCCTGCTGGGTTTAGTTTTAGGGCTACCACGTGACTTGCTGCGATGCACCAAGGTGCGTTTCTGTGAAGTGCTACTTGAGCTACGACTTCGAGATCGTAGCAACTGTTTCACAGAGTTGCACGGCTTTGTCACCTCTGAATCCTGGCGCTCTGGTTTGTGACAGATAGAATATACATTGGAGACGGGTCTGCTAGAAATCTCCAGTATTTTATCTGCTGAGGCTGCGAGGTCATTGAGTGGGACTGACCGCAGTGTCGCCAACACGGTCTGCACCGGCTGTGGTAGTTTTGAGAGAAATAGTTTTCGGAAAAGGCCATCGTCGAATGTTCGTGAGCCGATAACTTCTCTCATGTGTGTTAGGACTTCAGTAGCTGAGTGGCTGCCTAGCTCGATGTTACGAAGTAATTCGTCCAGGCGCTGGCGATCTGTGAGGTCGCTTTTCTTCAAGAGTGCGACCTTGGGAAGTGCGTAAGGGTCACTTACTCCAGGAGTAAGCATGTGTGCCATAGCATGTTTGTTTAATTCCCGCGGTAGTGAACGTATGACAGCAAGAAATCGAGAATGAGGATCTGAGGCGCCCTGTCCTCGAAAATCCGCCTCGGCATGCAGAAGCCATGTTTCCGCATTGTCTGGCCAATATGGCACGAGTTGGATTGTCTTCGTAGTCGGCTTAATGCGGATAAGCTTGGGAGTGTGGCCGGACATGAGAAAGTACAGTAAATGGATATATAAATGTTATCTAAATGAAAACAATATGTAAATACAAAATGGAACGGGCTCATCAATTCAATACCTGTTATCGGTCGGGAAATGTAATTACGTCGGGCTCACCGATTTAAGAATCGTCCTGGTGCCAACTTCACAGACGCAAAGACCAATCACTAATTATTCGGGCTTGTTATATACCCACGGGTACGAGACCAAGGAAGAACACGATAGCGTAGTCGGATGGAATAGTATATTTGGATGGTTGTGCTAAGACACCGATGCTTTCCAACTAACTGGCTAGAGAGTCAGCTACGAGCAGTGCAATGTAACACGACAGTGTGCCAAATGGTGAGGATGCCTGACCGGGTGCCTTCAGCTTAGCCAGTCCAGTTAAACTACCAAGGTTGGCATCAATGTCGAAAGTCGTCAAACCCTAGGCTATTGATTTTGGGGAAGTGTGTGACGCTGCGACATCAACACAGCACTGTGAAATAAATGCTGCATAAGTTTCTTCCCAGAGTACAGACAAAAGAAGGAATATCCGTGTTCGATTCTAATCGTTGTCTGAAAAATTGAAGCTCATTCTGAAGACATCTAAAACGTTGAAGGAATGTTAACATATCTGTTATCGAGATGAAAACTGATTGGAAGGGCATTTATATAAAAATGAAGTGTATGGTAGCCAAAAAGCTGAAATAACCCTACCAAAGTAACAATATATTCAGAAGCGAAAAAGCAACCAAAATCGCATTACCTGAAATATTGTTAAGAAATAAAAGATTTGGAAGTCTATGGGATAAAATGTTTTTATGTGCATGTGAACGGGTCTAACAAAATAGTGGGACTGTGTTTTCAACGAGGTAATGAGTTGACTTTATGAAAAGTAAGTCGTCCGGAAGTGACGTTGTGGCCAACGGACCCTTCTTCTGGGTCTTTTGGTTCTGCTATCGTCACTAGTTGTCGGCGACTTCGATGCCGTTGTTTCCGTTTCTACGGTTGTTTTTGGCGTTTCCGGTCGCGTCGCCGCGGATTCAGACTTGGTACTCGTAACGTCTGTTTCCGCAAACACTGGCTTGATTCTGTCAATACTGGCTGGTTCTTGTCTGCCGGGGCTTTCGACCGTGACAATTTTGCCTGATTTGCTGATTACCTTGAAAGGTCCTTCACACAGGGTTTCAAGGGTTTTCGTACGCCATCTTATCCGATAAAAAAGTGAGTGTAGTTTGAGATGCCCCTGTAAACTGGTTTGTATTCATGTAACCTTTGTTGTATGAAATATATTATTATCACTATTATTATGTGCGCTTGGTTGTCTTGGTATCGCGGGGCTGAGGTTGTAGTGTGCTCACGTGGTGCCTTAGTTGTTGCACATACCTAGCCAAGTCCGGTGGAACCCCCTTTACTGGGTTAAAATACTCTCCTGGCAGTTGTAAAGTAGTTCCATAAACTAGCTCAGTGGTACAACAGCTAGTGTCCTGCTTGATACTCGAACGCATACCAAGGAGCACGGGTCGTAATTTGTTACTCCACTTGTCATTAGTCTTTACCGCCATCAGTGCCGCTTTTGGTTGTCCATGGAACCCTTTGACAATACCATTGGAGGCAGGAGGGTTCGCAGTGGTTCTTATGCGTCTGATCCCGAGAAGGTCGGTTAATTGTTGAAGTAGATTGCTCTCGAACTGCGCGCCTCTATCCGTGGTGATGACACTTGGGACACCAAAGTTAAAAACCCGGTATCGGATGATATTTCCCGCCAATGTTTCGGGAGATAAGTCCTGCGGAGGTGTTGCTACCACATTTCTTGGACCTCCCCACACATGTTAAAATGTAGCTGAAACCATTCGGCGGGGGGTAGAGGTCCGGCGATGTCAACGTGTACGTGGTCAAATCTGCCGCCCAGTGTGGAAAATCTTCCCGTAGGTGAAAGAATATGTCTGTTCCATTTTGATCTCCGGCACGTAAAACAAGCTTTGAACCACGGTTGAAGATCTCGATCCATCTTCGGACGGACGTATCGGTCAGTAACTTCACTGCAGCTCCAACACCAGGATATGAAACGCCATGCATCTTAGAGAAAATTAATCGTCTCGTTGATAAAAGCATAAATGGACGTGGTTTGCTCCTGGATACATCACAGGTGATGGATACAAAGTCGTCGAGCACCACCTCTTCGAGACCTAATGAGGTGTTCACATCGCCCTTCAAGTGTTCTAAGTCCTCATCCGTCGCCCGCAACGTTGCCACTTCTGCTAGGTCATTATAGCCACGTTCTAAGACATTTACGTACGTACGACAAGCGGCGTAATCTGCCTCATTTTTATTACCATCGACATGCCTTATATCTGGAGTGAACTATGAAATTAATTTTAATTATCAAATTTCTCGTAGCGAGTAGCCATCATGATTTGCGTCAGTTGCTCTTACGAGTGGCTCATGGCCGGTAAATGCCATAAATAAATAAATATCTTTATCCTAAAGTTAGGAATTTAACGTGAGAGAAGCCGGTTTACGGGCCTCTTCAAACTGATAATTGCAGTGAAACATAACAGGTATGAGCAGTTTTGAACGGTGCAGAAGGAGGACATTAAACTCTGTCATGATACCAAGCGTCTGAATGTTGTGCGAATTAGCAGGGAAACATCACCTTACAGTACATACTTATGCTTCTGAGTTTAAATCATTCCTACCCACAACTCTTTTTTCGCATCAAACGGCACATATTCGGCGTTTGTGTCACGAACAGTCGACATGATTGACCCTCCTGCAAAATCCAGTGTTTTTTCAGATAAACGTCTATTCTAGCAGTAATTCTTATGTTCGTAGCTTTATTGACTAACAATAACTTACTTCAATGATTTCGGGAATAAGTAAGTATCCATGCAATCATTTAATCCAGGTGAATGTAAAAGTTCAGGCACTTCTCACCCTTCAAATGTTACCTTTTCCAGCAATTCAGATGGGTAACACTCAAAATATTTGTTGTGGGGCAAGCAATTAAAGCGCGGAAGAACTGTCTTTCAACAGTGGTGAATAATACGCACATGTGAAACTTCATAGACTTCACATTAAAGTATGAAGCACCGCCAAGGAGATGCATCGGCTTTTGACTAACTTCTGTTGGATGGTTGATACAAGACAATGTACTAGAGAAACCTGTTGTATGGCATTTTTATGGATGCGTTGCCGTTAGGTAAAGTGATCTCTCGGGTTTGATCGTCTATCCAGATTTCCGATGCATTTGTCATGGACCGGAAATCGGGGACCAGTTACTATGCTTGGGGTTTCGTATGAGCTGGCATTTAGGGTACTGGTAGGGAGGTGAGTTGGTTGTTAAGCTGTTCAAGAAACAAGAAAATCGGGACAAGCCAGTTGGATCCTTCCAACACCAGTTTCCAATATTAGGCACGAAGCGGGACTTTCAGTAAGTTGATACTTTTTGACCAAATTAATGTTTGAGGCTTTCTCGTCAGGCTGATACTGAAAAGAGAAGAGGAAGGAAAGCTCAGGGAGAAATTGGGCAATGGAACACCACGCAAGACAAGCTGGGAGGAGAGAAGTTCTTATCTTTTTGGAGTCATCCGGACTATATGTAAACTTTTATTTGTGCATATAAGAATAACTCTTACTCTTTTCTGACATGAAGTTGACGCGAATCGCCTTCCAGGCACATATCCGAAACGCTTGATAGCTAAGCAAATCGCGAGCAACTCTGCCAAGTGTACCATGTAGCGATTGAGAAGCATTAGGCCGTTGCGAGAGGAAAGATAATGGTTCTCACTGACCGTGGACAAAATGTTTTAGCACTGCGCCTGCCGCAACACCTGAAGCATCTGCCATGATTGCTAGGGGTGCTTCAGAATCACGACGAGAGAGAAGGGTTTCAGAACCTAGAGCCAGCCTCGGTTTGCCAAGAGCATCGTGGGCCGCTTGGGTCACATGAAACACTTTAGCTTGTCCTTGTAACAAATCCATCATCTGCTGGGCTACTTCAGCATATTTAGCTATGAAACGTAGATAGAAGTTTACTAACCGCAGAAATCTTCGCAGCTCTCAAAACGGGTCTGGAAAAGGATGTTCTCGAATTGCATCTACTTCTTGTGGAACCGGTTTGACGCCGTTGGCACTAACGGTGTGACCCGAAAACTGTACAGATTCCTTGCCAGATTCGCATTTCTGCGGATTGATTGTGGTGCCATATCCACCTAGTCGTTCGCAAAACGTCCTCGGATGTTGCAGGTGCTCTGTTTCATGTGCGCCAGCCACCACTAAGTCATCTATATATGCACTGGCGAAAGATAATCCACGAAGTACATGATCTATAAATCTTTGGAATGTCTGAGGAGCATTTGTCAAATCAAATGGCGTATGAACAAATTTGAATAGTCCAAAGGGGGCAATGATGGCCGTCCTAGGAACATCATTGGGTTCCACAAGAGTGTGATAGTAAGCTTGCACGAGGTCGATTTTGAAAGAATATTTACCTTCGTCACATAGTTCACAAAACCATGTATGTGAGGAATTGGATACTTATCAGGGACCGTACGCTTATTCAGCACTCGATAGTCGCCGCAAGGCCTTATTTCACCCGGTATTTTTGGAAGCCATGGGATCCTGGGAGGGCGTATTATTCCCAACTTTGGAAGCTTATCAAGTCCCCGTTTGGCCATCTGCAGCTTTCAGGGTTTAACCGTCGAGGTTTTGATGAGACTGGAGGATTTTTTGCAAGGATACGGCGCGTAACTGTGTGCTTTGGCGAGGACTTCATGTCATCCGTTTGTGTGAGCTCAAGAAATCCTCGTGGAAGGCTATCGTAATCGGAAGTGCTATTTATCATAGCCTCGACTAAGTTTATTGTTTTTGCCTGAATGGCGATACCCGCAATACAGAACTGACTATTACGGTCAACTAGTCTGTGGTGCCTGGAGTCGACCAACAGTTAGTAGCGTTGTAGGAAATCCATGCTAATGATAGGCGACGATGTGTCAACTATGACAAATTCCCACTGGAATGGTGCGTGAAAACCAATGTCTAGGATCAGAATTCTGGTTCCATATGTGGTAATTGCAGATCTGTTTGCCGCTTGTAGCGCCAAGGTTGGGTTGGCGGTGGCGTCGGTGAGACCACGCTCACTTCTGCTCCAGTGTCAACCAGAAACTGCACTCTGGTCTTCCTATCCGACACCCAGAACAAACGACTGTGTTGCTGTACGCCGGTGACGGCACTGGACACTGATCGCCGGCCTTTCTGTTTCCCACCAAAAAGGCTTCGAAATCGCACGGTAACGAGCAGCGACCTACTTTATTGCCAGACTTCTTGTGGCACCACCATGTGCTACTTTTAGACGCAAGTCTACTCGTGGTCTTATCATGACTACGGGATCTGTTTCTATAGAACTCCGGTGACCGTCGGTCTAACTGTAAAGTCGTCAGTTGTCCCGTGAGCGTGTCAATCTTCCTCTCTAAAGCAGCTACTCTGTAGTTTTGCGTTGGCTCAGCAACACTTTCAACCTGTTTAGGCATCCTTTCGTACACACGGCCAGCAACGTCAGCCAACCTGTCCATGTCAGCGTCCACATCTTCGACAGCTAATGTCCGCTGAATGCATGGAGGAAGTCTCCGCGGCCAAAGCTGGTAGAACAGACGGTTGTCCGCATCTCTATCTTCCAGAAGATTTTGCACATGTCGTTCAAGTTGTGAAGGTGTTCTGTCAGCAAGGCATACGCTACTTAGTAGTTGATCGACTACTTTTTGTTCAGATGACGAAGTAGCTTTCATCACTTCTTGCTTCAAAACGTCGTAAGGCGCGTCTGGGCGGGGCTTTAAAAGCGTCTCCCTTACTTGTTCAGTCGCTTCTTCCGGTAACACAGAACTTGTGTATTCGAACTTTGTGAAGTTATATGACTGGCCATGAAGAAATGTTCTAGACGGACAGACCACAATTGCAGGTCATAAAACCTAAAAGAAGGCATTGGAAGATTAATGGTGCCCACGAACCCCACATCCAAAAAGTCCTGATTGTGAGAGTTTAAAGGCATCAGCACTGGTGCAGCAAAAATACAATGTTAAGAACTTAACGTAACAAGAGTAGGAAAAATTAAACAAGCAAGTACGTTAATGCCTACCGCAAAGCAGCTGGAGGTATTCTCAGTATATATCCGTATTGTGTAGATATTAGTGACTGTGGTTGCGGTGTGCGAGTGGAAATAATAATAGTATGCCCAGTAAAACTAGCGACAGTTTAATCACTCGAAGTATGTATCAGGATTCCGTACTGGTCAGCGAGCAAGCAAAAGTCTTTAATCCGTACAACCTAACAAAACGTTCAGTTATGAGTTGTTAAATGTACCAACACAATACTATGAAATAAATTCTACAAATTCAAGTAAAATCATCCCTAGCCTCTTGTAAGCGCACTTCAGGTTACACTTTGGAACTTTCAATCTTCACGCTTTCTATTAAACCTTACAACTAGCTGTAATAGCCAAAACTTTGGGACTTTTACGCAAACATTTGTGGTGTGTTTGCAAGAAACATGTGCAGGACGCAAGTGCAGTTATGCACGTAGTCTCATCCTGTCAGTCTCGTGAATCTAAAGGAGCCTTTGGTCTGGTTTCTGGAGATTCGATGACCAGTTCTCACGGTCCGGTAGATAAACTTTTGGCACTAAGTGCTGAGGAAGAAGGTCCACTGCACAAGTGAATCCCAGTTGACTATCGGCTACACGCCGTCCGGCTGATTGAGTCACCACTGACTGGAACTCCAGTGAAGTGGAGGATGAGCCACATTGAAAGTTAGAATTCTTAAGAAGACTGGGGAAACTTTCCAGCATTCGGCGACGTGACAGTGAGAAATGATGGGCTTGCGACTCGTGGGAGACAAGGCTGGAAGGAAGGGCGGAAAGCAGTAACTGGTAATTCGAATGGCCTCAAGCTAATATTCCTTTGTGCGCTAGCCAAATGGATCTGCAAATAAAAGTGAAAACTGGCTCCCTAATACTTGTAGAAGTCGAGAAATCTGTTAGCAGTCCGAAACGAGTAAGAGCAGTAATTCCAGACAGGTTAGTACCGGTGTTTTCACTATGGTGTTAAAAGATTATAGGACGGGTTTATTGGTGTGTTATCTGGTGTGTGGCAGCCATGTTATCCACACTCATTGGTCTCAATCACTGATTTTCCCTGTCTCGGTGAAACGAGTGAATATTCTTGTCGATAAACACTAAGGAATCAGCCTGACGAATATGCAGTCCAAGTATCTAGGTTCTATAATTATCAGGAGCCTAAATAAGACTCAGGAACACCAAAGACGAGGAAAATAGGCAGCTTAAGGACCTGAATATTTAAATATTCACATATTTCCAGCTTCTAGAACACAGGGTTATTAAGTGGCGTGCAGCAGTGGATGCATTTTTATCTGGTAGAGGAATTTACTGTAAGGATAAAAAATCCTATTGACTCACTGTTCTCATTCCTGAAGACTTTCAATCTCTTGCAACCGTCTGAAAGTCTGATCACGTAGTACATATTCCATTAGGACAGATGTAAAATCCAAGGAACTATTGTTAACAATTACTGCAACACAAAACTTGCAGTTTCAGCGCCACTTCCTAATAACTGCGCCACCGTCGTTATTTGATGCATTAGGTTGCTTCGCCGTGTAGTTCCTACATGCTAAACTTTTAGGTGGACTTTCATCATTCACATGCATTTCATATGAAAGCTAACCGTGTTTTTCAAAAGTTGAGATCTTTTGTATGAAACTATCTGAGGAGACAATGTTAACCATGGCCATGGTTAACATTGTCTCCTTTTGTTTGAAATATCCATGTATATGTGCACTTAAAGAGCTAAATAGTAACTTTGTAAATTGATTTCCTATTCTTAAGAATGGTCTCATTTCACTACCTGTTGTTTCTGACTTAACTAGTACACTCGTTGCAACCTGATAGTTTTTGATATGGTGTTCATTATTCTTCGCTACATCTCTAAATCCTAGCAGCAATCGAGTTGGAACGGGAATACCAGCTTCTGGAATTCTAGGCTGCCAAGACTCACTGGATAACCGATTTGCTTCTGACTGATCATTTCATAAATGACATTATTTTTGATACCACTCCTTTAATTTACTACTATGCCTGGGGCTAAGGATATTTGATCAATTGGTGTATGTTGATCTTGATAGTGCATGTCTTTTTAGAGCTGCAGTTTCTCTGAACGCTTTCACTGGATTTGCTGCTACCACAAGCTGCGGTGACAAATTACACTCATTGACTGCTCTGCAAGAGAAACTCGTAGCTTATTTGACTGTAGCTCTAGCACGTTTTTGTGATGAACTTTTAGATAATCAGTCCTAGAAGGATTAGGTAATTGAAATTAGTTTTTACCATGGAGGGTCCGGTCGTAGAATCTGTTCATCTACACTGCACGACTATGGTTCTGAGCAGTTCAGAAATTATAGTTTAAATCGTTATTTATCAGAAGTCTGTCTCATTATTTCACACATCTCCCAAGTTCAACGTCCTCTGAAATATAAGACGTTATTTCTTAATCTTTATGGATATTGCGTTTAAATAGAATATAACAAAAGGCGAGCTTGTAGTTGTACATTAACAAATGTCACTCTTCATTGGTTTCCACGGCATAGTTTCCCGTTAATTGTGATTCTGTTCACGTCACTAAAAAGGTGCTTCATCTAGTCCATCGCCTTACCGACTTCGAAGGTCTGTGGGAACTTTGATGAAAACATTTACAGCCAGAGAATATGATCTTGTTAAGCTCAGAAACTGACTAGAATTCGCGGTATTTGTTCTGAGACTCTTGAGTACGGAACTAACGAGTTTACTTTGCGTGGGAGTAAAAATATTTATGGATCAGCATCTCAAGCCTGATATGTGTCAGCATACTGACTTGAAATCCTGTGTGCGAGCATTGTAACCTGATACAGAAACGTGCCAAATGGTGTAGGTGATTGACTGTGAAGGTCAGTACGTAATGTCGTTGAGTTGTGAGCTACGCTGATGTTCATCATAATATATCCGACATATTGGACCTTATTTAGAATATGGAATCTTGACAGTTTCACTTTTCAAACATGAAGCATATGTCGGAATCGCTTCTAAAGTTAGCGAATAAAGTGATAACTTGGACTGTGATCTATTGGTCTAAACACGCTACTTCCAACCAGTTTGTTATGGGTTCGAACCGTGCTGCACCTATTAAGATATGAACAGCCAAGTAGTATCACATATGCGACTGTTTGCCCTGATGTATGAACCTGTACATGGTCGTTAAGATGAAACGGTTGGATTGATTGATCACAAACCTTATGAAGACTGAACAAACTGGCTTGGTCTAATCCCGCTGTCTTACCGCAGGTTGCTAATTTATATCACCTAGACCATTTATTTATATTTGCGCAACATTTGGCATGAAACTGTCGAGTAACGTAGTATCATTTTGCAATCATGTATGATGAGAGCGTAAAAGTGAAAAGGTTATCAGAACTCAAAAGCAAACATCTAGACTTATCCAAGAATCTTTACTTTTGTATTGCTTTTTGAAAAGAGCTACAACAAAATCAAGACATCCTAGTTACTCGTTGCAGTACTGAGTCATACTTCATAATATATCATGCCATTGTGTTACTCAACCCCCCAAACCAACACAGTTTTGCCGATTACACTCTGAAAACCCTCAATTATCTTTTTGGAGGGGCTAGAACTTACAGGCGTATGGCTGAACTATCCTCATCAAATGATTTTTCATGACCCTTCTTTTACAGTTACAACTACCCCACAACAACACAAAATGTAATTAGCATATCGGTGTACCCTTCTGACGTCTAAAATGCAGGTAGAACCTTCGTCTATTTAACTCACAAACCGTGGAAGCGCAAGAAGGTTGAATGATCTCAGCTGTGAAGAGGTACCTGGAAAACTAGGAAACAATGTTTGGGGACTGGTAATTACATGTCTTGAAATCGATCAGTGACTAATGTATCCACTCTTTATTGTTCTCAACATTCTACACATTTTCCTAACCTTGTTTTCCTGTTTATTTCAGTGTCTTTTTATTTTCGTTGATGTCCGATTTGTGTATTACTGTAACTTGTTGGACTGATATAATTTATGCGGCCTCTAAACGGTAGCTGATTTCATTTTATCTAGTTCGAAATGCTAACCGTATTCTATCAATCACTATATATTCAGCAAGCTAGATGCACTTCTAATTGATGTTAAGTAGTTGGAGGTAGTCGACAGGAAACCCTTGACCTACGTTTTGTTTTTGTTAGAACTCATCAGCAAAGAGTATCTTTTGTGTGAACAGACAGACAGACAGAATCAACGTAGAATCTCACACACAAGTGCACCGGTTCAAGTTGCCACACTTGAAAGTAGTATATAAAGAACAAGGGGATAAAATGAGAATGGTATCAAAGTAGACAAACTTGTGAGAGATTAAGTAATTCGAAGATAAAGATTAGTGCAAATATTCAAGCTTTAGAAGACGGTAAAGGGTGAATACATCTGCTCCATTGTAACCGATTTTCAGGCATTTCACCAAGAGTTTTCAACCCGATTCCTATGATCTGGAGCGCCCCAGCCAAGCGGTCTATACCTCCCTACATGGCTCAGACCAATAATGTATTCAGCACAAGTCATTTCTCATAATCGAACTTCATTTTGACATAATTGTGAGGAATAATTTATGCTCGGAACGTCGTCCAGTAAGTAATGTATCACTGTGCTGCATCAAATCAACAAGCCTAGTGTGTAGTAGTAATTTACAACCGTGCACGTTTTGTACTTCTCTGAATTCAATGTGTTCAACTAGGTAGCCCTCATATTATGCAACACAGTATGTTAATAAACCTGTACCGGGTTCCTAAGTTGCATGATTGATTGTTAGGTAGGATCTACACTATTATTATTATTATTATTATTATTATTATTATTATTATTATTATTATTATTATTATTATTATTTTCCCCTTGGGTTCCTAGTGGAACGAAGCTTCAGTAGCACGCCTCCATTGCACTCTGTTTTCTGCAGTCTTTTGAACCTCGCGCCACGACTGCCCACAAGCTTTCATTTCTTCCTCATATCATTTCCTCTATATCACCCTCGGACGCCCAACTCGTCGTTTCCCCTTTGGATTCCACTCGAGAGACTGGCCTGACGCGTGATGTTCCCAGTCGGCCTTCTCAGTGTATGCCCAATCCATCTCCACTTTCTTCTGCATATTTGTTGGGTGATAGGTTCTTGGTTGGTTCGTTCCCAGAGTTCCTTGTTGCTTATTCTTTCTGGCCATCTGATCTTCAGTATCGAGCGTAGATAGTTGTTGATGAATGTCTTGTCTATTGGAAATGCTTTTCGTGACACGCCAAGTTTCTGAACCATATGGCAGCACTGACTTGACATTAGTGTTGAAAATCCGGATCTTGTTCTTGATGCTGATTGCAGTAGATCTCCACACTGATTTCAGATTAGTGAAAGCCTGTCTTGCTTTTCCGATCCTGGTTTTGACATCCTCATCTGTTCCTGTGCCGCTTGTAGTTGAAACGATGCTGCCTAGGTGGTGAGTGGAAGAGACTACTTTCTTTAGGTTCATCCCGTTGGTGGTGATTGGAGCTTGTTGTTGTTGGTTGGGTATCTTCATCACCTGTATTTCTCGACTTGAAGGCGGGATTTGACTCCTTTGATCGAGAAGTCTTTTGGCAATGTCCGTCACTGAGAAGTGTGCCGAGTAAGTACATCACCTTATTGAAAGCTCTCTACTCGAACACTTGTGGGCATGTTAGAGCTTATGGCGAGTTGTCCAGGGAGCTATACTCATCGAGGATGCCCACTGTCTCCATTTTTATTCAATTTTATCATAGATATTCTTATTGAGATTTCCCTCTCGTCACCTAATTACACAGACGTTGACCTAATCACAGGAGAATTTTCGTTAGACCTAGAATATCCAGATGACATAGTCCTGTTAGTTGAAGACGCTGACAAGATGCAGAGTCTTCTGAACACTTTGAGTGGGAATTTGAGAATGTTTGGGATGCGATTTTCACCACCCAAATGCAAATTTTTGCTCCATGACTGGTCTTCAACGGTGCCCCACCGCGGCTAACAATAGAGAGTGTAATGGTTGAGTGTGTCGACCACTTCACTTACCTGGGAAGAAGGATCAGCCCTGATGGCTCAGTGGCCGGTGAAATCTCTGCACGGATACAAAAGGCTCGGTTGGCTTCCGCCAACTTACGCCACCTATGGCGCCGCCGTGATATCCGATTGCCTATTAAGGGTCGTGTATACTGCACAGCAGTCCGGTCTGTTCTACTGTATGGCTGTGAAACATGGCCATTGAAGGTGGAAGACATGAGAAGGCTTGAAGTGTTTGACCACAGTTGCCTTCGTAGTATAGGACGTATTCCGTGGTGTCACCATGTGAGTAATGCAGAAGTCAGGAGCAGAGTTTTGGGGAGAAGAGGTAAGTCGGTTGACGAGGTTATGAACCTTCATCGACTGAGATGGTTGGGACACGTGTTACGTATGCTTAGTTGCCGTCTGCCTCGTCACACAATGTTGGCTGAAGTAGGTTCAGGCTGGAAAAAGGCTCTTGGCTCTCGGCCAGACTAAAACATGGCACCAATGTATGAAGTCTTTGACTGTTGGTTTGAGCCATGTGGGGTGATGCAGACTATGTGGTTGGGGTCCGTGGGACAAGAGGAACCAGTGGTTGGAGACTGTAGGTGATATGGATCAGAACCGTTGTCAGTGGAGAAGATGCATACATACATTATCCTCATCTTAACGACGCTATACCGAATCGCACCATTTTCTCATTCTTCGTTTCTCTCTTTTCGTACTTAATGTTTCTTTTGACTCCATTCTCTTATCTTCTTTTTAATTGATGTGCTGATATGAGGTGTGGCAACTCAGACCGTTACTCAGTAATGCCTGGTCCTGTGTTGATCTGGATGGATGAATATGAACAAGGTACAAGGATAATCTTAAACATAAGTAGTTGTCTTCTTTTCAAATGATTACAAAGTCATTTATATTTGTTGTCCATTCTTGTTTGAACTGACTTTCAAAGTAACATGATCTGTAATTGCTGGTCTGCTAGTGACTTTCTAGTTACACTTGATTAAAATGCATCAATCAAATCCTTCTCCGATTCAGAGTCACACCCTTTATTTAAGCGAAAAATTCTATGTGTATGTTCAGGAAGTGAATAACATTTAAAATTCATTATCTTTCCTAAACCTGCCTGTGGTTACAATAAGTTAAAGCTATGGTTAGAGCTTCACAAGAACCACATTTTGTATTTTGCGGTATTCCACCTTTCAGACAATATAAATTAGTAAGTGTCAAACCTTTCAATATGTAGATCAGTTTTCTGATTCTGAAACATACTGCATTTTGTTCAGTTTTCAGAATCGGCGTTCAAGTTATTGTCAAAGTGTCGTACTTACTGTGACACGTGCGAGATCTATGATTACACGGTTTTTTGATCAAACACAGTGGCAGAATTTGGTGGCTGGCGTTACTGGTGGAGTAGCATCGGCGCTGATTTTGCATCCATTGGATTTAGTCAAAATCAGATTACAGGTCAATGAAGGTACAGGTGTCATCGCTTGCAGGTTGGGATCATTTTCTTCCACTTTCATATTTTCATACTATTTATCATTTTGAAAATTTCTACCATATTTTTTTTTTAAGGATCTACATTAAATCTTTGCTAATACTTAGCTAGAAGAAGCAAACAGTAGACCGTAGTAAAACTAATAACACTTTGTTTATGCCGAGGATATATGAAACTGTTGAGTAGATGATATACTTAACAGTCGACGACTTTCTGTCTATAGACTCATCCTTCTATCTGAGAAGATTGCGCTAGTGAGGTATAAAATCAGTTAAGTAGGATGTCTCGAATATTAATTTTGATAGTGTGCCGAATGGTGGCGCGCAGCTGATTTCGGTAGAAGTTGAAGAACGTTGGTGTTATGGTTTTTACTGTATACATGTTGCTGACTCCCTCGAAGGGGTATATTTCAAGATAGCAGACGACAGTGGTAATAAACAAAACATATGCATGCGTACCATAGAGCGTTTGAAAATGTTGGTTTGTAAGTTGATCAATATCTCGAGATCCGGGGCATCTTGCTTTGGGCTCAAAATGTCGGAAAACTCATATGAATTGTGTACACAGATTGATCACCGAATGGTAATCGTTCTATCTGTCTTGGCTTAAGCGTTGATTGAGGCCTGTTAATCAAGTTTGCAATGCAGACATTATGCTAACTGATTTGATACTGTGATTTACTGTACTTTACTGTTAGACATATTCAGTTCTCATTTTCAGGATGGAACAAAATGTAACTAAAAACTTCATTTAAAGGAGCTCAAACTATAGAGTATGTTAGCAAAAACGATTCATTCAGCTTAAGCTAAGAGTTGTATAGTGAAAAGCAAGAATGTTTGTTATTAAGTTTCATAGAATCAACAGCAGAGTGGTGATTCAAAAGTTGTTTTATTTGCTCAATCACCTGGGAATAACAAATGGAAATTACACTCCATTGACTTCCATTTATAAAATCCACCAAAACGGAATACTACCCACCACAAGTGCGTGTATCTGTAGCTTGATATTGAGGCATAGATCCCCATTACATTCAGACTGTAATCGAATCAGTTTGCTAGGATAAACATGCTTCAGCTTAGAGAGGTAAAAGTAACTTTCTTCACTTTGCTTCTAACATGTTATTAGCGAAATGTAAGATCATTTACAGCATATCGAATGGAACCGAAATCCACACAGTAATTCTGTGCGTGCTCTTGAAATAGACAATGAGTCACACCAATTATGTGGGGCTAGTGGTACCTCGCTACTCAAACCTCGATATGTCCGTCTGCGCTCGGACCCATGACCCATTAGTTGGGAACCAATTACATATACTTCTTTCGAGTATTAAGGACATATGATCTTATCAGAGGTTTTGATTTATCCATACTGTAGTACTATCAATTGAGTAACACAAAATTAGGACTAACAAAGTTATAGATGGTGTCCGAACTTTAGTTGACGAAAACTCAGGTCTGGAGTTTTATCGGTTTAGTTAGCTTATCTATGCTTCTATGATAGACAAAGTCCGGTTCTACAGTTTTACTGCAAATAGGTCGTATGACAAAATATCAGCTATCAATCATAATTTAACCAATGGACCCAAGTTGCTAAATGGCTGTCATGATTGAATCATTAATTTAAATGCGTTGTTAGGTAGTAGAAACCTCATGATAACAGTTTACCAGCGTGGTATTTATCTCTCCACGACTACTATGCGATTTCGTGTACTAGACTGTGAACCTTTGCACTGTTCGATTATAGGTTTGAAAAGCTGTTTCCTGCATCTTGATCTCTATCATCTTACATTTGATTGGATTATACTAGAAGAAATTAAAGTTATGCTAGTTGTTACCAACTCTGACTATTGATTTTTAAAATCAGTTATCAGTTGGTGACAAGTTACTTTTTTCTTCCTTAGTAGGTCGTAGATTGGATCTATATCCGGGTGTTGATTAGCTGACTTTTTGTTTGAATCCCAGGCTTCTAGAAATACTTTCGTGGTTTTCCAACATGCTTTTTGTAGTATTTACACATTCTATCGTTCGAATCTGTGATTATGATTGCCTACGTAAATTGAGACCACAAACGATGCTCAGCCAAAAGTTGGTATTCGTGTATCTGTTGAGTAATCTGACAGCCAAACTAGCCAGTGTAGTGCTGTTTATAATCTTTGCCGTTGATATAGAAAATTATTTGTTTTGTCTTCCATTGGCTTGCAGGTGTTTAGTAGCGATTTCTTCGGTTTTTCTACTGCTGCAGCCCTAAACAAATGAAGTGATCGGTTGACAGTCTCTGAGCCAACCTTGATGACTATGAAGGGAGCACGTAGCAAGTATGTAATGCTTATCAAAGCTCGCTAATCGAACTCATACAGTCATGTAAGGGCTTATGGGGAGTTGCCATCTGAATTGATGACAGTTAGTGGTGCCCGTCAGGGGTTCCCACTGTCACCATTCCTGTTCAAATTCGTTACAGACCTACTAGTGGACATAACCATAGGTACATGTGACTCCACATGGATATATCTACTCCCTGGAGGTCATCTGGTTGGATCGTAGCATGCAGATGGTATTGCCCTGCTTGGTGAAAAAGCTTAAAATATACAAAGTCGTCTGAACGCGTTAGCATGCTTTTTATGCCTTTCAGATGTAAGATGACGCTTCAGGACTGGTCTGAAAATATTCTTAGTCTAAGGATAGTGAGTGAAGTGGTTGAATGCGTCGACCACTTCACTTACTTAACGAATTGTATCAGCTCGAGTGTGGGGGGGGGGAGGTTGCTGACGAAATCCCGGCTCGGGTATAGAAGACCAGTTTGGCACTTGCCAGCTTGCGTTATTTGTGGCATTGACTGGTGACACATCCGACTACCTACTAAAGGATGAGTATACTGTGCTGTAGTCCACTCTGTCCTGTTCTACCGTTATGAGACATGGTAGTTGAATGTAGATGTGAATAGACTACGGGTTTTTGACTACTAGTGTCTTCGTAGCACTGCCCCACGTAAAGTGACGATACCGTATAAGTAATGCTGAGGTTAGGCGAAGGGTACTAGACAAGGCAAGTAAATCAGTCGGTGAGGTTGGGAACCCTCATCGACTGAGGTGGCTTGGATATATGTTACAGATACGGAGCCACCGTCTACCTTGCCGTGCTATGCTGGGAGAAGGTGGCTTAGGTTGGAAGAGGAGTCAGGGTGCCCAGACTAAAACATGACACTACTTCATAAAGTCTCTAATTATTGGTCTAATCCGTGTAGGCAGGTATAGACTGTCTGGCTAGGATCTTCGAGATCATAGGAATCAGTAGTTGTGAACTCTTGGTGAGATGGCTGAAAATTGGTCGTAGTGGTGAAGATGTATTCACTCTTTTACATCTTAAGCTTGAGTGTTTTGAGGAACCTTAGTCTTTAAATTCCTTCTCCTTCCATACACCTTTATCTAATTTGACATCAGTCTTCCCTATCCACCTATTCTTTGTATACTACTGTGATGTGTGGCAACTTGAACCGATACACTTGTGTGCGAGATTCTACTTAGATTTTGTCTGTCTGATACGTGCAAAGTAACGAAATTACTCTTCTGAGGTAACTGCACTATTTTCTGTGTTAGTTGATTGGTGCCAATCGGCAACAGGTACTTTTCTTCCATTTTCCATATCACTTCAGTGTTGCAATGGGTCTTGGCTGTTGAAAGTAGTGTTTTGTACCGTAGGCGTGGTAGCTGTTGTAATACAAAATTTTTATCAGCAAGTTTAGTTTTCCTGTACATGTGAGTTTTCAAGGTGCTATCATGCTTTCTGTAGTCAAAGGCATCTCGGAAGTCAATTTCTTTGTTTTCATCCTCTTCCTGTCTTGCGAATCGAACTCCTTCAGATGTTTGGTTGGTTAGTTTGACCGTTTCTTCTTTTCTGCCTAATTGAGAATGCAGAAAGAGTGCTGCGTACGTTCCGAATCCAAAATTTTATGTTACATAAGAAAGATAAATATTGATTTCAGCCGCTCCACTACTTCAACAATTAGTCGTGATGTCGAAAGTTCCATGCGTATTCCTGTTATTGTTTTCAAAAATCGTAACACTAAACAGTAGGTGGGTCGTGAGGTATAAATCTGTGTTATTAGGTTTGGTTTTGGTCGTTCTTCAGAAAAATATTCATTATCTTTTTGGCTAAATCCTGACCAACTGAAGGAAGAGTAAGGTCACATCAACAGGTGCCATCGTTTCGTCATTGTCTAACTTCAATCATTTTCTTTTCTTCAGAAATCCATTTATCGGGCTTAGCTACAAGTCTTTTTCCTCATACTGGATCCAAAAATCTTAACCAATAAAGTGCAGTGGATGTGATCGTGACTTCTTATCATTTTTGTGTGCGTGACATTTATCGTTTCTGCTTATTTTTTGCCCTATCACCTTTACAGACCCAAGACAACGAAGGTATTCCGAACTTTATATGACATTGCCCAATATCGAGGTTTTCGTGGTCTTTACTTGGGTTTAACCCCAAATGTTATTGGAGCAGGCACTTCATGGGGTTTGTACTTTTTCCTGTAAGTATCTTATCCTTTTCTTACTTGTGTGTGTTATAACTTTACTGCTTTTTAAGATCACATTTTACTGTTGAGATATGATTGAAGGCAGTAAGTAGCAGATCTTCCGTATAGATTTTATGCATGTCGATGGTTATGAGCAAGACGTTCCTGCGAACTCTAAAAACTCATTCTTTCGATTTCAACTCATATCTCTACCAGAGTGATATTTTGGGTACTATCAGGACTTGATCATTCGTCCATGATTCAGTTATTCGGAGTGTCTTTTTGCATCCGGATAGTTAGGCATTAATTTCTATCACTGTTTGATGCAATGAAATATTCTCATTATGATATCATTTATACCTTCAGATTGATAAGTACCCATTCGTCTCCAACCACTTGACATTCCAAGAAGTTCCTTCTACATACTCTTTACACCAATACCCTATTGCGATATTTCAGAATACTTCACAGGATGATTTCTAGAGAGAAACAATGAAATTTGTAAATTCAGATAAATTCATTTCTCCTTTATCTCTCTGGTTAAACTTTTATTATTTTACATTATTATTTGTCCCTTGGGTTCCTAGTGGAACATAAGGCTTCAGTAACACGTCGCCATTGCACACTGTTCTCTATGGTCTCCTTATTCTGGCTCCACGACTGCCCACAAGCTTTCATTTCTTCCTCACACCATCTCCTCGATGTCACCGTCGCCTCGGATGCCCAATTCGTCGTTTCCCATTTGGCTTCCACTGGAGTGACTGGCCTGGCGCATGATGTCCCCGAATGGTCTTCTCAGTGTATGTCCAGTCCAATCCATCTCCACTTCCTTCTGCATATTTGTTGAGCGATGGGTTCTTGGTTGGTTTGTTGCCAGGCCAGCCAGAGTTCCTCGTTGCTTATTCTTTTTGCACATCAGGTCTTCAATATCGAACGTAGGCGGTTATTGATGAATGTCTGCAGTTTGTTGAAAATGCTCCTCATCCTCATCTGTGCCGCCTGTAGTTGAAACGATGCTGCCCTGCCTAGGTAGGTGAAAGAGACAACTTCCTTTAGGTTTCTCCCGTTCGTGGTGCTTTTTATTGTTCTTGGTTGGGTATCTTCATCACCTCTATCTTCTCTACTTTCACCTGAAGGAAGTCCCGTCCTAGCTGCCTTTTTTGTCAACTTGTTGGTTTTTGCCTGTAGATCTTTGAGTTTTGGCGACATTAGACACAAGTCATCATCGTTGGCGAAAACCAAATCTTCTGGGGTCTTTTCATCGGTCCAGCGTATGCCCATCTTCTCTTAGCTCCTCATAGTTTGTTGTGTGATCCAGTCCAGTCGACTACAATCAGTAAGATCAACGGTGATGATAGTAGGCGGTAACCTTGTCTTACTCCTTCCTTCACTTCAAAGTCATCACCGAGCTTTCTACTGTGAATCACTTGGCATGTGGCGTCTTCATATAGTTGTTGAATGAGGTTGATAGAGATTTGTGGCACTCCGTAATGTTGAAGCAACTGCCAAATTACTTCTCGGTCGACGGTGTTCATGGACTTTTCAAAATCGATGAGGGTTAAACTTTTAAGCCACTGAACAATTTTAGTGACATCGCTTGCAGGTTGGGATCATTGTCTCCCTTTCATATTTTTTATACTACTTATCATTACGAAAATGTCTACCACACTTTTTTGAAAGATCTAAACAAAATCTCTGCTAATACTTAGCTCGAAGAAGCAAACAGTAGACCGTAGTAAAACTAATAACACTTTGTTTATGCCGAGGATGTATGGAACTGTAAAGTGGATGGAATACTTAGTATGCAACAGAACATAAACTGTGAAGACTGGCAATATGAATTATCTGGATACACAGCTAAATTTTATGGCCACAGCCCACCACTATTTATAAAACATCTGAAACAACCAATTTCGAGCGACTGTAAAACCATCCTAGCAAAGATCGAGTTAGATTTCTTCATTTCGACTGGAAAGACAGATTTTATAAGATAGAGAAGTCTATTTGGTGATTTCAGTTTTTACTATGGTGGCCTTTAAAATTACTGATCGATTGGGTGACTTAAGAGGCCATCGTAGCAACTGCAGAAATAACCAATTAGTCTTGTATATTTTATGAAAAGCTACCTTTAGTAGCTGGAATACCGAAACGTGATTGGTTATTTGCGCATTTGCTAGAGTGGGCTTTAAAGTCACCCAGTAGTACACAGTAACTGATATCGATCAACATGCAGTTATTTGCGAACGATGAAAGTGAATGACAAGTGGATGAAAAGCTCTTGAACTGAGTTATGGAATAATGTTACCAAATAAGTGATAAGCAAAATATATATAATAAATAAAATAATATGTCTGACACTACCTATCTGGTAGTAACCTTACTTCACAGAATATCACGGGAAATAACAGAGGCTAGGTTGTATTATAAAGGCGTGCAAACCGAGTGTTGCCTAGATCAGCTCTTTAAATTTTTGCCACTCACTAATCTATCTGCATCTCTTGGGAATTCTGGTCGAGTCATCAATTCTTGTATCGTGTTATCTATCAAGATAATATTTGATTTACAACTGGATATATAATGCGATTAGACAAACTCGTTTCTGATTAAAATTTTGTGTGTTGAATAATAAAATTCTCCAACTTCCTGGATAACGTACAAAAACAACAGCTAAAGTAATTACTGGGACACTTTCAGATTGTTGGTTAAAGAGAAGTTGACTGATGGTTTTCCAAATAACCAGAATGACATATATCTTTTTGACTGGCATATCAATAGAATTCAGCAGCAAACTTTGGTACATATTTTCAGGTTGGAATTCATCATGGGCTGACATCTGTTGGAGGAGCATTGGAGACCTAGGAGCACTGGACAGTTGTTTTGTCCTAACACGGGACTCAGCAGTGCGCACCCATGACCCCGTTCGCCACGGAACCTAAAAGTTTTTGGTTCGATCCCTGGCGAAGAGGAGTCCCATGATAAAACGAAACAGTTGTCCATTGCTCTTCGAACTAATGTTAGTCCGTGATAACTTCTAACCTAAAAATCAACTAATTAATCTCAACAAACCTCTAGATACGTTGATACGTATGTTCAAATTCCATATTCTTAGGAAATTCGCCAGTAGGATTGATACGGAAACAAGATTCAAACTTCTGTCATCAGATCTCTGTCTCAAACTAACAGTTACAAAGAGAAAAAGTTGGTTTTTTAAAACCGAATCATTTCCATCTGAAATGAAAGATACATATTATTATGTTATAAAAAGGTCACAAAATAATGACAACATTGTGTTCATCAAATCAACGAAAGGTTCTGTTGTCGTTATAATAATTTCCAGTCTAATAATTATCAATGCCATTGAGCGAATGAGATGGTTATGGTTGGCTATTTCGATCTGATTGTCGCTGGTATATACGTATCGAATCGGAAAGTGACGAGACGAGCATCAGAATGACGTTTTACGCTATATACGCCGTTGGTATTTTGTTACATATGATTATCTGAATTATCCAAACGATCCACTCTAACGTTGAGTGAGGCTCATCCAAATATCGGATTCAAAGTAAAGCGATCAGGGAACTGATGATACTATCCTATTTTTTTTTATCTAGACATTACACGTAAGAATGATAGGAAATATCGGATATATTTTTTGATGGAAAAGAAAACCAGAGTGGACCATATATTTGGATTAATGAGAGTAGTATACTACCAGCTGAGAAAACTCTTACTCACAAAGACACCGGAAAAGGAATATGCTACGATAGAAAGATGAAAGGAGAGGTTGCCTTGTGGATGGTATCAAGGAAACTGATTTCTGTTCAAAGGGGTATCAAGTTGCGAGTATTGTAAATCAATGACTGGGATTGACTTTTAACATTACTTTCTTAGATGTGAAGCTGATACTGTTTTATAAGGTATAATATTCGGTAAGATAGACAAAAATTGGCTAGTATTCGCCTGATTTGGTAAGTTATATATACTCTATAAAACAGGCGTGATAGGAGGATAGAGATTTTGGTTTGGACTCGCTTTGTTAAACACTTTGTTACTAATTTAAACAGGATTAATTTTTCGATTGCATTTCGTTTACTGAATATGAGATACGAGATCAGTTTTAAAAGTAGCTTTTCAGCTCTAGTGTTTACACCTAGTTAACCTAAAGAAGACATTTTATTTAGCCATGAACTGTATTGGTAACGAATTTGTTTTGTTTGCCTTTCACCTTATTGTGTTGTATTTCAGATTATGATTTATTAATATTGACTAGTGTTTATTTTTTGTGTCGCAATCTTGCATCCACAACTGCTTATTTCAGTATCTTACGTGATCAGTAAGCATTTTTAAGATCATTCTGACTGATACTAGCATCCTAATTTGATATATAACTCATTGTTTTGACTAGTTTATATTCCATTTTTGTGTGATACAAACTCTCTTCTCTTCTTTATCTTCTAATGACATATGAATTTATCACTTGAAGACTATGTCAACTTTTATTCTGTTCCAATGTTAAACAGTTACTGGGTGTATTCTATCAGGTGAACGTAATTACTTTTTTGCTTAAAAGATGGTGTGAGAGATGCTTATTTATTGACATTAACAGCTTCTGAAAAGGGGAGTAATTTCAGCTTAATATAGGAGTAAAACTTAAGCACTGTGGTCTATTATAATTTCCATTTTAGTCTGTTTATTAGAAATGTCACACAGTGAAGGGACAGTAGCATTTACTGGATAACGTTTCGGACACAATTTATTGCCCATTTTCATATCAGTTAACTCCACAAATTTGAGACAGAGTTTATACATTCACAATTTCCTCTCCTTCTTTGTAGTGACAAGGGTAGTAGAATTTTCCATATATCTGGACAGGTGCAGAATCATTTCGACTGCATGTATTTGGTGTTGATTCGATAAACGCAGATTCGGTAACCAATCTCTCCATATCGCTCTATCCCACCTTGTTGTGTAATTGCCTGCAGTGCTATAGCCGAGCTTTTCTCTAAATTTCTTATCTTATTAGAATCTACTAAACTTGATTTAGCTAAGTTTTTGTGTTCTGTTATTCTAATCGCCCCTGGTCGATTACTTTGACCTATGTATTTGACTTCACGACCATTGCGAGGGATATGGTAAGCTAAAGTGTTTTCTTCAGTTACATCAATAGGATTGTTTAACCTAAAAAGCTTGTTTCTAAACGAGTTTGTTGGCTTAAATACCAGTTTAATCCCAGCCTCATTGAGAGTTCTTTGTAATGCTTCTGAGGTGCCTTCCTTGTTTGGTAGTAACACAGCAGAGGCTTTGAATTTTCTCTCTACTGCCCATGTCATCACAAAGAAGGAGAGGAAATTGAGAATGTATAAACTCTGTCTCAAATTTGTGGAGTTACCTGATTTCAATATGGACAATAAATTCTGTGCGAAACGTTATCCAGTAAATGATACTGTTCCTTCACTGTGTGACTAAAATTGAATTTCAGCTCAGTTAATTAGTTGTGTACTCTCCAGAGAGAAATATCTGTTTCTTATCTTAGTATCATTAAGTATTAAGAAAGATTGAGCTAGTTAAAGAGACGCATTTAGTAAGAAAAGGACATCAAACAAGATTATCAATTTTACTAGAATTTTCGCTTTTTTCGGTTTTTGGATTCCTCTTAAATTACTAATGTATACAGGCGACTAACGAAAAGCTATGAAATAAGTTAAGACAGGAAAAAAGACACTCATTTCTCTTTATTCAAATTTGTGATTGACTTTTATTTTACCAAGGCTTTATTGATACTGAATGATGATTGCAGGTGAAATGAAAATTTTAACCGCAGCAGAATTCGAATCAGCGACTGCCGAGTTTCTGGCAGATTTACAAACTGAGTTTTATGTTAAGTGTTTCCATGGAAATGCGCTTTTCATCTCAAACGTCAACTTTATTGATTATTATTATTATTTGTCCCTTGGGTTCCTAGTGGAACATACGACTTCAGTGGCACGTCGCCACTTCACTCTGTTCTCTGAAGTCTTTCCAACCTGGCCCCACAACTGCCAAGAAGCTTTCATTTCTTCTTCACACCATCTCCTCCATGTCACCCTCAGACGCCCAAATCGCCGTTCCCGCTTTTTGTTTCACTTGACGGCCTGATCTGGCAGGTGATGTCCCCGAATGGTCTTCTCAGTGTATTCCAATCCAATCCATCTCCACTTCCTGATGCATATTTGTTGGGCGATGGGTTGTTGGTTGGTTCGTTGGCAGGCCAGAGTGAGTTCTTTGTTGCTTATTCTTTCTGGCAATCCATCTGATCTTCAGTGTCAGTGTCGAATGAGCGTGGGCGGCAGCTGCTGTTGACGTTTACTTAGTCAATTCTTTTTACTATCATTATTATTATTACTATTATTATTATTATTATTATCTATATTTAACAGTTATGAAGGCATGAAGCGATTCGCTCAGCATGGTGATGAAACCATATCCCTTACTAGCATGCAGTATATCTCATATTCTGCTTTATCAGGTTAGTTTTGTACTGTTTATCTTGTACCAGTTATTGTTTACTTCATCATGTATGGTTATATCTCAAGTAAATGTTCCTAAGCCTCAAGACCCCCAGTTTCTAAGTATTTAATAGGCTATCACGTATTATTTCTTCATCATCTTCAAAGAGGGTTCCCCGTCCAGATAGTTTTCACCACAAACTGGCACTAACTATGCAAATGGATAAAAGCCACTAGCTACAGCATAACTGTTGTTCATCGTCATTCAGAGAACTCTTCGCCTCTTACTGTTAGCGGTTTTATGGAAGTCATAGACGATAAGTAGAGTTTCAGAATAACTGACTTTAAATGAATAACTAAAGAGTGCTGAATTATTGTTTACTTCGTGAATGGATGGCTTATGAGAAAAGAGTGGCCCATAGTGAAACTGGATAATAATCTTATTATAATTATGGATTACCTTAAATTGGAAAATATTGACTGTTGAATTACAACTTGATGGTTGAATAGAAAATTTCTCCCCCAAGAAAACTGAAGGTTTTAAACTCGATACTGTATGTAATTGTGGATAGAAACTACTGATAAACTCTAAATTAAGGAGAAAGAACTGACTGATATTTCTTATACTGTTCCAACATTTCGCTAACTGGTAGTTTGATGCTTATGGTGTAGATCATATTCGAATTTGTAAACTTTTAACAAATCATTCATTTTAAAACCTTTTTGTTCATCTTTATTATCCAGTACTTGTTGATGAATTTTGATTTTTATAATTATTGGTAAGCAGTTAGAGTTAATCAGATTTACTTAAAAAGCGTCCATTGAAAAAAGCTGATCTTGAAAGAGCAAATAAGAGCTGTGAGTCATTGGTTGCAGAAGATGACTATCAACCATTGGGTCATGTATTCGAGCCCCGCTGCACCTACGGAGGTTTGGTCAGTAAGGTAGTATGATTAGCCTCCACACAATAGGTGTGGCTTATTGCCTATTGCACGGATGTGCACAAGGTGGCTTAGTGCCTTACATTTACATTACAAATATAAGGTGGTAGTGACAATCGTACACTAATCAGTAAATGTCCTTTTAGGTTATAACTGATCATAGTACCTCAGGATTGTCAATAGTCATTGTGTTCTAGCTTTTTAGTTTTAGCTGATATCTAGAAAACAGCTAAAACTGGCAATAATTAGCCAGAAGCATTTATTATGCATGTCGTTGTAGCAGGTTATGAGTCAGAGATGTTGTGTGGAAGATACTGATAGGTCAATCATATTGCTTTCTGATTTGCAGACAAATGTTGTAGAGGGAAAAAAAACCGAGTTAAGAGGAATAAAAAGATCCAGAATACTGCTACAACAACATGTGGGATAAATGCCTTCGGTTCACCATTTCCAATCCTAGCTGTGTCTTCCTGATATAAACCAGGAGGCCTTCCTTTGGCGTGTGGAGAGGTGTAAGATATTTGGTTGAGATCCTTCAGAGGCTCTCACTGACATAGTTCAAAATTGGTCATAATGACGCAAATGAATACACTTTATAATCTATGAAAATTCGCGAATTTTAATAATGTGTAGCAATTTATTCCCTTCCCTCTTATACACCTGGTCTACTTCAGTAGCATATTCTTTTTCTATTTACTTTCTCTATCTGCGGTGTTTTCAAATGTAACAACTTGAGTTGATGCGCTGCTATGCAAAGTTCTACAATAATTTGTCTATCTGTTTATCTTCGTTCGCTTATATGGTTCAAACAAGCTATCAGCGAAAGCATAGATTGATAACTTGTTCTTATGTGTAGCTGCTTGAAGCGGAAATGCGCTACACATCCCATTTATCTCAGCTGATACAAGCTTAAAGTTGCATTTACTAATTTCCTTTTTTACACTTAACCTCATCATTGTCAACTCAAGGTTCCCATCAAACACGGATGACACTTAAATGGTGTGGCTGATAAGATATCACAAACCCATATCGTATATTTTCATTGATTCAATAAATTCGTCACTACACAGCTACATATGCTACTTACAGGTGAACCATTCATGTACAGTCAGTCATCACCTAAATAGCTTGAGGGTGTAATCTCCGATTCCAGGACTGAGTAAGACAGCTGCGAATCACCTAAGGAATAATGTTTTCGTCATGATTACTGATACAGAGCTTCCTGACGATTGACTCTCAACATCTAACACATTAGGTTTGGCCCATTGTTAAATGCCTTGATATGCGAAGTGTAAGTTAACGAAAATATTTTGCTGTATAACGTTTCACGCCCAGTTTCTTGTTCATAATCACGTAAGAGTAATCATACTTTTCTTTTTGCCTTTATTTTTATAGACATAGATTTTCTCATCTTATAATTTCCAATGGTAGCAAAACTTTCCTTAAAACAAATCTATATAGGTGACATAAGATATTGATTACTGCATCCTGTTCATTTTATACATAAATAAGCAAGATATTCAACAAGCATAGTTCAACTTCTGTTCTCATAATTTAAAACAAAAACTCTACTGCCAATAAGAGTAGGAAAGATGAGAATCGATAGGTGTTTGGAAACGAAATGATCTGAAAGTTATGCAATCATCTTCATATTGATTATGGATAGTGTGAATTGTGTCCAATGGGCCATGTAATAAATATGACAGTTTCACAGTGTTCTATATCAAATAGATAAACTGATCTGAAACAATAACTGTGCTTACAAAATACCACACGAATACTAAGTATAACTGAAAATGTAATCGTAGTCTATTTGATGACTAGCACTGGAGTCCAAGATGCTCGTTTCGTCCTATTTAGGACTCATCAGCTGGATGTATCTGCACCCGACAGTGAGTCATTTTGTTGTTCTCATTGAGACTGGAATCCACTACCCATCGCATCCTGGATTCTACTGGTAGCCATCAAATAGACTACAATATAATGAATATCCAGGCAGTAGTCGGAGCATCATTTACATAGAAGACCATCCACCAACAGAGGTCGAGCAATTCGACTCAGTATACCAACGGGAAATTACAAGTATCAATCAGCTAAAAATTCAGTCATTAAGAAAACCTAAAAATTGATATTTCTGTTGCTATAGTCTATTGTGTAATTTCATGTGAAAACAAAAATCCGTATATCTTATGTGTCTTGTTCTAATCAGTCTGCGGTCACACTTATACCAATCTTTATTAAAGTAGGATATACTTACCAGTTTGTATTGACTCACTGGTTCTATAAGTTGTTAATCTTTTAGGAACAAGGTTATTGTAGATTAGACCTTGTTTCAACCATTAATCCAATAGAGTCACACTGTAGTACACTTATTGTTGAGGTTTGGCTAGAAGTAGGAGTGGATCAATCTTACTTGTTGCTATTTTATGCGATTGGATACGCTATACAAGAGTTGGCCATCGGATGATAACCTCCGTAAAATAAAGCGATAAACTTTAATCTTGGCACTTAAATTGATGACTATGTCGATTGCCAATCGTTAATCAATCTGTGTATACATCTCAATCATACAGGAAGCCAGCTTAGGGTAAAGTTATCTGATTTTAACATTCATTTCTTTTATAGCTTTGGAGTGACTTTAAAGACCACTCTGGCAACTGCTGCAATAATCAATCTGGTTTTTATATTCCGCCCGGAAGAGTATTTTTCCACCAAAGAGAGGAACGTAATTGGTTATCTGAACAGCTGTTAGGGTGGCCTCTAAGGTTGCCCGACTTTAGAGGCCACTCTAGCAACTGCCAAATCAACTAATCAAATTTCAGGATTTCTACTGAAGAGGCTAGTTTTTCATAGAAAAGAGCCACGTAATTGGCTATCTCAACAGTTGCTAGGATGGCCTTGAAAGTCAATCATTCACCCACATGAGTAGTCACGCAGTTTTCTGGTAGGCACTGCTGATCACAATGGATGTAAGTAGTATACGTTGAGAGGGTCGTAGAAATCATAAGGAATTACCAGTAGTGGGTAAAGATTTCTGTCTAGAGAAACGCAAGAGACAATGTGGGCGTATGAAGAGCAAATCAAGGTAGAAGCCGAGGAGGAAATGAAACACATTATGCAAATGACTGTCTTAGTGGAAAGTGTACAATATTTGATGACTACTATACAAGATGTCAATAATGAACATTCCTTCCTTCGTTTCAGTCTTGTCGTTTCCTACAGTTTGCCTCTCCCAACCGCATACAACAGAACATGAACTTTAAACCTTGGTCTCCATATATAATACCTTGGCAATGTGAATTATCTGGATACACAGCTAAATTTTATGGCCACAGCCCACCACTATTTATAAAACATCTGAAACAACCAATTTCGAGCGACTGTAAAACCATCCTAGCAAAGATCGAGTTAGATTTCTTCATTTCGACTGGAAAGACAGATTTTTATAAGATAGAGAAGTCTATTTGGTGATTTCAGTTTTTACTATGGTGGCCTTTAAAATCACTGATCGATTGGGTGACTTAAGAGGCCATCGTAGCAACTGCAGAAATAACCAATTAGTCTTGTATATTTTATGAAAAGCTACCCTTAGTAGCTGGAATGCCGAAACGTGATTGGTTATTTGCGCATTTGCTAGAGTGGGCTTTAAAGTCACCCAGTAGTACACAGTAACTGATATCAATCAACATGCAGTTATTTGCGAACGATGAAAGTGAATGACAAGTGGATGAGAAGCTCTTGAACTGAGTTATGGAATAATGTTACCAAATGAGTGATAAGCAAAATATGTATAATAAATAAAATAATGTGACTACCAATATGAATCTCGTCAAAGCTGCAACACTATCCATTAACAATTACTAGGAAGCAAGCAACCCAGGTCAAGCAAAGCTTCCTATCGATCTACTCTAACGTGTTCTTTCTCTGTCTAACATTTACTGTGGAGCTGTTGCTTATTAATTTAGGTAGTTGACTTTCAACCAGTCGGTCACAGATTCGAACACCACTCTGCTTAGTGACGTTTGGTCATCCAGTTGGTATCATTAGCCCTCACGGAATTGGCGTAGCTCATTACCTCTTAGTACACGAGTCTGCACGAGCTTACTGAGAGCATTCCTATCCCGTTCGATTCTAACATTTACTATCTATTGAAGTTATACTTTATTTTCAGTCACTCTCCCTATGTTGCATAAATCGGTTGTTAATTGTACCAATCTAGGTATTATAACGTTGTCCATTGTAAATCCAATATGGGTAATTAAAACAAGACAATGTTTACAGTATGAAAAAGTAATGAGATGTATGCACGAACCTGTAACCAATAAAAATTCATCAATAAAATCTACTGAATCCACTTGGCATATATTACGAAGTCTATGGACCAATGAAGGTTTTGCTGGATTGTATCGTGGTTATGTACCTGGTCTATTTGGTATCAGTCATGGGGCAATTCAATTTGTGTTTTATGAACACTTCAAAAATGCCTATAATAAGCATTATCGTGGTAAACGAATTAACGAAAAATTGGTACGTTATGTTATTCTTTCTGACTAATCTGTCAACTAAGGGTCAGTTATTCAATACTAACAAGACAACAATGTAATATTATTGTGTAACAGTTTGAGTTGCCACATCAGCGTATCAGGGTAGAAGGCACCAACCCGGAAAATAAAGCAAAAGTACATAAGAAAGTAATCGAAAGTAATGGTCAGTCATACAAAGATAGCAAGAAGCGACAAAACGATACCTAAATGGGATATGATGATTTAAATGAAGATAATGCATCTGGGCCACTGAGATTGGTTCTGAGCCATATCTCCTAGAGTATTGAACCATTGGTTTTGTGATAAAGTTCAAAGTTGTTTTTTTTTGCACTGTGAGCGTATACTGTCCCAAAGTAAGGCCGAAACACCTATCCAGATATTCATTGGTTTTTCAGTTGATATCAGTTCGTGATAAAAACTAAGTTAGTTTATATATTCTCAAAAGAATCCTATCACAGAGTCCGGTGCTCATTAGCCAGTTACCTCATGATGGATTTTCAAAGATTCTGATCCAAAACCGTGATTTGTATAGTTGGGAATGAAAACGGACAGCTACCAACCATATTGGCCATATTATGAATTGATAAAAACTAGAAACGCTGTTTAACTCCAACCCAGTTACCGAATGGTAACTCACTTCTTGTGGGACTGAACGGTTCACGGCTTCAAACCTTGCAGAGTCCCTTAAAAAGTTTTAAGTTTGGATAAAGCAGCTCTTCAATGCTCTCAGGTTTTCAATGATTCTCTAGGCAGTATCAATCTGTGATGAAAACTACCTTATAATCTATATTTTCAATTTTCTCCCAGTCTTATTATATATGTATGCAGGAAGTACCCGTGGGAAGTTGTAAGTCTGGGGAGATTTCTAATTTCAGAGTGAGGATGCATATAGATGACATCACATAATGATCACGTTTCGTGAATTGCTAGAAGTCAAATATAATAATGAAATGATGACTGAATGACCATTAGAGTTGAGTGTCCATATTTGAATCATAAAAGGCGTTCCATCTTTGCCTTTTCAACTGTTTACTAGCTGAAGACGTTGAGTCGATGGTTTTTTGCAGATCCTATATACCTAACTGTAAGCCTCGTCTGTCACATGACAGTTAACGCAACTGCCCATTTTGTGTTAAGTATCAAACCATAAGACTAGTAACTAGCTAGCTAACCAATAGTATTTAGCGATTTATAATAATCTTCTTTACCCTCATATCAGCTGATAAAACGGTTGATTTTATGTTATATCATTTAAAAGCCGAAAAAATTTCGCTTTATGTTGAGACAAATAATTTTACGTAGCTCTTGTCATTTCATTTCAGTCCACTGTTGAATACCTACTATTCTCCTGTACCTCTAAATTGGCTGCTATAGTTATCACTTACCCTTATCAAGTTATTCGTTCTAGAATGCAAGATCAGCATAGAAGCTACAATGGAGTTTCCGATGTCATCCAACAATTATTGAGGTTAGTGTATACTCATATCAACATCAATTTGGTTATTGTTTCTTTTCGAAGTGTGGATACTTTAGACGTAAAGCCTAAACAGCTTATGACAGCATGGCGAAATTAAAGGTGTAGGATTACGGTAGGATATAATCTGCCAACATTATCACAATGGAAGTCTAAGGAATCGTTTGATTCACTGACTTCAGACGTCGTCAGACACAACTCATAATCAATGGCACCAATATAATTTTCGGTCGTTTTGTATATAAAAGTCGATAAATCTAATAAGGTAATGAAAGCTCTGCTTATAATTATGTCTTTAAGTAACTGCTCCGTTCTTTCCAATTTTTACTAGTATGTCTTACTTTCTTTTTGTCTTCATATTATCATTTTATTTTCTGTGATGCATCTTTTAGTGGTCTCAGATTTGTTAATATGTGTAAAACTTGAGGACTGTGGTAGAATTTAATTCCATACTAGATTTGTTTATTTGATATATAACACACGGTGATATAGTATTATTTATTTGATGACGTTTCGAGCATATATCATTACTCATAGTCATATCATTGTAATCACACTACTTTCAGTAACTGATTTTTATAGTCCTATCACCTTACATTCTTTTCTTTAATGGTAGTGGTAAGGTTTTAATATCTCTAGTACAGGTGTTGCGTCATTCCCGTTACATGTATTGGGTATTGATTCGATGAACAAAGACTAAGTAATGTATCTCTCACTCTCCACCTAATTATATTGGACTGAAGTACAGTGGTTCCACCCCACCCTAATGTATGGTTGTGTTATTGCATGTATCGCAATAGCCGAGGTTCTTTCTGGATTATCTGATCTTATTCGGGTCTGTCATTCTATACTTAGCTAAATTCCTATGTTTGCTTATTCTAACGGACTCTGACAGGCTAGTTTGACCCATGTACTTGACCTCACAATCATTACATGGAATTTGATAGATTGGATTATTTTGCTTAATTGGGTATATTAGATCGTTAACCAGACAAAGCTTATCTACGAGTGAGTTTGTAGGTTTCTATGCCACCTTAATTCCAGCCTTGTTGAGAATCCTACATAAAGTTTCTGATGTACCTTCCTTACAGCGTAACACAGAGTGGCTACGTAGGCACCATCGTTCCAATTACAGGCGATATAGGTACAGACGAAGATGTCAAAGCAGCCAGGATCATAAAGACAGCAAGACAGGCCTTCATTAATCTGAAATCAGTGTGGAGACCTACTGCACTACACCGCACTCAGTATAAACAACAAAATTCGGATTTTTTACACTAATGTCAGTCAAGTCATCGCTTCTGTGTGATGGTTCAGACACTTGGCGCGTCACGAAAAGCATTTCCAACAAACTGCAGACATTCATCAACAGCTGCCACTTACACTCACTCAACACTGACACTGAAGATCAGATAGATGTCTAGAAAGAGTAAGCAACTAGGATCTCTGGCAACGAAACAACCAACACCCCATCACCGAACAAATATGCAGAAGGCATTGGAGATGGATTGGGTTGGACAAACACTGAGAAGACCATTTGGGGACATCACCTGCCAGATCAGGTCGTCTAGTGGAACCCAAGGGGGAAACGACGAGTTGGGTGTCCGAGGCGAGGGTAACTTGGAAAAGATGGTGTGAGAAGGAAATGAAAGCTTGTGTGCATTGGTGGAGCCAGGTTGTAAAGACTGCAGAGAATAGAGTGGAATGGAGACGACTTAATGAAGCCGTATGTTCCACTAGGAACCCAAGGGATAAATAATAATAATATAATCACTAACGTGGCTTCCAACGTACTTTACGGGCACCGAGAAACATGTTAGTAATTGATCCATGAGAAGTGGGCAGCATTCTGTTCATTTCGTGGTTGAACTGATCTTTATTTTCACCTTTCTTCAGATGCTGGAACAGCGTTACTTCTGTTGCTAGACAACAATCTTTCTTTCGTGTTACTAGGCCTACATTCCATTCGTTAAACTGCAGAAGTATGTTTTAGATAGTAGTACCCTTTAGAGGTTTATTGACAGCTTGAAAGCGTTATACTTTTACACCTCAGGTGGAACCAATGCAAACAGACTACTCTCTTCACTGTTCCACAGCATTCTGGTAAAAGGCCTATAAGAAGTTGGCGATGGTTGTGTAAACTTGTAACTATGTTAAGCACTCTTCGACCTTGAGTATGCGGACGATATCGTTTTACTGTACAGCAACAAACAAGGCACTCAAAGCCTACTCAATCAGTTTCCTTAGATATGGTATATATTTCGTACCATCAAAGTGTAAAGGGTTTCTAGGCCATTGGTAGTGGTGGTCTACATGGAGTCATCGGAAAGTTTGTATTTCTAAGGTGTAGCGTGAATACTAACAGGGGTATAACTGATGATATATGTAACCATACATCGAAAGCCAGAGTGGCACACACCAGTGTATGACATTTTGACCTCGTCGTAATATTAGCCTAACTGTAGAAGTTCCGTTATACACCGCGTTAGTGTGAATAGTTCTACTTTTCCCCTTTGGAACTTGGTTTCTCCATGCTTTGTTTTTTGGTAGTCCTGCGCTTTTGACCACCGTTGTCTCCACAGGATTGCTTGCTTCTGTTGGAAACACCACGTCGGCGCGTATTGGGACGTGATGTATATCATCGTTCATAGAATGAGGTTATCTTGGAACCGTAGCTTCGATGACTTGGACATATATTAAGTATGTTATCCCAGCGGTTATTACACCACTCATGGTTCATTTGATCTGGCACCGGCTCAGATAATCAGAGAGGTAACGGGTGTATTATGTGGCACTATGGAATGATGGATAGCTATGCTGGATTAGCATCCGTATGTGTCTCATGACTTCGTGGAGGGAATTCGAGGGATCCGTGCAACTCAGTGGCTTGAGACGATGGCAGGCATAACCAAGAATCGAAACCAGGGGCAATCACGCCGCAGTTTTTTTCTTCTGTTATTGAGAAGTAAGATGAAAGTTGTGAATCCTTCCTTGTAAGCTCCTTCTAGCCTGTCTCTCTTATCACCCACTGAATTTTCATTTCTTATGTCCAAATTCATTATTTTGATTTTGTTGCGTAGTCTAGTCGTATACACCACATTACTCTGGTTTCTATGGGAAATCAAGTTATTATTTGAATTCGAGTTATTAAAAAGTGGAGCTATCAATGAGTCCACATCTGGTGGTGAGAAATCTAACTATCTGTCGAAGGATGAGTATACTGTGCCTCAGTCCGTTCTGTCCTGCTATACGGCTTTGTGACATGGCCGTTAAACGTATGAGCTATGAAGCGGTTACAGGGTTTTTATCACAAGTGTCTTCGTAGTATTGCTAGCGGTTGGTGGAATTACCGCCTGATCAATGTTAGGGTCAGGCGAAGGGTACTAGGCAAGACAGTCAAGTTGATTGATGATAAGATTGTGAACCTTAGTCGAGTGAGATGGGTTGCAAATGTACTGCCTATGCTGAGCTACCGCCTACTTCGATGTGTCAAACTAGGGGAAGTTGGAAGAGAGTTCAGGGTGACCAGACCAAGACCTGGCACCAGTCGATTAAGTCTCTTACTGTTGGTCTGATTCGTGTAGGGAGATGTAGACTCCCTGGCTAAGGTCTCCGAGGCGATAGGAATGAGTGATTGAGAGGACTCTTGGTAACATGTCTGAAAATCGGTTGCAGTGTCGCAGATCTATTCAGTCATTGACATTGCATTAACCTTTGTCTTCAAACTGCTTTTTCTCTCACACAATGTTTTTTACTTTGATATTACTTTTTATATCCACCTGTTCTTTGTATACTACTGTGAAGTGGCAACTTGAGCCGATGGACTTATGTTCGAGGTTCTACGTTGATCTTATCTGTCTTATCTACTATGTACTCTCATTACTAAGTGAAGAGTTGGGATACACACATATTTCCTTCACTTATTTTGTGAGTTGAAGGAAATTTTCTTGCACCAGCTTACTTAATCCTTCCGCCAACTTCAGTCATCATTCCTAAACTTTTACCCACTTAGATGATAGATGCTGTAGTTGATTTAGTTGGTGCTTTTAGAGGTTGAATTGTTCATGACAGGCGGTACTTTTTGTAGATGTTTAATTTTTAAATAAGTCACCTTAATTTCTTACATTTCACGCAACTGGATTTTTTTTTTCGTCTTTTTCTACCTTTCATTTATCACTTACTTTCTTAATGGTACAGACAGACTAAGCTACTTTCTTATTGCTTTGTGTCACACTTTTGTTGTGTTGTTTATTTTGTCTGTCTCAGATTAGTATAACCGTACATAGAGCTGCTATGCTCTACCGATAATTCTTCTGTTGATCTAAACTTCACCAATCCTTATCAGCTGTATGTATATAATATGGAAGCTTTTATTACCCTGTAATTGTACAGTCAGATTTCATTTTGAGTGTCTTTTCATTATTGCAAGGCTTAGCACTTAGCTAGTCCTCTTAATGTAATCTCAAATGCCATCAGTCGAAGTTTGTACAACTGGAATACTTGCATCAAAATAATAATATCATTAAGAATTGTGAATAATGCTATAACGGATAGTATGACCTAACAGTCTACGAGCGATACGAGCCTAGCAGACTATGAACCTAACGCGCAGACGAATCGACTCAGAACGTCAATCACCACCACAACAATACCACCGACGCACGAAGAGAAGGCAGACTGTTGACAGAGAGCCTTCTACTGTCTCAACAACAGCCAATACAACTGACAGTGATGCTGAATATATACTTTTCTAAATGACCTTGACAGCACTAAATCCACATATAGTTAACAATCAATGAGAGTTCATTCTGGAGAGGAGGGGAAGAAAAACCGATAACGTTGTGAAAACAGCCATGTAGGTTATTTTAAGGTCATATGCAAAACAGCAGGTAAAAGCTATGGAAAATGAAGGGTATATAGCAAATGGGTAGTGATATCACTTTCGTTAATAATAATAGTAATAATAACAAAGCCACTTAACCTAGTCTTCATTGAAATCATCGTGGTTACCATTTAATCTCAGGCTTCTAATTAACTAAGCGTAGCTGCATCAGTTCACATGTATTTCATTAGTGGCAAAGTGACATATAACTGCCAATATTGTCGACACTTGATGCACAGTGTCAACTGAGGTGAGATTAAGTTTGGAAAAAGCTAAGAATGATGAGAGAAAGAAACATGTTCCAACTCAACTAAGTCTCTGATTACTGGTCTGAGCAGTGTATATACGTGTTGACATCTTGGTTTGTGTTCTCGAGCTGTCAGGAATCAGTTTTTGGGAAGTATTGATAGCTTGGTCAAGATTGGCCAAAGTAAGATAAATTTATCCACCTTTTTTTTATCTGTAACATTTTAGACATTTTGACTACTCACTAACTTATGTTTTTTATATTTCAATGTCATCTTCTTTCTGTTCACTTCCTATTAGCTTACTATTGTCAATTGTTAAAAACTCAACTGATTCATTCCATCGTAAAGTCCTACCTTGACTTTTTTGCCCTTTGGGTGCCAGATTGGAAGTGTGTGAGTGATTGACACTTCCTGGCTGCCCACACCGTGAAAGGCTAGTTCTTCTTGAGGTACGTAAAAGAGAAGGGATAATGCGTGACCACAAAACCCAAGAAACGTCTGCTTGAGGCTGATCACATAGGACGTTTAAGAGTTTGGTTTTTGCTTTCGAATCTGACTACGAATCCCTGTCATAGACATTGGGATACTGCGGGGGATAGAAGTATGATATTTTGGGGGCAACTTTTCCTAACCCCTACGTCCCATAGGAAGGCAGCATCAGCGTAGCACTACTGGTTGTCCAAAGAAAGCACCTTACTGCTGTCACACCCCTGTTCTGTCAGTTGTAAGACTTTGCCTCCATCATACCGTAGCCATTTACTCTATTATCGTAACTGCTTTTTGTCTAACCACTATCTAACAGACCTTTCTGGTATGGTAGGACCTCAAGGGAACAAGTGTTCTACCAGCATTTCTCGTTATGCCATTGTGATATACAAGTCCGACAACCACATCAAGATAGCAGCTACTGGTCATCCACTGATGAAACTTGACAACTGTTGAAGTGTGGAGCTGTGGCTCATTGATCTAGGGGGTTGACTATCGACCAGAGGAGGTGATGTGTCAAACGCTGTCTACTTTACCTTATGAAATCTGGTAGCCATTTAGAATCACATAGTAGATGTTGCTCACTGTCTGATGCACAAACATGTACATTGCAGTTGTTGTGAGTGTAAACTTTTGTGTATACCAGTATGCTGCATACATACGTATGATAAAACCTAGCAGGTATCATTGTTGATTTTTTTTAAACTTTATTACTTTTGTTTACTTTCTCATTTCTCTTCTTTAGAGGTGAAGGGGTTCATGGACTTTACAAAGGACTTTTACCACAAATTCTTCGAGGTATACCAACCAGTGGAATTACATTCCTTGTATATGAACATAGTGTAACCTTATTCAACTGGTTTAAATAATGTATAGTTCATACATATTACAGTTTCCTTTTACAATTTTCTATGCAATGAACCATGTAGACAGATAATCGGTAGTGTTTGTATCAAAAGGTTATTTTCATTTTAGTACTATTATTATTCTACTCTGTGTACATAGTTATTCTGTTTGATTTCTTTTCTCGTCAGGATTTTCTTCATAACATTTTTCAGTTTTCTTTTCACAGCATATCTAGTTTTCATAGACTTCAACCTTGATTATTGTCACTAGGTAACAATGAACTGGCTGTCTAATCACTTAGTTTTGAACCCATTATTTTGTTATACGTTTCAAGTTTCTAATGCATATATATAATGGATTGTAGATAATGATGAATACTGTCTTCAAAATTGATCGTGTTCCACCTGATCATTGATATCTAGTAATTGTTCATGCATTTCGTTTCGTTGGGGACTCATTAGTTGATGAATATAAGTGAGTCCTAAGGGACGATAATGTTCACATTATGATTTGTACCAAGCTATCATAGCTTCAAATATAGCAGTTTTCTCCTCTACGTTGTACGTTTAAAATGTTTAATGATTTGATCACACTGTATCAAGAAATTCTTGTAAGGAACTGCCATATCTAGAGTGATTGATCATTTCTATCCTGTAGACCAACAACAGAAAAGATTCGAAACTTAAATTACAGTTGGTAACCGTTAAACAGCTGACTTAGTGGATTTATGATTCGTTTAAGATTCACATTATCTGTGGTTTATTTCTCACTTTCTTGTGGTTTCAGAGTATTCATTTGAGTACTTGGGTTCGAACTAGTAGGTGATTGGTTTTAACTTCACCCGAGGTTGAAACATTTAGGCAATATACTGTATCTCTCATAATGCTACCTTATCTATAGTTTTTGAGGATTTAATCACATCTACAACTGATGAACTTATTATCGGTAAAACTTTATTCCAGGCTAGACCGTCGTACAGTGATAAGGTTGTTCACAATTAGAAAGTAGCATAGTAAGGCGGAACACATAGAGTGGAATGGAGAAGTCTTACTGAAGCCATGTGTTCCACTAGGAATCCAAGGGACGAATAAAAATAAGAAAACCGTTTGAAGCAAATATTCCATTACTGTTAGATATTGGGAGTCAGCTTATAGTAAGCCCTGATTAATCTGCGCTGCTTGCGTGCTAACACTAACCAGCAAGGTCCATCCATAACCATGCAAAAATCGGTTGATTCGAAATGACGAGTATGTTGATAAGGGAATGATGAGAAATTGCAAAAGAAGACCTATGTTAGTAGCTTAATATTCGCTTACTCGTAATGAATCTTTATTCAAATAGTAAGGGATTAACTTCAAGTAATTGTGATTATGAAGTGACATGGCTTGAAGAAATAATAAAAGTCTGAACAGCTGTTTCGTCCTAGTATGTGACTCCTCAGCAGTGCGTACTCACAACACGCGAATAGTCTAGGGTTGTCAAGTTTCGCAGACAGCATATTAACATCCCGACAATGGTTTGAATCTTCCTACTTCTGTCATTTGGCGATACAGTGTGCTCACCACATAATATCATCTTTTGGCACCTCCCTCACGACCTTGTTGACCATACAGATTGTGGATTTACGTTCGATTTTTAAGAGACCTATCTCGAAGTAAGTTACGAGTGAGTAATTCAGTTGCTGGTTGTAGAGGTTTATTGATTTCAAGGTGGCTTTCATCGCGGATCGATAAAAGTTAGAAGAAAGCATTCTAGTCTCGGCTGGGTTCTTCCAGTGTCATAGACGTGCATTCCTGAGGAGGCCCAGGCAAGTGCGAGACAGCTATGCGGTAGTTGCAGGTTTTTAATCGTTCTTCAGTGGCGTCAATATATGATGAAAATGAACTTAAAATCAATCTCCATTCACTTAGTATGTATAATAGTATGTAATAATTCCAGACAATAAAGTTTATTCAGAATTGAATTTTCGTTACCATACTTTACCGAAAGATTGATCACATCTTGCTGCCGTGTGGATATCATATTTACATGTAGCTGTAAGGCTAAAGAATGACACTTCGTTTGGTTGTTTTCCTCTAGTGTCCATGCATAGCTCAATAGAAGCCGTAATCTATCAATAAAGTTCTTATGGCTTACTTTTTCTAAAAGATTTCCAACACTAATCCATTGGCGCTATACCTAAACTATAGGTGCAGTTGAATCCATCTTTGTCAATACTCCATTATCGTGAGCCAACTAAGCTGCTTAGGCCATAGGATGACTGAAGAGACTCTATAGTAATCTGCACTTTACTTACATTTCCTGACTCCTGGCACCAATAAGGTATATTTTGAGCAACTGGAGTCCAAATAGCTAGGCAGGAACTTCTTAAACTGTCAACTTTAGTGACCCAGTTCTCAAGCATAACTGTCCTCAGTACTGATAAAAAGTTGAATAGGTAGAGAACTTAGATCTCTTGGGACTCCAAGTAATCAACAATAAATACTTTTCAAGTTGGTATTCATCATGGACTGACATCAGTTGGAGAAATGTTGAAAACGTGGGAGGTCTGGATAGCTATTTCGTAATTCGAGAAGGATTCCTGAAGTTCTAATGAAAAGCGGTGTCAGTCACTCGGAAGAGAAGCAGACGCCAACTAAAGAACTTGGATAATAGTCGCGCTACATTGCGAAATGACAGAATTAAGGAACTGTGGGCCAATGAATTCCAACCCATCGGCTGGATGGTTAACAAGTTTGGCGTGAGACTTGAAGGTCGTGAGTTCGATCCCTAGGCGGATCATGGATGTGTTCTCCCTCATAGTCCCATGCTAAGATGAAGCAACTGTTTAGTGCCCCCCGTTCTGCAATTAATGTCAGGGTATGATAGACACTACCTACAGAATTACCATATATACTTTTTGATAAAACAGTAATTAATATTTTAATCCATTGGTCAGTGGCGAAGAAGCTGATGAGCTTCAAAATACAATTCGTCCCGCTGTGAATACAATAGTCTTACTGGTCAGATTGACTTTCTATCACAGATCAATAACAGGAAACTAGTGATTCATCTGTCCATAATGTCTCCTTAGAATGCTATGTTCAGAATTTCATCTCCATGGTGTTTACAGAGAAAACATTACTTACTATTATTATTATTTGTCCTTCGGGGTCCCAGTGGAACACACGCCTTCAGCAAGTCATCTCCATTCCACTCTATTCTCTGCAGTCTTTACAATCTAGCCCCACCAATGCACACAAGCTTTCATTTCCTTCTCACACCATCTCCTCCATGTCATCCTCACCTCGGACACCCAACTCATCGATTCCCATTCTGGCTCGACTCGAGGGCCTCGCCTAGCCTGATGCGTCATGTCCCAAAATGGTCCTCTCAGTGTATGTCCAACCCAATCCATCTCCAATGCCTTCTGCATACTTGTTGGGTGATGGGTTGTTGGTTGTTTCGTTGCCAGAGTTCCTAGTTGCCCACTCCTTCTAGACATCTATCTATCTGATCTTCAGTGTCAGTGTTGAATGAGTGTGAGTGGCAGCTGTTGATGAATGTCTGCAGTTTGTTGTAAATGCTTTTCGTGATGCGACAAGTCTCCGAACCATCACACAGAAGCATTGATTTGACTGAATTAGTGTTGGGAATCTGGATCTTGTTCACGCTTTATGCTGAGTGCAGTGCAGTGGAGTGCAGTGGAGTAGATCTCCACACTGATTCCAGACAAAATAATGAAGCCATGTCTTGCTGTCTTCCTCATCCTGACTGCTTTAACATCCCAATGCGTTGCACCGCCTGCAGGTGAAACGATGCTTCCCTGCCTATCTAGGTAGGTAGGTAAGTAGGTAGGTAGGTAGATGAAAGAGACTACTTCCTTCAGATTTCTCCTGTTCATGTTGATTGGTGCTTGTTATTGTTGTTGGTTGTGTATCTTTATCACCTCTGTCTTCTCTACGTTCACCTGAACGAAGTCCTGTCTTCATTAGCTGCCTCGCCTCATCTCTTCTGTCAACTTGTTAGTTGACGCCTGTAGATCTTCGAGCTTGTGTGACAAGACATTAGACATAAATCATCATCGTTGGTGAAATCCAAATCTTGTAGGGTCTTTCGATCGGTCAAATAGCATATGCCCATCTTCTCATAGCTCCTCACAGTTGTTTTTTGATCCAGTCCAGTGCGATCGACTACAATCATCTGTGATAGTAGGTTACCCAAACAGTGGTTTGCTGGTTGAAAACCATTGAAAGAGAACAATAATGCTAACGTATTCATGTAATAACGTTTTAAACACAAAAGTACTAAAACGTGTTACTGGTTTGTTCCTTGTGTCGAATATGTGTTCATTATTTTGTAGGAAATACTAATTTGGGAATCCGTCGAAATCAAACACCTACCTGACAGATATCTTTACGAGAGAAATTCGATTCTACTGGTGTAGATTCAAGATATCCTAAAAGAATCAGAAATTATTCTAACCAACCCCTTTATCACCTAAATTCTCTGCATTCTTGATGAAGCTTTCATAAAAATCACTTAACACCCCAATAATATGTAAATAGAATATCGACTCAATGCTCACTGATGACTTGCTTCGAGGTGGATTTCATAGTCATCGTGAGTATTCTTGAGCTGCAGGTCTGACAAGTGAGATATGAGAACAAATACTTGTTAATGAAGTTGGGAGCTATTTCGCGAAGGAACAGAATTTGAACTACTGAGATCCGATCCACTTACTGAAAGGCGACGTATCGGCTGGATATTTGATGGTTATTAACCTAATCTCTGATGGGGTTGTGATTATAAAATCATAAGTCTAAATTATGATGAAATGGCTGTTCGTTGCCCCTTTCCTTTGAGTTACAATGGTTCTCTGGTTAATGTCCCTGCATACCAACTCACCATTAGTAGATTTATTAAAAAACTCCAGCCTGAATTTCATATCTGAAAGGCAATAAATATACTTAATTTGATTTATGAACGTACGCACATAAACACAAATGAATAGACAGACTGATGGTGTGTATAAAGTATACTTTCTAAACAGTTACTGATTTAACCGCATCAGAGACCCTCTGCATTCAGCTGGTATCTTCTACACTCACTTACTTGGTTAAATGTCTAGTTTTTTTATAAATTTACCCATCAATTATAGACTAGTTGCTACTAAACATCATAGAGAAGGAAACGGTGAGAGAAGCAGGTTTGTAGTGACATTTCTTTTATTTAACTGGAGAATTCGAAGAAATAAACACGAGAGAATATACGCTCACTGCACAATGAACAAACATATAATTAAAAAGTCGTCTAACAAGAGGGTCATAAAGTAAAATTCATTACGTCACAAGGTGCCAGATGATGATGAATGAAGTTGATACAGATTTCAGCTCCAGAAGCAATACGTCATCCAGACTGAACTACGACTTACAGCCGAGTCTAGAAGCTTTGTATACGGATCTCAACATCAGCATCTTGACGATCACTGATTTCCAGCTTGGCGTGATCCAAGCTTGATTTGGATACATTTCATCACGTCACTATGTCACCATTAACCTATGATTAAGATTATCTTAAATAATCTGTTGATATTCTAGATTAGCTTTGAGTTCTTCTCGATGCTGATGGTTAACGATGCGCACAAAAAATTTTTAACAGTATAAACTCATAGTCTAAACATGCTAAGCTTTCCGATCATTCACAGCAACTATTCATTGACGACTGAGAAAACTGCAGTTCAATATCAGATTGTCTTTGAAAAAATTACAATGCAGAACAAGCAACTTGGTGCTAATTTGTTATTTTCACCTGAAATATAGTCAGTAACAACTGCATAGAATTTTGTTGATCAAATTGTTTCATGTAATAGGTTCTACCAGGGACCTTTAACTGACACAGTCTTTCTGTTAGCCGGTTTACAGGTTGGAATGCACCTGTAATTTCAGCTATAGGGAGAATCCTACGTAAGGCTTCAGATTTTACTGCGTAAATGTTTACACTATGGAGGTTTTAAATTACTTCGTAATGGCTTTTCTCGCATTATTATTATTATTTGTGTCAATAAGTATACCAATAAACGTATTCTCCGTAGTAATCCTTATGTGTTGCTGGATAAGCTTATAAGGATGATTTTGCTAGGTGATAACATTTCTTTTATGTATTTTATTTCTTGGCATAGATTTTCTGACTTACTAGTTAGTCTTCCTGCTCTGTTACTCAAGCATTTAACCATGACAGTTATGATGTAAGATGATCTAAAGCCTGAGTACCGATCAAACTATAGAGCAGTTTTTCAGATAATATTACCTTAACCTCCACATTGCGTTCGCAAGCAGATGCTTAACTCAGGAACAACTAGTTTGGTTAACTGAATTCCATGAACGCTGTATACTACAGAAGAGAATGACGTCGATTGATAAGCGAATCTATTGTTCACTTGCCTTAATCGATTTTAACTCATTGGGTTACCAGTCTAAACATTCCTCCACTAATCGACTTTTGGTTTACCAGGGAGTATCTCTAGTCCTTGCAACAGATGTTGGTAATTGGTCTGGGAAGGAGACTTTCAACCAGTAGGTTATGGTTCTTACCCTTCTCTGTCTATTGAGGTTTGGCAGCCGAGTAGTATCATCAGCCTTCACAAAGTAGGTTTGGCTTATTGCCTACTGCAATAGTGTACACAAGGTTACTGAGTGCACTTCAGTTCGTCCATCAGATGGTGTTGACATGAACGTTTGTATTTTCCTTTAGTGATCAATACATTGAAATGTAGATTAAATCTTGTTGGTCTTGTGTTCTCTGAAGTGAATTGTTTAGTCCTGAAGCTTATGCTGTCATTCTAGAGAACATCATCAGAACAAACTTCAGAAAGAAGTGAGCCCTAAGGTTTTCCCGGCAGTTTCTTTAGTAGCTTGTCATGATGGCCTTATGGGTGATTCGCTGTTTCTGTCAAGGTCTTATCATTATCTTCATGTTTATTCTGATTGGTTATCGCTAGGATGTGAACTCTGGCCTTCTTGTTGTTGGTTACCAGTTAATGGTTTAGGTCAATGTCGATACGTTTGTTGATTACAAACAAACTTGAATGTCAAGCTTCTAAAAATACTCTGGCATTCTTTGTATTTTCTGTATCCAGGATTTTCACATTTTCCCAGTCGAATTCATGTCCACAGTCGTCTGTATGCATTGATAAGAACGAAGATATGTCACCACCAATAGTTGATGTTCATAAAGACGCATACGAAAAGAGCGACCACTCTGTCCAATGCAGTTTCTGTAGTTTATTTTGTAGATAATATTTGGTTTGTCTTCCTATGCTATCGTGTCTTTTGGTCTGCATAACAGAGAGTGAAGAGAATTTATGGGTTTGTAAGATAAAGCAATCCCAAAAGGCTTCAATAATTAAGTTGAGATTTCAGAGACATTCTTCATGTAGGGTGGGATAATCTGTTGTTAGTTTTTGAGGTTGACTTCTTCATCTATGACGAATTATGTGAACATCTTTTGATGAAGTTGAGTGGGTAGCTATTCTTCTGGTAAACAGTCATCAAACAGTCTTCTTCTTTTCTCCACAGAGTTGGTGAACTACAGTGAGTTGTCGCTCTTCTGAACAATACGTTTGTACAACTGATTTTGTGTACTGTTGGGTTGCTGCTATTGTGGCTGAGGAGTTGATCTGTATGATTTTCCAATTCTGTTCTACTTATCAGAGCATTTAAAAACGCAAGTTCATTTGATTTCTCTCCAATTGTAAATTCGATGTCATCGACAATGTTGTTGATTAATTTGCAAGCGTTTTTCAGTTTGTTTCTTTTAATGATGGAAAACGTGTTATTTACATATCAGATCCAAAGTTCCTGTTTGATCAACAACAATACAATAGTTTCCAATCTTTGCATTACTACTTTTGCAATTAGTCATGATATAGGCGATCCCATCGGTGTTCCCTTTGTCTGTTTGTAGAGTTCACCGTTGAATTGGAAATATGTTGTAAGGTATAAATCGATTGGTTCTCCATTCAAACTTGAACATTAGAGTTATGTATACACCGGGAGGTGTGTATCATTGACGAGGAGAAAAGTCATTACATCCTTTGCCAGTTTTGGTTCATTTGAGGTGTATAGACCTGTAACGCCGAAAGACACCATGAATTCATCGTTGTCAAATCAAAATGCTTGAGTAAAGTTAATAACTCATATTATGCCAGAATAATAAATAACCCACTGAATAAACTTCAACAGTTACCTAAATATACCGGTTACCAAGTTTACATTTCGTACAATTATTAGACTTCGCAATAATGAACACTTATCAGGGAGTATGAAGTGTGAGTTTTCTGGCTCATAAATGCATCAGACCGTATGTAATCTACTGAACCGCTGGGCTGATACTTAGTTTGTAGTATTTATTTTATCAGTCTAATGGAATTGTTGTACCCTTACGTTTTTAGTCCGTTAGCGCAACTATCGGGTTTTAACTGGTCCACAATATGAGAGAATGCGTTTAATTCGTGTATACGTTAGGTCCAGTACCCATTACTAGTAATTCAATTGACAACGATGTATATTGAATAGACTGAAACAGGAATGTTTGCGAATAATATATTTCAAGCGTACTTTGGTCGGCATACCGAAAACCAAAAGAAGCGATAAGTGTAAAAGGCTTGAAGAAAGTGTCTTGAATGTTCTCAGACATTTCTGATGCAGACAAGCACCTCAAAAATATACAATGCTTAACAACTGAATGATTTGTTCAAGGGAAGAAATTGAGATTACTACACATTTCTTTCCCTTCACAAATTTAAGTAAAGTGAGAACAACAGCTTTAGCAGAATAGCATGAATCCATTTCATTTCATGGTTTCTCAAAAGCTGCTTACAACATAAAACAATTTTAACATCAATTTATGCAGAATTTTTACATACTCCAATCAGTTGGATAGAAAATTATCGGTTTGAAATAAAGATAACATCGATATGAAGTAATCAAATAAATTGGGTGAATAAATATGCAGAACTAAGCTTGTTAATACATAGAAGGATTAGACGAATATTGAAGACTGGAAGTTGGACAAAACGGAAAGACAGTAGTATAAGTGTAAAACTTGGGCACTGTGGTAGAATGTAATTCCATATTAGATTTGTTATTTGATATAAAGCGCACAGTGATACAGTATTATTTATTTGATTACGTTTCGAGCATAAATTATTGCTCATAATCATATCAATGTATTCACACTTCTTTCGATATCTGATTTCATAGTCCTGTCACCTGATTTTTCTTTGATTTTGATGCTTGACCTCGACAGTCATCAAGTTTCAGGGAAAGATATATAGACAAACAGAAGGAGTAGCAATGGGATCACCAATATCCCCTATAGTAGCAGATATATTTATGGATAGTTGGGAAGATATGGCTTTACGAACATATAATCCGACACCTAAGATATGGTGGCGATATGTAGATGACACATTTACAGTGTTGAAATCGGAACATATCGACAGTTTCTTGACACACATAAACTCAGTAGTTAACGCAATCCAATTCACTTACGAAGTAGAAAATGAACAAGGAGAATTACCTATGTTGGATTGCAGAATAAAACGAAGGATAGATGGTGGTTTAGATACTACCGTCTACAGAAAACCAACACATTCTAACAGGTATCTAGACTTCAAGTCATCTCATCCAGTGTCAGTTAAAGCGGGTTTAGTCAAATGTCTAAATAACAGAGCTGAGAAACTCACTAGTCATTGTAAGGACTTAAATAAGGAATTGAAACACATAAAAGAAGCGTTAATAATTAATAATTATCCCCATCATTTTATTAAGAAATTCACACGGACGCATAAGAAGCAAAATAATAACACTAATACAAATACAAATAATAGTGACAACATAAGTAGAAAGGAAATCAACACCTCTATTGTGATACCATACAAGGAAGGAACATCAGAAACCATACGTAGGATTCTCAACAAGGTTGGAATTAGGGTGGCATTTAAACCAACAAACTCACTTAGAGGTAAGCTTTGTCGGCTAAAAGATCCGATAGAACCAATTAAGCAAAATAATATAATCTACCAAATTCCATGTAATGACTGTGAAGTCAAATACATAGGTCAAACTAGCCGGTCGGGGTCAGTTAGATTAACAGAACATAGGAATTTAGCTAAACATAGAACGGCAGACCCCAATAAGATCAATAACCTAGAAAAACACTCAGCCATTGCATTACATTCATTAACACACAACCACACAATAGGATGGGACAAAACCACTGTACTTAAGTCTAATATAGCTAGGTGGAGAGAGAGATTAATTACTGAATCTTTGTTCATCGAATCCACACCCAACACATGTAATAGGAATGACGCAACACCTATACCAGAGATATGGAAAACTTTACTACCAATCAAAAAAAAAAAGAGAGATCAGGTGACAGGACTATAAAATCAGATGTCGAAAGAAGTGTGATTACATTGATATGATTATGAGCAATAATTTATGCTCGAAACGTAATCAAGTAAATAATACTGTATCACTGTGCGCTTTATATCAAATAAACAAATCTAATATGGAAAGACAGTAGCATTTAACACAATAAAAAAAGTTAACTGAGAGCTAGTGTGAGTAGAATTCACGCATTTAATCTTAGGGTTTGTGGGAATTAGTGATTTTTTGATTGGAACTCATCATGGACTGACATCAGTTGGAGGAACATTGGAAACCTGGAGCATTAGACAGCTGCTTCGTAGCAGTACTGGGCTCCTCAGCAGTGCGAACCCGTGACTTCAGGTTCCGTAACCAGCACATTACCAATGATCCACTGTGTCAGAATCCCATGGTCCATATTTCCAACTTCTGTCAGTTCACAATAATGCGTGACCATCACCCAATGTCATTGTTGAGTGTTTGTCCTCATGGCCACCTGGTTCGCCGTACCAGTCACGACTTCTCATTGCAACTTCAGGAATAACCTCTCGAAATATGGTCCATTAGATTCCAACCCAGTGACTCGATGGTAACGTGCTGTCCACCGGACCTAAGGTTTCTAGGTTCGACCCCCGGCAGGATCATGGGTAAGCACTGCTGAGAGTCCCATGCCAAGATGAAACGGTTGTCCAGTGCTTCCAGGCTACCAGTGTTCCTCCAACTGATATCAGATCATGATTAATACCAACTTGAAGAATTCAGATAATCCGATAAAGGGTATGAAGTATAATATAAGAAGAAAACGAAATCCAACTTGTATGAGTGGACGATGCAATATAGGAAATCATGATGATTGTCGACAAAATCAAAGTCTTTACCATGGTAGGCATAGACTGATAACTGTTTCTTTCCAACCATATAAGTTTGGTTTTAATCGTTCAATGGCTAATGCTTCAGCGAAAGGCAGTAAATTCGAATTCATCTGTTTCTAAATTATTCAGAACGATTTGTGAATATCGACCTCATGGTCACTATTAATAAGGTAGCGAGCAAGAGAGCTGTTGAAGACTTTTCCACCTTTCAGTCACAAGTTCCTTGGAATATGCTTAGATATGTGGTCAAAAATCCTTCTTTCTGTTCATTCAATGTATATGCTGTGGCACATGCAAGTGAATTGGTAAATAGAAAGAACTGTAGGTAACCTGAAGAGGGGATCTGTCAACCTTTGATTGTCTTAGTGAGTGATTGATTCAGTAGAGTGTCATTAACCTAGCCTCTGGATAGGTCATTTTTAAGGCAACATTTATTCCATAATTAATTCTACAAGAAATAAGTAATTCTGGAATGTTCTGGAATTTAAAAGAACAGTCTTCAGTCGATTTCCTATTTTAAATTACTTTCTAATCTATTATTTCCAAAACAGCTTTGGTCTGCGATAAACAGTATTCATATTTTGAACAGCCAATAATCCCATGAAGGCAACCGGCTAAAGCAGGCAACCTGTTCTATGACAAAACTGATGATGGTACTGACTCACTAAACCCAGTACAATCACTAAAGTAAAGATTATTCTATACTGCATATAAACAATGCTTGGAGTCAGTCAGGAGGAAACCCTCTTCGATTTAACTATTGTATGTTCTAGTGTTCAACAGAGAACAGAACCAGGAACCTTGGAGGAACTTATATTTCTATGAAGATTAGAGCCTGAATCAGTCAGTAACATTACCACTTGGTTGTTTCGACAAAATATGAAGCCCAGTGCCCCTGAACTGATTAAAGCTATAATGGTCTACTAAAAAAAGGACTATATTATATTGCGTAGGGCTTTAAAAACCATCAGTAGGTTGAGTGCTGTGCTTCAGGCTCAAATGAATAACACTGTAGTTAACAGACATTTAAATTCAAGCAAGCCAATAGCTACAGTAATTTTAACTGACACTAAGCATCCACCTCGCCTAGTTAATTAGTTCACTGGTTACTAGTTGGTCCTAAGCCCGGAAAAAGAGGGAAGGTTGGGCAAACGGCTAGCAACCCCACGCCCAGAAAACCAATCTAATCGCCAAAGAAACTTCACAGCACAAAGAAGATATAAAAAATAAAAATAAACTTATTCCTTGCCGGAATCGGGGAGACGGAATGAAGCCGGTTGGTGAAAGCCCTCGGGAAGCCAATTGGCCGATATGTCTTGTCTTCTCTCGATGAAAGCGAAAGTAAGGATGGGGACATGGAATGTCCGTACTATGTATGAACCTACCAAGGCTGCCCAGATTGACAAAGAAATGAGAAGATATAGCATAGAGGTGCTAGGAATCTGCTGGGAATCTGCAAATGGAGTCAAAGTGGACTCTCCAAACTGCCAACTGCAGAGGAGTCAATAATCGACTCCGATATTGTCACCCAGACAACAACCACGAGCATAGAACACTGAGTTTTCGAGTGGCTATCATAATATCCCCAAGAACATCGAAGGCTGTCATACAGTGGGAACCAATCTCCCCCAGCATCCGGATCATGATAGCCGGATTCAACTCAAAAGGAAGGAAAGTCACAACCATACAAAGCTGCCCTATACACCCACAAATAATGTAGACCAAGAAAAGAAGGAGGAATTCTACAGACAACTGCAATCAGTACTGGACAAGATCACCTCCCAGTTGGCGACATCAAAATTCTAATGGATAACATGAATGCCAAAACTGGAGCAGACAACATAGGAAGAGAACTTATGATGAGTGGAGAAGCGCTTACTGAAATGAACGAGAATGGAGAACTGTTCACAGACTTCTGCGCATTCAATGGTTTGGTGATTGGAGGCACTGTGAACAAACACAGGGATATTCACAAGGCGACATGGACTTCACCAGATACCAGACACACTAAAAATCAGATCGACTTCATTCCAATCTCAAGAGAGTGCAGACGCAGTCTGCCGGACACAAGATCAAGAAGGGGAGTAGATGTAGGTTCACACCCCCTCGCTATCTGGTGCAAGGGACCTTCCAAATCAAGTTGAAAGCCTCCGAAGAAGCTGGTGATGGTACAGTACAGTTCAAGTTCACATCCGTCATCAGGACAAAATGGGAGACATTGAACATCATCCTCTAGGTGACTTGTGTGGAAGCAGACTGGAACTCTCTGAAGGCTATATGGAAAGAAAACTGCGTAACCATATTAGGAAGAAGAGGAAACGAGAAAAGAAATAGATCTTGACGGACAAATGGAAGCCGATAGAGGATTGTGAAGTAGAAGATAAACTAGTGCAGTGCAGTGCAAGGATGAACAACGAAAAGGAGAACTGAACACAACCGATAAAACACTACACTGGACAAAGAAGTGGAGAGGAGTGCACGGAAAGACAAAAGACACTTCTGCGACACATTAGCAAGTGAAGCAGAATATGCTGCTGGTAGGAGAGACAGAGATCTGACAACACTATATCAAATAACCAGGTTACTATTCGGGAAGAGATCAACGAGGACGAAACCAGTGGGAGATAGTGAAGGAAACTTAATTAACACCGAAAAGGAGAAACAAAGGAAACGATGGGCTGACCACTTTAGAAAACTCCTGAATCGACCACCACCTGCAACTGGTCCAGAAATACCACCAGCAGCCCAATCACAGAACTACAAGTGAACACAAGCATCCGACAAAAGCAGAAGTGAATTCCTGAAGCCATAAAGTTGCTGAAATCCAGGAAAGCAGCAGGACTAGATAGAATTCTGCAGTAGCACTAAAAACAGATACAGATACAAAGGCTGACACGCTCGCACCACTATTGCAAAAGGTTTGGAAGGAGGGAAAGGTACCTGCGTATTGATTGGAAAAAGGGCTACCTTGTCAAACTTCCAAAAAAGGGCAACCTGAGTCTTTGTAAGAACTGGCGAGGAATCTTGCTGCTGTCTACCCAAAGCAAAATATTAGCCAGATCATCCTGGAGAGACTAAATGATGCGTGGATTCAAAATTATGATCAGAACAGGATGGCTGGATTCGGGAGGTACAAATCATGTGTGGATCAAATTGCATCGCTACACTACCCATTACCGTAGAACAGATCATATAATGCCAGTCAACTCAACTTCTACTTTCAAAGTGCCTTCGATACCGTTGACCAAGAAGTAATTCGGAGACTGCTTCAACACTACGGTTTTAGTACCACAAATCTTTATCAACCTCACTCAACAGCAGTTATATGTTGTATGATGGATTCACAATGGGAAGCTCAGTGACGCCTTTGCAATGAAAACAGGAAGGAGTAGGACAACGTTACCGCTTACTTTCACTGATGATCCTCTTGTTTGTGGTTGACTGAACTGGACTGGGTCAAAAAAACAACTGTGAGGAGCTATGAGAAGATGGGCATATGCTATTTGACGAATGGAAAGACCCTAAGAGATTTGGATTTCACCAACGATGATGATTTATGTCTAATGTCTTGTCACACAAGCTCGAAGATCTACAGGCGTCAACTAACAAGTTGACAGAAGAGATGAGGCGAGGCAGCTAATTAAGACAGGACTTCGTTCGGGTGAACATAGAGAAGACAGAGGTGATAAAGATACACAACCAACAACAATAACAAGCACCAATCAACATGAACAGGAGAAATCTGAAGGAAGTAGTCTCTTTCATCTATCTACCTACCTACCTACCTACCTACCTACCTACCTACCTACCCACCCACCTACCTACCTACCTACCTACCTACCTACCTACCTACCTACCTACCTACCTACACACCTACCTACCTACCTACCTACCTACCTACCTACCTACCTACCTACCTACCTACCTACCTACCTACCTACCTACCTACCTACCTACCTACCTACCTACCTACCCACCTACCTACCTACCTACCTACACACCTACCTACCTACCTACCTACCTACCTACCTACCTACCTACCTACCTACACACCTACCTACCTACCTACCTACCTACCTACCTACCTACCTACCTACCTACCTACCTACCTACCTACCTACCTACCTACCTACCTACACACCTACCTACCTACCTACCTACCTACCTACCTGCCTGCCTACCTACCTACCTACCTACCTACCTACCTACCTACCTACCTACCTACCTACCTACCTACCTACCTACCTACCTACCCACCTACCTACCTACCTACCTACCTACCTACCTACCTACCTACCTGCCTGCCTACCTACACGCCTACCTACCTACCCACCTACCTACCTACCTACCTACCTACCTACCTACCTACCTACCTACCCACCTACCTACACACCTACCTACCTACCTACCTACCTGCCTACCTACCTACCTACCTACCTACCTACCTGCCTACCTACCTACCTACCTACCTACCTACCTACCTACCTACCTACCTGCCTACCTACCTACCTACCTACCTACCTACCTACCTACCTACCTACCTACCTGCCTACCTACCTACCTACCTACCTACCTACACACCTACCTACCTACCTACCTACCTACCTGCCTACCTACCTACCTACCTACCTACCTACCTACCTACCCACCTACCTACCTACTTACCTACCTACCTATCTACCTACCTACTGAGATAGGCAGGGAAGCATCGTTTCACCTGCAGGCGGTGCAACACATTGGGTGTTAAAGCAGTCAGGATGAGGAAGACAGCAAGACATGGCTTCATTATTTTGTCTGGAATCAGTGTGGAGATCTACTCCACTCCACTCCACTCCACTGCACTGCACTGCACTCAGCATAAAGCGTGAACAAGATCCAGATTCCCAACACTAATTCAGTCAAATCAATGCTTCTGTGTGATGGTTCGGAGACTTGTCGCATCATGAAAAGCATTTCCAACAAACTGCAGACATTCATCAACAGCTGCCACTCACACTCATTCAACACTGACACTGAAGATCAGATAGATAGATGTCTAGAAGGAGTGGGCAACTAGGAACTCTGGCAACGAAACAACCAACAACCCATCACCCAACAAGTATGCAGAAGGCATTGGAGATGGATTGGGTTGGACATACACTGAGAGGACCATTTTGGGACATGACGCATCAGGCTAGGCGAGGCCCTCGAGTCGAGCCAGAATGGGAATCGATGAGTTGGGTGTCCGAGGTGAGGATGACATGGAGGAGATGGTGTGAGAAGGAAATGAAAGCTTGTGTGCATTGGTGGGGCTAGATTGTAAAGACTGCAGAGAATAGAGTGGAATGGAGATGACTTACTGAAGGCGTGTGTTCCACTGGAACTCGAAGGACAAATAATAATAATAGTAAGTAATGTTTTCTCTGTAAACACCATGGAGATGAAATTCTGAGCAGGGTATTATCCACTAGGCTAGGGAGGCTATAAACAATTTAATTAGCATAATTTACATTCAGGCAATATCTAGGCATCCGCATAGGAGCCCGTATGTCAATAAAGGTCGAACAACTCGATTCAATAAAACAACGGAGAATAACAAGCATATCAATGAATAGTTATAACGCTAATTATTCAAATCAGAGAGATTTTAACACTAAATTATATTTCAGATATATGAATTTGCTGTTTTAAATCAATCCTATCTGACTACCTTTCAGTTTTGGTTAGTCTAGTTGATTTCTACCTATTTCTGTAGATTTTTCTGCTAATATTCTTCTACGATATCAAATGAAGGATTTCTGGTTATTTTTAAGAAGCCAATTATTGGAAGATATTAACTGTTCCACTGACCTTATTAGCGTCAAACTCACTCGGACATAGGAATCTTACAATAGACTTGAAATCATCCCAATGATCATATTATTCACGTTTATACTAGCACACAGCCTAATTTTCCATCGATTTAATCAATCGAAATTGATTTCAATTATCCCATAAAACATGATTATTGAAAATTATCCAACAGTCTATGTGTGTCTATGAATACACAATATATGGATGCGAGAAAGTTGGAAAGGCTGAAATATATTGTGTGTAGGTGGATGATGATACCCACGTATATATCGGTAATAGGTGTACAGTAAAAATAAAGCAAAGTAGGCTAGAAAAAAATTTGTTGTAGGGAAAAATAGGCAATTTATTCACTTATTTTTGAACCTTTCTACGGTGTATGCACAAAATCATGATGAAAAAAATCTATTTAGGCAAGGAGAAAGATGTTAGTTGACATTGGCTAAATTCTTATTTTGCTTCATAATTTTTACCTGATTGGTTCAAATCAACTACTAATGAATCAATTGACACACACAAGAAATATATTTTGTGTTATATAATTGATTTTTATAAATTCCTATTCATTTTATTTTATCAATAAATAGGCAGATATAAGCAAGCAATTGTGTTTGCTTTATAACATCTTTCAATTTCCATCCTTGAAATATTTTCATTTATTTTCACTGATTATTCTTTCTTTGGAATTTTTGTTATTGAGAAAGTTTTTTTTCAATAAGATAACTCATATTTCGATTGAAGTAAAATGGATGGAATTAAAAAGAAAATGATTGCCATGAAGTTGGAGAAGGAGAATGCTATGGAAAGGTAAGGTGTTTTTTTGTTTTTTAAATTTATGTTATACGATACATTGCCTTATGAGAATTAGTTAAGTTTCTTTTAAGCTTTAATATTTGACAGTGGATGTTTCCTTTCTTATCAGATTAGGTAGTTTCATCAGAACTTATATTTCTGTTTGAGACTTGTTACATTTTGAAAGGTTCTCACTAAAGCGATACCTTCTTGATGAAGCTGCTACTGAAGAATATGATTCCAGTGATGTTAAAATTTGAGGAACTACACTTTCATCACCAGTTTAAGTACTTTAATATCCAGTCAACGTGTAAAATTGTAAGGATAGAGGAATTGTTAACTGCTTATCGTAATGATTTAACAGGGAAAATAGTTCAGGTCATATAAAGGCCTGTAAGCAAACCACAAATCTGATGATTGCCAACTTGATGTGTAGTTGAGTGAAGTTAGAGGCGGGATGACAAGCTAAATATGATTCCCAATTCATCAGCTACCTAAATCAATTCAATTATTCTCTCTCTACCCTTTTTTTTAATTGTTCTCCTTCAGAGCTGTACAATATGAAGAGTTGCTTAAAAAGAAAGAAGAAGAACGTGAACGACGTGAAACTGAAATCGGCGAGTTGAATACAAAAATGAAACAAGCACAAATTGATTGTGATGAAATACAAGAGACTTTACAAGAACAAATGAATAAACTTGAAGAGACTGATAAACGAGCGACAAATGTAAGTTGTTTTATTTTAGTCATAGAAAAGTATACTTTCTTTGTTTGATTCGAGTATTGTCTGTATTCATGGTATCACTTTCTTTAGATTAAGTGATATAACATCGTGGAGTTTTCTCCATCTTTTCATCCAGGTTTGTAAAACGGTTAAAATATGTCAGATCTGGTTTAATTAGTTTAAAAACTTCAACTAAAACATAAAATATATTCGGCAAAGACTCATTCTCCTCGGTGAGATTATTTTGATTGTGTACATATAAGTGTATGTGTGCGTGCGCGCGCGCCGTTTTATCCAATAGTAATGAATTTTAATTTAATCAATGTCCAATACAATGTCTTAACCGTTTGTTCTGTTGAAACGAATCAAAAAAGTCAACCCGGGTTGCTCAAACTTTTAACTTTAGTGTAGATTAAGAATTCATGTAAACATCTTCACTCCATCTAGTAAATCCATGCTTACCAACTGAGAAAAATGGTTTAGAGCACAGATAAAAACTAAAAACTTCCGTCAATTATACTTGTTAATATTTTTAAAACATCCATGATTAAAAATGTGCTGCGTTAACATCGATCGAGTTATAATTTCCAATAACGTAATTTTTAGTGTTATAACTTAGTTGGTTGTAATTATCAAGGAATCAAAAACAAGAGTTTCATCCCATTTAGGACTCGTTAGTTGGATGTACCAGGACCCCAGTGAGTGGTTTTGTTCCCACTGGGACTCGAACCTCATAAAATAAACATTCAGACAATATCGCGGTATTCGCTTACGAACCAGCAGAGGTTGATCAATTCTACCCATCATAACAACGGAGAATTATAAGTATATCAACTAAAAGTGATAATTTTTAGTGGTTTCGTAACTTCTCCAAATGACTTGAGATATGATTAGTTGTAGTCAGTAACCTTACAGTGTGGAAACATTCAATGGATTTCTCGACTATCTGTAAACTAAAGTCTTCCTTTCTCATTTTTGATAAAGATTAATTTTTTTCTTCCTATACGTGTCCTATGTCATCTATTATGTGCACGAAGAAAAGACAAAATTTGATGAACCCGCTCAGTCCAAGAATTTCCCCATTGTTCTTTATGTAGTATACATTATAGGATTATTAGAAATCATGTCTGTATTGCAAGAATTCAGTGCGTACATACAGTCATCATTATAAGATGGTGATAAGTGCTTGTAGACAATGCTTAATATGATATTGAAAGTCTAACGAAACAAATATACTATCCAAGGGGTAATAACTTAATCCGAGCATTTCTGACCAGTGACTTATGCAGCTGTAAGGGTTAGTATGGACATAGATGGATTTATCAACAGAATCGGGAAGAAAAGTTTGGCTCCGGTAGGATTGGCATCAGAGGTTAACTACAACCCAAGTTGCTATTTCAAATTTATCAATCGGACTTATCTGTTTAACGCTTGGTCAACCAACTGGCTATATTCCTGTCAGTCAAATAATATTTAAAGTGTTGCAGACACATAGATTTCTCATACCCACCCACCTTAATGATGATCCCATATCTTCCCGATCTGTCTTTTCCCCCTCTTCCATCATCTAATGGTTTTTCTACCTCCACCGTTGATACTGCAGCTCTCATTTCTTTACTATTCCTCTTGTTGAATTCAACTTTGGTGTGTTCATTTTGTTAACTAGCAGTGGAATCCACGACACGCGTTTCGTCGCATTTGGGAGTCGACAGCTGGATAGACCTGGATTCCAGTGAGTGATGTTGTTCCCACGGAGGCTGGAACTCCGTACCCATGGCTTCAAACGCCAAAGTATTATCCATCAGGTCACTGGGGCACGAGAGCCACCATTCTTGAAACGAGTTGCAGTTGTTGTTTGATTTTCCGTTGCCATTCAGCACTGAACTGCTTGACCTCTGTTGGTAGATGGGCTCCTATGTGGATGCACCGATACTGCCTGAATATTAATGACGTTGTATCTCCTGAGGCAGTATCAAGACATCTACATAAGAGGCCTTCTTCCAACAGAGGTCAAACGATTCGACTCTGTATGACAACAGAAAATCATAAGTGTCATTTATCTCATGTATCTATAGGAAACTACTTCCCAAGTGCTCAGTTATTCAAGGAAATGTGTGTTGGGAACCTTCAGAAAATCAAGTAGAATTTCAAAAATTACAGTAATAATTAAAATGGCTTTATTATGAAAGGTATTTCGGAATACTGTACAGGTTATTCAGCACATTATACAGAATCAGTTGAACAGAAACAGTGTATATACATGCCTAATAAAATGAAGTAAGTAGAACTTATGTGAAAGATAAGAACATTTAGTTCATCTATAAATTCCTTGAAAATGCACATTCATCTTAGGTAAACAGTTACATTCACACTTAGATTCATAATACTATCGTAACAACAAGCTGTGTAATCTTTAATTAGTTTTGCTTTAAAAAACAAAATTTGATTAGTGAGTTCCTTTGTAACACTTTCTTCCTCGCACAGAATACGAGCTAAATCAAGTAGTATGCGCACAAAGTCTTATATACTTACTGTCGATCTTGCCTAAAAGGCGACACGTTGAGAGATTTGAGTGAAGAGGATTCCCATCACCTAATGAAATAGCACCTGCTAGATGTTTACATAAGTTAAGATGTTTGTCGACAACAGTTTTAATCAGAAGGTTTTGAGGTAAACTATTCTAGTTCTGCTGCTGATCTTCTTAGTTATACCCAATGCAACATTGTCCTTTTTAGGAACCCACTAAAGAATAAAGGGGAAGAAGTGAAGCGGGGATTGGCAAGATTCAGACGTCTGTAAAACAAAATAGAAGCGGTTAATTTATACCAGATTTTGTCAGCTCCCCACTTTAGTAAGTTAGGTGGAAGATTAGTTTGGAAATTAGTAAAATATGAGAAGTCCAGGAAGAAAAACAGCCACAGAAATATAAAGGTATCGACGAAGACTAAAGGAATAACCTAAATCAGTCAATGCTACATTGTTATTTCCGCATATTTTTGTGTTCTTTAGCAGTGCACCTATCAGTGCGAGACTAACGCTGGGAACTGAGAACCTTGTGAACAGCCCATTATCATTAGATAAATTCGATAGAATTCAGCAGTCTACATTTCCCCACTTCTGTCAATTTGTGATGTAAAGCAGCCATCATGACATGCGGCCATGATCATCCGTCCTAATTCCTGTATTATTTCCTTTTGAAGTGTAATTCAAGCGTTAACATGCCTCCCAATCGTGGAGAGATGATTCATAGATTCTCTTTATTTGATGAAATAAACTAAAGGCACTTCATTAATGGAAGTTTTAACATTGCCACTACTACTACTACTACTACTACTACTACTACTACTACTACTACTACTATTACTATTACTATTACTACTACTACTACTACTACTACTACTACTACTACTACTACTACTATTAGGTTTCAGCCGATAATACAGTTTATGTGATCTAGCGAATTGATAATTTTCCAACAAAATAGCCATGGATATCTGCATGTAGCTTTTGGGAAAAGTTACTTTTCCGACAGAAGAATATGAGGCAAATAATTTACAGATTCATGGTTATTTTGTTCGCATTACTTGTAGCTTAATCTTGATACAGATGGAATGTCATGCATTTGAAGCTGACTTTTTGCTTGGGAAATCGTTATAGCCGGTCCTACAGAGTGACTTACTGTCCTATATTTTGGAATGTAACATTCACCTACATAGAAATGGAGTATTACGAATTAAATACAATTAGAAAATTATTCAATTAATAACTAATTGGTAGTAAAGGATTTTTGAATCTCGGTGAATGTTGCATTACTCTTGGTTTATTGTCACTGGAACAATTTTCAGACCTAAATGACTACATAATTTAAAGTTTTTATTGCTTGTACATGGAGTTTATCAATTTCCATCTCATAAACTTGCGTAAATTTGATTATTTTATTCACTAGTACGTTGTTATGCCGTCTTTATCTTGAGTCAAGATTAAATTTTGTGGATATTTCCTACTGTGTCAGTCTGTCTACTGTTCTCAGTGATATTTTCTAGAAAAGTGGATTTACACTGATTGGTCACTGGAGGGTAAGCAACTTGATGTTCTCTAGTCCTAAGTGCTGATTAGATTATATCGCCAACATGAATTTGGTTACTCTTCACTGGCCAGTCAGTATGCCTAATCTAGTCCTACAAAAGGCTAGTTGAGGCCAAATAGCTTGCTGGTAATATCTTTCACTGCATAACTGGGTGACGCAGGTTTGAACCTCAAATGAGACGTCAGTCCCGTCAAGGTTGCAGATACGCCTTAGTGACGAGTACCAGCAGTCACGAAACTTAGGTCCAGAACTCCCTACCGACTACCTTCGTCGAAGAGAATTTAGTCAACGTTTTAGTTCATTACGAAGTGAATCACATTCAAAGCTATTCTGAACAATATCCGAATTTTGCAGTTCGAAAATAATGTCAGAATATCAGGAAGTAGAGCTGCAAAATATCTTTTTTCCAACACATCAGAATATGATCTGCTGTTTGTTCGATATGAGATAGTTTAGTTCCAACAAAATGCTGATCAGTTTATGTAGGACAACAGTAACGGTGGTGTATTTTGTGTGAAAACTGAATAAAATCCTAATATCTCAACGTAATTACAGTTTAAGTTGAATGAAAACGTCAGTATTGGCAGGGTTCGAACCGGAAGGCTCGGACTCACTAGTTGATTAATTGGGCCATGAAATTCGGCCAATGAACAAGTCTCTATTTGCTGACAGCTCTTCTCCTCCGTCATGTAAATAAGTAATACGTGGCTGTTTGTTTATCGACATCATACTGGCTACCCAATCACCATACTCTAACTTCAGAATGACCTTGTCAAACCAATACTTTAACTGACAATCACTTCACTTACAATACTAATAGAGGATAGCGGCTAGAAGTGGAATCCAGGACTAGTGTTTCATCCTGTTTGCGACTCGTCAGACGAATGTAGCGCATTTTAGTGGATGATGATATGTCCATCAAGACACAAACCAATGACCCATTGCTAGGAACATCAGCGAGTTATCCACCAGGCTACTGAGTCATTACAGCCGCTCCCCATGTGCCAATAATGGCTGATAACTTTGGTCCAATCAACGATGGGAAACTACCAACTATAAAATCACTTTAATTGTTTGCTTGGTACGATTTATGTGATAATCACACTTTTTCTCGTTTTCATTCTTATTTAAGTAATAATAATAATAATAATAATAATAATAATAATAATAATAATAATGCCCATCCATACATGCATTTAGACTGAACAAGATATTTCTTAATTAACTCAGATTAGCGAATCAAAATAGAGAAACAGGACGGTTAAAGAAAGGTAGCTTAAGTCCGAGGTAAACCAAACATCAACTTTTATTCAGAAAAATGCAAAATTTTTCAAACTAAAGCGTCACTAATACACTAATCTATCAAGTTCTAAAATATCGAAGTTATAGAAAATAAAAATTTCTAATATGGATAATCTACATGTTTAAGCATCAAGCTTTCTTTTTTTAGAGGATTAAATATTTTTAAGGTAGTTTTCATCACAGACTGACATTAGTTGGGAAAACTTTGAAAGATTAGGGGCACTGGACAGCCGTTTCGTCCTAGTATATGACTCCTCAGCAATACACACCCACAGGTCTAACAGAGATCGAACTCAGGATCTTCAGGTTTCATGGCAGACATGCTAAGTGTTAAGTACTGCTAGGTTTTCGGTGGTTCCCCAACTTATGTCAGCCTGTGATGCCTACCTCCTTGATATTCATTGAGTTTAAAATGTAGCTCGATATCTAAATGAACCACATTTACCGTGCAGATAACTCGCTAATTGTAGTGCTGACTGAAAGAAGTCAAAATTTGTTGGGTTATGAGGATTTCCTTTAAGTTGGAATCCCACCATTCAGTACAAAGAAGATACAACTACCATAGTCATAACTTCTATTGCACAAGTAAGAGTGATTCTTGATGCATAGGATTTCAGTAAACATGTAAAGCTTGAAGACATGACCAAAAGCAGTATAGATTGCGGCATATTATTATTATTATCATTATTATCATTATTATTATTATTATTATTATTATTATTTGTCCCTTGGGTTCCTAATGGAACATAGGGATTCAGTAGCACGTCTCCAATGCTCTCTGTTCTCTGAAATCTTTCTAACCTGGCTCCACGACAGCCCACAAGCTCTCATTTCCTCCTCGCAACATCTCCTCCATGTCACCCTCAGACGCCCAACTCGTCGCTTCCTATTTGGGTCCCACTCGAGTGGCTGGCCTGGTGCGTGATGTCCCCAATCGGCCTTCTCAGTGTATGCTTAATCCATCTCCACTTCCTTCTGCATATTTGTTGAGCGATAGCTTCTTGCTTGGTTCGTTCCCAGAGCTCTTTGTTGCTTATTCTTTCTGGCCATTTGATCTTCAGTAACGAGCCAGCGTAGGCACTTGTTGATGAATGTCTGTAGTTTTTTGGAAATCCTTTTCGTAGCGCGCCAAGTTTCTCAACCATACAAGAGCACTGACTCGACGTTGGTGTTGAAAATTCAGATGTTGTTCACATTTTGTGCTGAGTGCAGAAGATCTCCACACTGGTTTCAGGCTAATGAACGCCTGTCTTGCTGTCTTTCCAATCCTGGATTTGACGTCCTCATCTATGGCTTCGCCTGTAGTTGAAACAGTGCTGCCTAGATAGGTGAAAGAGGCTACTTCCTTTAAGTTTCTTCCGCTGATGGTGACTGGAGTTTGTTGTTCTTGTTGGTGCGGTATCTTCATCACCTCTGTTTTCTCGATATTCACTTAAAGTCCGGTCTTCGCTGACTCTTCTAACAACTTGTTAGTTTTCGCTTGTAGACCTTCAAGTTTGTGTGGTATCAGACACAAGTCATCGGTGGCGAAATCTAAATCTTCTAGGTTCTTCCCCGCGGTCCAGCCATTGTATCCCCCTCTTCTTTCTCCCCACTGTTTGTTGCATGATCCAGTCGACCACAATCAGGAATATCATGGGTGATAGTAGACAACCTTGTTTTACTCCTGTCTTCACTTCAAAAGCATCACTGAGCTTCCCATTGTGAATTACTTGGCTGGCATGTGGCATCTTCATATAGTTGTTGAATGAGGTTGATGAAGGTTCGCGGTATTCCGTAGTGTTGAAGCAGTTTTCAAATTACTTCTTAGTCGACGCTGTCAAAGACCTTCTAAAAGTCGATGAAATTGAGGTAAAGAGTTGACTGCCATTCTATACTCTGTTCTATAATGATGCGAAGCGTTGCTATCTGGTCCGCACATCATTTGTACTTCCTGAATTCAGCCAGCCTGTTCCGGTCTTAGTTTTGAATCCAGTGCATCCATTAGTCTCTCCAGGATGATGCGGCTTAATATTTTGCTTGCACTGGGTGGACAGGAGTGTGGTTCCATGCCATTTCTTGCAAACACTGAGGTCTCTCTTCTTCGGGAGTTTGATAAGGTGACCTTTTTTCCAATCGCCAGCTACCTTCCCATCTTCCACACCTTCTGCAATAGTGGTGTGAGCATGTTCGCTATTGCCTCTGCGTCTGTTCTCAGTGCTTCTGGCAGGATTCCATCTGGTCCTGATGCTTTCCCGCATTTCAGTAGCTTTATGGCACTCAGGACTTTGACTTTTGTTGGGGGATTTTTGTTCACTTGTAGTTCTGTGGCTGGGCTGCAGGTGGTATTTCTAGACGAAGTGCAGGTGGTGGTCGATTCAAAAGCTTTTTGAAGTGGTCAGCTCATCATTTCCTTTGTTTCTCTTCTTTCGTAATTAAATTCCCTTCATCATCTTTTATTGGCTTCATCTGTGTTGATCTCTTCCCACATAGTAACCTGGTTATTTGATGCAATATTTTGATGAAGAACTAGTGTAATAAACACACACACACACACATACAAGTTGGGTCTGTGACTCAAAATATAGTGGCATATATTTGAACACCAGTTCTATAAGTTTCAAGCTGGAACCCTAAAGATTTGTTGGAATTACACCATCCATGGAAATCCTGGAATAAACTGAAAGATTTACCCACTACCAATTGATTTAAAGATATTGTGCCTAATGCTTACTTGATTTGAACTGCTACTCTAGTTTTATCGAAAATAACCAACTTGTTAACATAAATTTCACCTGTCGTTAAGTTATCATCAGATGAATGGCATGAATGAAGAAGCAAATATCAATTAAATTAGCTTATAATCAATTATACATGCACACTGTTGATCAATCAGACAATGAATGAAATGAATTCATTATTTATGAGATAATCAGTGAGTATTTTCATTGGATTTCAGTGTGCATAGTAAAAACTTTGAAGATGAATCTAAGACTTCTTTTTTGTCTGCAACAATCCAATCTCAGATGTATTTACTAGTCACCAAGCTTAGCAATCATGGAATGAAGCTACAAAACATGGTTCGCACTGAAGCATAAGCAATCATTGAAGCACTGTCTAATAATAAAACTTGACGCCTGTTTAGATCTTGCAATCAATTAAATGCGCAATATCTAACTAACTGACTAGTATATATAATTTACTTTGGTTAAGTCTACTGTACGGACTGATCTAGGAAGAAAATTGTTTCACATTATAAGTAACGGTCATTATTACCGCATGTTAAACTAGTTCATTTGACAAAACACAAAGTAATGCATTTCTACTGACTGGTTGATGTTTCTAGCACAGCGTAACACTTTATAATATCTTGGCAATCACACGTAATCATTTGGTTTTTAAAATTATCCTGAAATATGTGTTACTCACATTCATGTGAACATCGTCAAAGCACCATTTCTTAAGTGTTTTCCAAAGTATAAAACCGAATCAGAGTTGATGACTGAAAAATGAGTTCACATTCTCCTAACAGATGATTGGTTGCCGACGTGGACAGATCATGAACTAGAATTGACTTTGGCATTATCTTCTACTGCCAAAATAGACAAAATGTTAGAGTTGTTTCATCAAAGGTTGAGCTTCCGCTTGAACTGCACAATTATTAGTTCACTTAGAATAGCAAGTTAGTTAGAAAGGGATTTAGTCTGCCTATCGAACAAGACGATAGTTTTAACTATAAACAGCAAATGATGATTGATGGACTGATGTCACGTAATCCTAGACACGTCACTCAATTGTAGCCAAAAGGTTATTCAGCAAGTGATTCTGTTAAGCAGTCTAACATATCTTGTAAACAAAGTAGCACGGATTGGTAGCTTTACTACAGTGTCAAAGTTTTATTGTTCTAATAAAAAGCAGTAGCAACACCTAGTAAGACTGAATTCATTTAGAGTTTTTTTAAAGGCTTCATGGTAAGACGTTTGTACAGTAGTAAATACACGTAAAAATGAAACATTAGAACTATCGTTTCAGACTACAAATGATGCTTTATAAGTACTATTCAGGGCATCTATTATGCTGTTCTTTTAGTCTAGACTGTAAGTTGGTAGGTACTTTGTTGGAAAATGGTGCATAAAGGAGTAAGAGTTTAGTGGTGACTACAAGAATCTAGAGGGAAAAGAAGATAGAGAAAAACGACCCGCCGACTCAGAATGTATGTAGGATGTACCTATACTGGATATAAAAGATCAATGACAAATGGCAAAACTTGACAACTAAAAGGTGAGGAAGTCTAGAAATTGAAACTGGGAAGCGGGTGAGCCAGGTTTCAAATGAGTTACGGTTTCATACTTTCTTTCATTCAAACATTGAAACTGTTCAGCAAATTAAATATGGCCTTAATTAGAGAGAATCAACTAAAACCATCATTGCTTATATAGTATCCATTAGATTAACTTGCTCGCATAACATATTGCATTATGCATCTACCCAAACAAATAGTTGTTAGTCCTGAAATTTTGTAGTCAGATTTCTTTATTTTTAGTGATTTCCGGTATGCCAAATTTTATATACACTGAAAACATGCGATCAAATATTTTCACTCAGTGTACTTAGAATTCATTAATGTAACCATGTATGCACTAATGGAAATCACTGTTCAATACCTTTTTGCTGTCATAGACATTATGATGACCGAGCCAAGCACTAAAACCTTTCCTCATTATTGGATTTATCTGTATAAACCTATCTTAAGCTTAAACATAGCAATGTGATCTACATCTTAGTCAGGTATTAGGGGCGTATGAAATTCTCGACCTTAGACCAATGAGGCTAGACTTGCTAACTGAACTAATGTTCATCCCACAACAGTCTAACCCATATGCTAGATCCAGAATATTAAAGGCAATTAAAATCTTCTACAAGCTTTTAAGACTAGCAAAACGGAAGGTGTGTGATAGAAACGAAAATATCAAAACTGTTCAGTTGGCCTATAATGCTAATCTACAGAAACCCACTTAGGGAAATTAACCTGTCGAAGACAGCTGTTTCACTGCACTATGCACAATATCACGGTAAACAACGTCCATTCTAACATCACACAAGCCATATTATGTCGTTTACTTCTAGTTCATACAGTAACACTGACAAACTTTCCGAAGTTTTGAAAAAAGCCAAAATTTCAGATTGGCAAGTTTTCTTGTTCTCTTAGAAATTTTCAACAGCTCAGTTGTGGTGGTTGAACTGACCGTGCATATCTTGCAAACCCTAACATCAATAGATAATGAACGACGATTGAATGAAAATGTCCACAAGTTCCTGCGGTAATTCATTCCACACAACTGAAACAGGTCCACTAACAGAAGTACAGTGATATCTGCGAATACCTTATGTCTGTTTACACTTGCCATTTATATTGTTCTCTGCCTATCTGAAACAGCAGTTCATCTTCATATTTCAAGTTTAAATCGATATTTGATCTATACAGTGCTCAAACTTCATCTGAAATAATACATTTTGGTAAAGATTAGATAGGTAATAGGTGGGATAATGCTGGTTTGGGGAATGAAACAGTACTTTTAGCTAAAGAGATTCCAGTTTTTGCCACAAAGATATCTGAATTGGTTGTGGCTAATATTTAAAGCAAAGAAACGAACGTTCTAAGCTAGTCGTCCTCTGATCTAGTCTCTTGGCTGTCAAACTTTTCATCGTCATGTAAGACACCGTTATCGGTCTAACATAGCTTCAAAAGCAAGTGAATTCGCACACGGGTATGTATCACGTCCTGTTTTGCCAGGTTGTAATCTGCTTTGTGGTTTGGTAAATGTATGGGGATGGTGAGAACGTAACTGGCTGACTTTCCGTCTATGACTTCTTCAAACGATGGCACGATCATCTCATTGGTTAGCCTATTTGCTGGAATGAACTGATGAAGGTTGTCTTGGTTTGGTTGCTTGACTCGTATATGTTAGAGAGGGGATGCTTTACACCAACTGATGAGTTTCCCTGAAGAGAGGGGCGTCGCCAGCTAATGCCAGCTTTTTAGACTTCATTGGGGAGAGAAATCACAGTAACTAGCCCATCTAGTCTTCGCTGTATAGAGCCAGGCAAAATTTAGATCGTTATTTATACTTGTCTGCTGTAATTTACTGGTATTTGGGCTGTATAAAGACATATTTACAATGATAGAACAAGAAGTTGATCTTAAGCTATTCTATAGGTGTTATATTTTACACAAAATATGCGTATTGTGTTTGGCTTATTTGTCTATGTGCTAGTTTACTAGTGGATATGGCTCAAGAACAATTTTGAAATTACTTGGTGTCATTTCACATTAGCAAGAGTTTAAAAACAGTGCTTTTGAAACAAAAAATACGTCGGAAATATTATACTACTAAGGTCACATCAATTAAACTTGAAAATGCAATAATACTTTATCTTCGAGTAACTTAGACTGAAACAATAAATGTTCCGAAGTTCACAATACTAGTCATCGCGAATGACAGTTAAGTGACAAAATTCAACGGAGCTGCAGCCAAATGCAAGCAACTTGATCTCTTATACCTCCATGAAGTGACAAAGTAAAACCTTAGCGACTTTCTAAGACTATCCCACTCAAAATTTAAACATGAGTAAGAGTCGCGGAAGTGGAATGAGAATTGACTTATATTCAGACAGAACCAAAGAAGAGAGGTGACTTAATTCAATAACCGGTCACCAACATTTGAAGAAGGTTGTTATAGATGGATGATGTGGTGACAGTTGGCTTATAAGCGCAAACAGACAGTGCAGTTTGATGTGGATACAGTATAATGGCATGAAAATGATATGACCACAGCTATCTAACAGCAATGAGCTGATTTTAGCCTTCACAGCGCAACGCTACGACAAATTTCAGAAGATAGAACAGACTGCATTGAATTTTTAGCATTTGTTTTTCCGTGTCAATGTAGTAAGATTTATGTAGGACGTTAGAAGTGTTAGCGTCAAAAAGTTGCGTTACTTTTTGCTCGGCAATGACCGGTGGATCAAATGCTGCTAATGTTGTGAAAAAGAAAATACAAGAGTTGCAGACAGAGCTTGAAAAACTACAGTTTGATGTCATTACGGAAGACGAGGCATTGAGGCATGGAGCAGCTTTGCGTGAGAAGGTGTGAAGCATCATGAATTGATTGTAATCTTTTTTAAATGTAGGCTGAAGCTGAAGTGGCCGCAATGACTCGCAGAATTCGTCTTCTGGAAGAAGATCTTGAGGTTTCATCCAGTCGACTTACTGAAACCCTGGCTAAGTTGGAAGAGGCAAGCAAAACTGCCGAAGAAAGTGAACGGTAAGTGTTCTTGCCGAGTGGTTCTCTACTCGTACATTTTTATGCATGCAAATAGTTAAGCGTTGTTTCCTTGCATGTAGCATGTGGCGTCAAGTACAAAATAAAATGGATACATATGACAAAAAAGTGGAGCAGCTGAAGAAGGCTGCCGAAGATGCAGCAGAGGCTGCGAAGGAAACCGATAAGAAATATAAGGAGGTAATTATCTCATGAAGTTTCGAAAATTTTGAAATCTTATTTCTGATAACACTTTCACTTCTTAATTTTGATATCATGCGCACAGTGGACGAAAAGATCTTGAAATCCGTTCGATTGCGGATGACGAACGACTTAGTCAATTGGAAGACCAGCAAAAGGAAGCTAAGTACATTGCAGAGGATGCAGATCGTAAATACGATGAGGTGAGTTCCTAGGAATGTGTAACTATCTGGTTTTTATGTTTCCTCTTATAAACGTATTGTATGTGTTCGCTTATGTTTACATACTTTACTGGTTTGGATAACCTGCAACATCCCTGGAACCTGTGATTTTCTTTTGATAGTGGTGCTTATTATACCTTTTTAGAAAAGGTCCGCTGTGGTTTTAATTTCGTTATCACTAGAATCGCAATCTAGAATGCACCTCAATGAAGCAACAAAAGATGTCGTTAACTAAGTAGGGTTGAGGCTGAAAGTAGGTTTCACTGATGATCTATTGGGTCCTCCATATTTCACTTGTTGCCCTCGCCCTTCACAATCAGCTAGAAGACACCATTTTGTAACCAAAGGAATTTTTAGTATTTCCTTCTAAAATGGACTGCATTTATTTACAATAATTGTTACATACTCTTTTACTAAAATGTTATTTTCGACGGTAAAATGGTAGCTATGTTTTCTTGGTTTCTAAATTTGTTGGTATGTTGTGTTTTTACAAAACCCTAGCACTGGAAATACCTTTTTCTGGATAACTAAAATAGCTAAAAATATCCTTTCATAGGTGACTGTGCTAACGCTTGACTAATACAAGTGTCTAATTATTTCATGTCTTTGTGTTGTGCTTCCTCACTGTAAATTATCCAGTCTTCATAGGGTCTTCAATGTAAACAGCTCTAAGCAGGTATTTAGTGATAATCAATGCTTTCTATTCGGAATGACGAATCTATGTGAAGGTTTGTAAGGATTTTTCGCTGTAAGTAAAAGCAACCAATTGTGTCCGCCAAAGATTCCAATTGTCGCCATTCCTGTTTAATTTTGTCATAAAAATGCCTAGGGATTTAGCCGTAGGTAACTCGAAATTTGCATGGACTAAATCAGAGTAGAACTTCACACACAAATGCTTCGGTTCAATTTGCTATAATTCAAAGTAGCATGCAGTGAACAAGTGGGTGAGAGAGACTGATATCAAAGTAGACAAAGGTGTATGAGATGAGAGGCAATTTAAAAACGAAGGTTGGTCATATCATTCATGCTTTAGGAGACGTCAACGAATGAATACATCTGCACCACTGTCTACGATTTGTACCAAGATTCGTCAACCACGGGTTTCTATCGCCTCGAGGACCCCGGTCAGGGAATCCACACCTTCCTACTTGGCTTAAATTAACAGTTAGGGACTTCATCGACTGATGCTGTCTTCGTTTGGTCACCCTAAACCTCTTCCAACCTAATCCAACTTCCTCTAACATTGCATGTCTAAGTTTGCTGTGGCTCGGCATGCGCAGCACATGTCCAAGCCACCTCAGTCGTAATTTGTCTATATGTACTTTCAACTATCATGTTTCCCAACCGTTTAGCAGAACAGAACGAACTGCAGCACAGTATACCCGTTCTTTGATGGATAGTCAGATGTCTCTTTGGCGCCATACGAAGCAAGTTGGCAAAATGTCAAACAGACCTCTATCCAAGCTGAGATTTTGTCAGCAACCAACCCGTTCGGGCTGATGCAACTGCCCAATAAGTGAAGTCACCGACACTTCCAACCACTTCACTTCCTATCATTAAACTGGGAATAGTTGCAGACATCCTGGAGCACCATTTTACATTTGACAGGTGCGGAATGCATTTCAAACGTACTAAAGTTTCTGCTCAACGCGTTCAAAAGACACTACATTTTGTCACCATCTTCATTCAACAGGACAATTTCGTCTGTGTATTCCAGGTCAACCACCTGCCCTCTGGGAAGTATACGAATCACTTTGAAGTCAGAGGTATCTAAGGTTATATCCATTAGTACTTTTCTAATAAACGGAAACCGTGGCAGAAGACATCTGTGATTGGAACCACTGGTTGTAGTCAATTCGGATGGCAACTCTTCATATGCGCTTAAACGATTGCATGAGTTTTAGTAGGCAACTATGGCTAGCATCACATACCTGCTCGTTACTCCCTTTGCAGTAAAACACTGTCCAGAAACCTCTGGGTGGACGGGGTCGAGTGCCACTTTCAAGTCAAGAAATATAGCGAGTGTCGGCCTCCGGTAGGCATACCTGTTGAAAGGTGAAAAGCTGACCGATGCAATCTCGTCCAGGTCTGAAACCTGCCTGGTTTCTTCGAGTTTGTTGTTCTTGAACTCCAGTTGGCCGTCGGATAACTATGGGACGACCACCAGGTTCTGGGGTCGTCCATGTTGTGATATATAACAACTTGGACCGTTATGTCGTAATGCTAGGTCCTATGTTGATAGATATAATATTAGGGTTATATATCTAAACTGCCTTAAGTAGTTGAACTGTGGGTTAGATATATTAAGCCACCATCTATCTTGACGAACAGTGCTGGATAGAGAGGGATTAGGTTTAAAGTAAGATAAAGCAGACTGTGTTAGCACTTGTGTCTAGTCGGGTTTATGCTTTATTTCACACGTATTTTTAGTTGTTTTTATAAATGCCTGTTTCGGATATACCTAGAGCGAATAGGAGGAATATAGCTTAGATCAGTATAACATCGGTTCGTGAAATCCATGTGTATTATCAGAATCCGCCTCAAATTTTACTGATTAAATAGAGAGTTAATATGATTTCTTCAGTATCATATTTTGTCCAAATAAACTGAATTCTGATCTACCATTTAGATTCACAATAATGTAGTAAGTTATATATGTGTACTAGATGGGCTGATTCAGTTGCCGGGAAACCTTTTATCTAGTCTTCCTTGGTGTTGATATTAGGCAGGACGATGTGCTCAAATTCCGAATGATTCATATTCCCTTGGATACTTAAATCTTCATCAACCAGTGCCTCAGTCATTGTGTTTGCTGTCAAGCTACCCAAACTGTTAGTGACTATGCTTACAGCTAGATCACGTTTACCGGTGAATTGATGGCATTCTACAGCATCCTGATGTTCTCAATCCTAACCAGAATCTTATGGTTAATTGTCGGTTAGATTTGTGACGTCTTTTTAAATAAAGTTTATATGCAAGTTATCATAAACAAATTCAATGAATGCACATGTTTTCCTTTTTCGTTTTAGGCTGCACGTAAATTGGCTATTGCTGAAGTCGATTTCGAACGTGCTGAAGCTCGTCTTGAAGCTGCAGAAAGGTAGACAGTAATCTATGTATCACAGGCAAAAAAACGCATCTCGTGCATCGTCCATTGTGCTGCATGGTGTATTTGTACACAGAACATTTACTTTTTTATAATAATTGGTTCTAGTGACTATCCATTAGTTAATTAATTGCATGTTTCCTTTTTTCATATTTCTAAAACTCCCCTGTCATTATGCTGCACGTTTATATATTACCTGTGAATTGTCCAAATTTTCGAGATCTCTTGTACACTGGAAATAACGGAAAAGAATTTGGCTGAAGCTGAGTCACGTATGGCAAAGGCTAAAGAGTAAGTCTGTTTGTAGTTGACAATATTCTGCTCACATAGATATTATTTTTCTCTAGAAACGACATTATTTTACGTGGAATGCTAAATATCGCCTCAGGACAACTTTACAAGTGCACAGTTTAAGAATAAGGAAAAGTAATTAAGCATATTAAACACCTCACTTGTGAAAGAAATTGTGTCAATCCCAGAAGATTGTGGCTCATCATTTTAGGCAATTGACTTTCAACCAATAAGTCGCAGGTTTGAATGCCGCTCCATTCACCGAGATGTAGGCAACCAGGTAGCCCTTATATCAGGTGTCCCTCATTACCAATTGCGTGAACGTGCACATGGTTGCTGAGTACATTTGGATATTTTGGTGAAGATTGATAACTTAGAAATTTGCGATGAGTATGAAATAGTCTAGTTTGGAATCTCCCAGCTTATATCTGTGGTCGTATGAGCAGGGTTAATCTTAGGGTATTAGGTAATGAAGGTTAACCAATTGATAATATTGTAAACAGACAACTTAGTGGGAATACATAAGATTTGTTCTTAACTACTGCTTAGTATTTCTGTATAGATAGCAATAATGAGATTATTTTACCGTACAATGTGGATGATAAAAGGGTGTACCCAAACCAGTCACCATATGGCAACTGATGTAGCTGTCATTTCAAGATTACTGATCTAACCCCCCCCCCCCGATCAAGTCTCCAAAGTGACAATTGTGTTGATTTTACCCAATCTTAAGGTTGAACAGTGTACAGATAAAATGTCCGGCTTCATAAATAAGTGGCATAGACTCAAATCTTCAGAGCAACATGAGTTTTCTCAGGATTCCCGATATGTCTTGTTGATGGATGCCAATGAGTAAGAAAGTCAAGCTCATGTCATCCTCCCAATCAATACAAAACATCTAACAAGAAACTGAGGAACACAGATGTCAAAGTTGTCAATCACCTTGGTATAAATATATATGAAAAATTGTATCTTAATACTTACCAGTTTGGACCGATGCACTTGTGTGCGAGGTTCTATACTGATTTTGTCAGTCACTCAATGTCACCAGTTTCTTGTCTCAGTGTCATTTGGCACTACATCAAGTTATCAAGTGAATATGTGATCAGTGATTTGTTTGTTCCTCAAGCAGTAAGATTTTCAAGTACCTATTTTTAAATGAAATGTAAGCTGATTTTGCAGCTCAACGATACAAAAGATTTGTTTTTAGACCATTGTATTGTGGATTCAAACAACTACCACCTAATTTACCTAAACAACCGGTTAATATCCTAGGTCCATGAGATTTTGTTTTGTTTATTTTGATGCACAACCCATATTTTCACGAAACTTGTTAGCCACCATCTATTATTTTACGCGAAGATATCAATTTGGTATGCGAGTTTGAAGTGGTTGGAGGTAACTAGCAGGATGCCTTGGTTGAGAGCCTTTTGCATGATGTGAGTTATTATTAGGGTGGATTTACGGTCTTAGAGAGATTTCACTTGTTTGTTTATCTCGCTATTTATGCCTTTTATATCGGTTCGTTATCCATACCCACCTTTGTAAGTTTTGTACCAATGATGTTGTATACCTTGGCACTGAGAATATCTATTCAGATTTGCAGTTTAATGGGTTGATTCACAATTTAAGCTGAAAATATTTGTCACCATATTAACATCATTCTTATAGTATTGATATATTATCATTATCAGAATCACCATCATGATCACTACTATTTGAGGGTATTGTGGAAATATCTTAATTTTATTTAGGTTTCCTGTTAAATGCTGCTATCTTGTTCATAAATAATCTTATATATTCGTAGCTTTCTTCAGCATATCCATTTTCTTTGTTCTTATTAGGTTTATTGCTGGCCTAGAGAGTACTCTGAAGGAGTTGGCAGATAAATGGAAGGCTATGGAGATTAAAAAAGAGCGGGTATGTATTCCGTTGATTTCTATATTACTTTTCATTATTTTAATTAATATCAATGAAAACTGACAGAAATGCAGTTTACCTACTTAACACGTGTACCCCAGACTTCTTATGTACTTGTATCATTCTTTACACATAAATGTTTTTCACCGTCTAATAGGTTCTTGGAAATTGATTCATTTTAAGATAATTTTCCTGTGAACTAATACCAGGACCATCAAGATGGGCTCGACCACCATGATGTTTAACCCTTGACTTCTAAGTCTTGTTGCGAGCATGCTGCCGTACAACCGTTGGGTTGGAATCCAATGGTTTAAGTCTACAGCTTCCAATCAGTAGACCCTGGGCAACCGGATAGTATCATAAGTTCTGACACAGTAAGTGTGGCTCATAGCCTAGTCCAAAAACCTGGATCGGGTTAATTCGAATCATATTTCTTATCAAAAGTTGACTTCATTCTAATTCACAGTATACTACGACCACCATCTAACATTATCATTAGTCATCTATGCTTCCTATTACTTTGAACCCATAGGTGACAGCTCCCTAAGAGATTCATCTTGAGCACTATATTCTTTTCTAGTTAAGTGCTTTTCAGGGCATTAATCGTGACGTTAAGTTATAATCATACCATATTGAGAGTTGATTAGAGTTGATAAATGTCTGCCTTGTGAAACTCCTACTCATCCACTGAATATCAATGTCTTTGCTGTGGGGTCTGACAGTCCTCTACTCAAATCCATTTGATATTCTAAGCGTGCGCTACTGCGTCCATAATTCGAATGTAACATCTGCTCAGTTATTCCTTTATTCTAACAAGTCTGTAGCTAATGTCTATTTTTGATAAAACTCACTTCAAAATTGATAAATTTTTAGTTAATGATCACCTAAGTTTCATCAGAAATCACTCTTTTCCACATAGTTTTCAAACTACTATATCTTGATCTTAAACTCTTCAAGAGTGTTCACAAATTCTTTCTAAAGTTTGCTCCATTTTCTAATTTATATCTTCCTTGTTCTATTTCCAATGTTCGTAATGCTTTACATATTGAAATGTAACACAATTTGTGCCAAGTTCCTGAAATATCGTTGTTCTTAGATTTATAGTTCAGTGTGTGATTAACTGGAGTGACGTGAAAAAATCAGTGCAGTAGTGTATCATCTCACTTGGTTACACTAACCAGCGCGGATAAGTTTTAAGAAATTGGTTTAGATATTCATCAACCAACAGTTGGACCAGAGGTCCAGACTCACTCGAACCTTGTAAAACATAGACGATTGAAGCGAAGAAAATCTTTTCTTCTCGACGAAAGGATTCTTTTAGCTGCACATTCATGATATACAGTAAAAAGGATAGGATATGCCAGAGTAATTTCTGGTCAAAGGTCAGTATAGACTGCATCACAAAGGAAAGTTGCGCAACGGGGGAATAAACGGAATTATTAAAAAATAAAAACAGTTACGTCACATTTGGGTTATTTAGAGTGATCGATAATCTTCGATGTCCATGGTAAAAAAAGAGGTTGTACATACTTCTTTTGAATCGTTAATGCTTCAGATATGTTCAGATGTCTTAGCCTCACTCCTTTTGAGTGGCCTGGTCGCACTTTGTACAAAATTTTGAAGAACTTATCAAAAGAAGCGAAATGTCCTGAGTTTACTAAGTGTTCTGTTACAGAACTGAAGATGCATTTCTGTTCTCCCCTTGTCAGCTAAGTTGGATAGTGTTCGCGAGTGCGTTGCATAGGCTGGTACATGATACGCCCGATGTACTCGTACCTCTGTAACTTGGCCAAGCGAGTAGCACCATGCACCCACACACAGTAGTGAGTATAATTGACATCAGAAAATTTAGGGAAGACAATTTGATTTAAATAAGTAAGATATCTAATTCTTAGAGAAAGGTAACTATTGAATATATTTATGCTAAATGCTGCTATCTTAAGTCACGTTATCTGAGGTCTACAGCCAGTGACTTTGAATGTTTTATGGCTGTTAAACAGTTAATTAAACTGTTGTTAATTGGATGCGGGACTCGATTTTCAACGTGTTGAAAACTCACTCCCATCTACCAAGGTTTGACTAGCCAATCTAGTACATAACAGCCCTCAAACGATAGATGTGACTCATTGCCCAGTATACGGTTTTGTACTTATTTATTAAGTTGCATTACTAAAGCATAAGAAGTCTAAAGATTCCCGTTCTATCAAGAGTAACAGCCAGCTATTCAACGTATTGCTATCATACCTTGATCTAATCACATAGAGGATAACTCAACTCTACTTCTGCTTAAACCCACATCATAAACTTTGATAGGCACCTGTGTCACCGTCTCAATTAGTGGTGGCTTTCACCTTGAAAGATTAGTTCATTTACTTTGTTACTATCTCTATGTCTAAACTTTTGCGTTGCAGTGGTTTGCACTAACTTCTAATTTAAAGATACGGAGTGAAATGGTGGAATGCTTTGATCGCTTCACTTACTTTGGAAGTTGTTGCATTAGGCCTATTGGGTTAATTGGTGACAAAATCTCAGTCCATATATTAAAAAAAACCGTTTGGTATTTGCCGACGTATGACGTCTCTGGCACTGGTAGGATATCCTGCTATCAAATAAAGGACGAGTCAAATTTGTGAGAGATCCATCTGCTCTATTGTGCGACTAAAACAACCATTCGCAGTAGGCTTTAAAAATTTGCAGATTCGCAATTAAAAGTGTCTTCATAGTATTGCCCGTTTGTAACAGAATCGTCATGTAAAGTGTCGAAATTAAACTTAGGGTATTAGTCAAGGAGTGTTAGTCAATCAATGTGGTCTAGAACCTGAAGCGAATAAGATGACTTTGACACATGTTACGCATACCAAGGCACCGCCTGTGTGGATGTGCAATGTTAGCCAAAGTGGGATTTAATTGTAAGAAGCCTAAAGGTAGATCGGACCAATAAGTTTTCAACTGTTAATCTGAGGCATATAGACTGTCTGAATGGGGACACCAAAATCATTGGAACCAATATTTGAAGACTGTCGATAATATGGATTAAAATTGATCACAATTGCACAATATCATAGAAATTCTCATCAGTCATCATCATCTACTTATTCCCTCTTCTGTCATATACTTTTCTCTATTTTAACATCCTTTTTCTATTCATTTCCTCTTGATGCACTGTTGTAGTAGATTGTGGTAATTTGAATTGATCCATTTATATACCAGGTTTCATGTTAATTTGTCTTTCTACCCATCTCTATGTTCATTTGAATATACACTATCGTAAACGTTTCCCCCATAAAACATCCACAAACAAGAGTGAATATGATAAAGGCTTACTTCTTTATATTAGCGTTTATTAAGTTACCGGTGAATATCTTAAGTGATGGAGAATATTTGTAACTCAGGTGGATGATGTTGATTGTATTGTGTTCTATGAGCTGGGTTGTTTAGTTATGGAGCTTTCATCGTCTAGTCAGCATTACATCAATGAGAAGTATCGAAGCTGTGAGCATAAAAATACTACTCACACCAACTAGCGGCTCTCGCTAACCACATCGAAGTGATTTCAACATCAGAGTGCCGTTTTTCCCCTCTTTTTGTGAAGTTATACCCGCCCTCTAGAAGAAGGTTGTCAGAACTGATTCAAGTCAAAGAGTAGAACTGTTCAAATCAATCACATTCTAGTTCTAGGTTCTTAGGTGAGCTAACTACAAAATTAATCAAACCAATCATGCAGCTATTCATCTAACCATGCAAATCGCACATAGCAACCTAAAGATTAGTTTGAAATGGAAACTGGAGTGATATTTTCCAACTGGGTTCTTAACATAATTTTATACAATTCCCTTTAACAAACTTGAATAAGCAAGAAAAAATTCGGTAGCGGAATTAGCGTTCACGTACTTTGTAGATTCACCTGAGGTTCTGAACAACCTACAGAATATAATGCTTTTGTAATGTACTTACATACTGATCATCAGTTTGACTATCTGAGGTAGCCGTGGTTCGACAGACTAGATCTCATACTGGATAGTGATTGAAGATGAAATGAAAATTTGGACTGCGGAGGGATTTGAACCAACAACCACCAAGTTCCCGGCCCGATGCTCTACCAAATGAGCCACAAGGTCCGACTGCTGACCACATTTTTATTTCACTTCAGTCATAAGGCGGGGTTTCGCCCGACTACTATGTGAATTCGTGACACGTTACTATCGCTCGATCGTATTCACACTGGCTACCTATCTAGTCAGGACTTCTCATCTCAATCTGAATCTGACTGAATTAGAGAGGTGGAGCATCATACTGATTGTCATTTTGACTATCTGAGATAGTCGTAGTTTGGCAGCCTTGTATTGATACTGGGTGATAATCAATATGATGCTCCCCCTCTCTTTCATTTAGGCTTGGAGTGTGATTTACCATCAAGCGGTAGTAACGCGTTACAAAGTCACATGGTAGTCGAGCAAAAGCCTTGGTGATTGGTTCAAGTGAAATAAAATCTAGTCAACAATCAGGCCGGAAACCCCAGTGGTCGTTGGTTCGAATCCGACCTTGGTTCAAATTTTTCATTTAACCTTCAACAACACTACCTAGTATCACCATTTACATATATTGAAAAGAATGTGTCGATTGACATGAAAGATAACAGATATATTGGCTGATCGAAAGTGTTGGAGTTTAATAAAGTTCTTAAGATAACTCAAAGGTTAACCATTTATATTATGATAGATTGAGAATTCTAGAGAGGACAGCAAAAATCGGAGGAGATTTTACATAGTGTTATTCCAGAATTGGCAAAATATGACATCATTAATGAAAGGTTAACAGCTTTTTATGATGAATAAGGTGAATATAACTCAGAAAGTGAGAGTAAGTTTTGAAGTAGATTGAAAGAGAAAATAGCAATTCATAGGGTCATAAGGTCATACAGATTTGTATTTACAAATTTACTCGATTAAAATTACTGATGTGAAGCAAAGACATTAAAATTCTTTATGGATATTATCAATTTTGGATATTTGAAAGGTTAACATATAGTACCATTTTAGTCTGTTTATTAGAAATATCATACAGTGAAACAGTCTGGATAGCTTAGGACTCTACTTGAGAGATTGACAACCCACTTTGACTTATCGATCATCGGTGATATGCTATTGTTAATTTCATTACTGTTGACTGCATGCTTTTCTTCTATAAGTTTATTGAACTTCATAATCTAAGTATTTTGGATTTCTTGAATTCGGCTGATCTTGCTTCATTGAAATTGTCCATCAGAAGCTCCATAATCTTTTTTACTAACTGTTTGTATCAGCTTACACTTAAGATCTTCAATATAATTCCTGATGTTGTGCAACTTTTTGACTATTCTATGAATTTCTTCTTTAAGACAGAGTTTACTGACACGTTCTATAGCTGCTTTGACTTTGTCTGTTGGAATCGGTGCACGTAGACGTAGATGTTTAGGCATGATTTGATTCCTGAGACATCGAATATTGAATATACGACGGTTTGTGTATCTGCCTTCTGTCTGTGAAAGTCGTGTGAGTTTGTTGATTAGTCTTCGAACAGGAAGACCATATGTTTCATTAATATAAGTGTAAAATTTGGGCACCGTGGTCGAGTGTAATTCCATTTTAGTCTGTTTATTAGAAATATCACACAGTGAAACAGTAGCATTTACTGGGTCCAATAAATGCTACTGTTTCACTGTGTGATATTTCTAATAAACAGACTAAAATGGAATAACACTCGACCACAGTGCCCAAGTTTTACACTTCTATTAACAGATAATACTGTTGTCAATCTTACTTCATCTGAGGGAAATACACGCATTCTAATTCTGCAGCTATTCTTTTCGTTTTATTTAATATAATTTTTACATTCATCTCATATCTTCCACGTACCGTGAGTATGCTAAGAAAATAACCAGTCAGAGTTTCCCAGTGGGTCATATGTGAGAATGTCATCTCACCTATCTAGATTCAGACAGTGAAGTAGCGTCATCAGATTTCACACTATAGATGATGACGCTTACAACTTGATGCATGATCATGTATACGGTTACAGAGTGGCATTCCATTAGAAACCTCGTCAAAGTCATGGCTTTTTGGTAAGAAGTTACTTAATTGTAAGGAAACTGTGTGGTATTGAACGTATCCTGACCAACAACGAACTGGATACCATTTTAGTCTGTTTATTAGTAATGTCACACAGTGAAGGAACAGTATCATTTACTGGATAACGTTTCAGACAGAATTTATTGTCCATATTGAAATCAGGTAATTCCACAAATTTGAGACAGACTTTATACATTCTCAATTTCCTCTCCTTCTTTGTGATGACATGGGCAGTAGAGAGAAAATTCAAAGCCTCTGCTGTGCTACTACCAAACAAGCTTTTTAGATTAAACGATCCTATTGATGTAATTGAAGAAAACACTTTAGCTTACCATATTTCTCGCAATGGTCGTGAAGTCAAATACATAGATCAAAGTAATCGACCAGGGGCGATTAGAATAACAGAACACAAAAACAGCTAAACCAAGTTTAGTAGATTCTAATAAGATAAGAAATTTAGAGAAAAGCTCGGCTATAGCACTGCAGGCAATTACACAACAAGGTGGGATAGAGCGATATGGAGAGATTGGTTACCGAATCTGCGTTTATCGAATCAACACCAAATACATGCAGTCGAAATGATTCTGCACCTGTCCAGATATATGGAAAATTCTACTACCCTTGTCACTACAAAGAAGGAGAGGAAATTGTGAATGTATAAACTCTGTCTCAAATTTGTGGAGTTAACTGATATGAAAATGGGCAATAAATTGTGTCCGAAATGTTATCCAGTAAATGATACTGTTTTATTGTGTTACATCTATAATGAATAGGCTGAAATGGGATTACAATCAACCACAGTGCCCAAGTTATACTGCCATACTAATGGACTGCATAACTTGGCAAAATCTTCGGCACCGAGTTAGTATAATTCGTCGTGTATTTTTATTTGCGTAATCCCGGTGTAGTGTATGAGAACAAACAACAAAATAGAGAAATATTTTGTCGTGTTCAGGTTAACATTAGATTCATACTCTTAAAAAGGGTCTTCTTAGCAAGATTTAAATGTTGAGCAATACTACAAAATATACACACGTGAGAAATCTAAAGGAATTTGTCTCTTTCACCTACCTGCCTAGACAACATCGTTTCAACTGCAGGCGGCGGCACATATGAGAATGTTGACATTCTCAAAGCCAGGATTGGAAAGACAACAAGACAGCCTTCATTAATCTGAAATCAGCACTGCACTCAGCATAAAGCGTGAACAAGATCCGGATTTCCAACACTAATTCAGTCAAGTTAGTGCTTCTATGCGATGGTTGAGAGACTTGGCGCGTCACGAAAAGCATTTCCAACAAACTACAGACATACACGAACAACTACCGCCTACGCGAATAAGCGATACTGACACTGAAGATCATTTAGGTGTCCGGGAAGAATAAGCAGCAAGGAACTCTCTGTGACCTGTCGATGAAACAACCAAGAATCTATCACTCAACAGATATGCAGAAGACAGTGGGGGGGGGATGAATTGGATTGGACATACACTGAGAAGACGGATTGGGGACATGACGCTCCAGGCCAGGCCCTCGAGTGAAGCCATAATGAGGAACGACGAGTTGGGCGTCCAAGGCGAGTGTGACATTGAGGAGGAGATGATGTGAAGAAGAAATGAAAGCTTGTGGTGAGTGGTGGAGCCAGGTTGAAAAGATTGCAGAGAAGAGAGTGAAATGGTGCCGTGCTACTGAAGCCTTATGTTCCACTAGGAACCCAAGAGACAAGTAATAATAAAATAAATATCACACTAGAATTACACAAGTAAAAATACAATTTATAAAATAAACTGTTTTGGATTCATAATCAAAAAATACTTAGGTCATTTCTTCTCATTACTAGTTCACTTAGAGTTAGTTGCAGATGGTTTAAAAACTCTGCCTATCCAAACTGAATTTGTTTGAATACGTGAATGATGAGTTCTGCTACAAAGAAAATATGCACTGCTCACTTAAATGTAGATAAGACGTTATACTGGGTGATGATTGAAGATGAAATGAAAATTTGGTCGACAGGGGGATTCGAACCAGCGACCATTTGAGCTTCCGGCTCGGTACTCTACCAACTGATCTGTGAGACTCGACTGCTAATAGTTTTTTTTTATCCATGTAGGTTATTTTAATCATCATTGGAGAGTTAAAAAATCTTAATGTTCTAAAATTCGATTTTCTTTCTAGTACTTATCAACTCTTCAAAATTTCTTCCCCTTTTTTTTGATCTAGGAAGCTCATGTCACTGTTGAACTCAAATGCACTAATGACCTTTTTCTTTATAATTTTGTCTCCTCAATTCTGCTTGATTACATTTGTTTATGAATGATTTCTTTATCCTTTATGAAACAGTAGTTCCCACTTTTTTTGTGTGAATGAGAATCCTCTTTCATGCATGCCTGCATGCATTGATGCTTGTATGGTTTGTATATAGCAACCATATAACTATATACCTGCATACAGTGAGAGAGATAGAATGAAAGTAGAAACACTAAAGTGTTATTTTGTAATTTTTTTTCATCGATTCAAGCAAAATAGTAGAATTGGAAGAAGAACTACGCGTTGTTGGTAATAATATGAAAGCTCTTGAAATCTCTGAACAAGAGGTAATTAGAAGAAATATTTTCACTTTAGACTGAAATTACTTCTGCTTTACTGTTTTCATCCTGTTTAACTTACTAGTTGAACTGGTACCCACCACATGTACTGGTAAAACTCCAATTCCATAACCTTAGCATTAAATTATATTTAGTGTATGGGTGTAACCTTGAAGTTGACTTCGTCTTCCACCTTCATACAAAGTAGCCAGTTATTAGGTTTTCAATTTGGGGGTTTATAGGGACCTATTTATTGATCACAGATTAGTATTCACCGTGGACTGACATCGGTTGGAGTAACATTGGAAACCTGGGAGCACTGGATAGCTGTTTCGTCTTAGAATGAGACTCCTCAGCAGTGGGTACTCATGAACCCACCAGGGATCGAACTCAGGACCTTCAGGTCCCATGGCCAGTACGTTACCATTTAGCCACTGGGTTGGAATTCAACGGCCAATAATTCTTGCTTCGGTCAGTTCTCAGTCTTTAGATCATAGGTGAAAACGCACCTTGTCTACTGTATAACTATTTGTTGATATGCTTGTAATCCTTCGTTGCTTTACTGGATCGAATTGTTCGACTTCTATTGGCATATGGGCCCCTATGCATATGCCTTGATATTGCCTTACTATGTATTATGATAATTCACTTGGTTGTGGCTAGCAGAGGAATCCAGGGCACGCGTTTCGTCTTATTTGGGGTTTGTCGGCTGGATGTATCTGCACCCCCGTAGTGGGTGGTGTTGTCCCCACTGAAGCTCGAGCCTCGTACTCATCGCTTCAAACGCCAAAGCGTTATCCACTCGGCCACTGAGGCACGATAACCACCTCTCGTACAACGAGTATTACTTGTAACTATTTGTGGATATGATTGTAATTCTCCGTTGTTTTACTGGATTGAAATGTTCGATTGGCATATGAGCTCCTATGCTGATGCCTGAATGTTTATGATGATGATTTCCTTGGTTGTGGCTAGGGAATAACACCTTAGTGTTTGAACCCATGGGTTACAAGGCCTGAGTTTCAGCAGGAACAACATTACCCATTGGAGTGCAGGTAAATCCAGCTGACGACTCCCAAATAGAGCGAAATGCACATCCTGGATTCCTTTGCTAATCACAACCAAGTAAATAATCATCTATTTTTTTTAGGATGAGTATTTTCCGTGACCTGGTAATCAAAACCTTCATGATTAATGAATAAATAATTGACAAGGAGTATCGTAACAGCTTCACAGACTATGTGTCATGAGAAAGTGATTTTTTTTTCATGTTCCAGCGATGAACAACTCTGATTTCTTCATTGAGAGTTTGATAATTGAAGGCGATCGACACAATTTCCTGATTGCTGACCACATAAAAAAAATGGTTCATAGCATTCGATCAGCACTTTAGATTAGAGAAAATGGAATTGGTTGCACTCTAATGACCAATCAGTGTATCATTGAGAGTGGAGAAAACTGTCCATCTTGTCCGATAATCAACCTTCACTGTTTTATACTAGAGAGAAGCATTGAAATACGGAAAAAAATGTTTCACTCATTTAGTAGTTACTACAAAACAGTTTTTGATATTCACTAATAACATCTTCCATATTTGACATTGTTTTGGCAATGGAAGCAAATATAATTAGCAGTTTCTTACATTGTGATTTTATTCCCAACTCCTTATCATTTTAGGCATAGTGATAGAGTTCCAATTGGTGTGATTTTTGTGTTTCAGTTATTGTTAAAAGGTGTCCAGAAAGTTGTGTGTGTGTGGACATCAGTATTCATGAAGTTACATTGTACTTGTTTCGTAATACTAGGAGGCTTAGCATTTGAGAAATTTATCATAGAACAGTATTTAATCTTAACAAACTATTTCATACAACAAATAAGTTTAGTTTGTAAGCGATATAATTCAAATACATAGTTCAGTATTCTGATTGTGACAATTGAAAAACAAAGTTTAGACAAATATGCATTTCTGATTGACTATCTCTTGTTGTCAGACTTTACGATTACATGTAGAACTTATTTCATCGTAGACTATTTAATACTACTACTGTAGTGGGTGCTAATGATAAGAAAGGATATAAGCAGCGTAGTTGGTAGAGCACCGGGCCGGTAACCCGGTGGTCGCTGGTTCGAATCCGGCCGCGGTCCAGATTTTCATCTCACCTTCATTTATCACCCTGTATAAATACTAGTCCGCCCAACTATGGCTATCTCAGATAGTCAAATGATAATCAATATGATGCCTCCCCTCTCTAATTCAGTCAGATTCAGATTGGGATGAGAAGTCCTGACTAGATAGGTAGCCAGCGTGAATACGATCGAGCGATAGTAACGTATGTATTGATTGGTTACGGGAGTGCAACGAATTTCATGTTGTCTAGTCCTCAGTGCAGATCGATCATAGTACCGTATCACGAATTCACATAGTAGTGGGGCGAAACCCGGCCTTACGATTGAAGTGAAATAAAAATGTGGTCAGCAGTCGGACCTTGTGGCTCATTTGGTAGAGCATCGGGTCGGGAACCCGGTGTTCGCTGGTTCGAAGCTGTCCGTGGTCCAGATTTTCATCTCACCTCCAATGGATAAATATCCGGCCCAGAGAGACGTGAGAAACAGTGTAGGCTTATAAAGAGCAAATCGAGAAAGGAGAGGAAGAGGAAATAAAACATTGCACAAATATTTTGATGGAAAGTGTACAACATGTTTCTTTTTCTCTTCGCACGTCCACATTGTCCTTTGCGTTTCTCTGGGCCGAATATTTATCCATCGCTGGTAATCGTCTATGAATTCTGCCAGCCTCCCAACATATACTACTTGTATCTGTTCTTATCAGTAGTAGAGTCAGACCTCAAGTGCGCATGAATTAGAGGATAATAGCGACGATGATAATGAATTTTCTTAGTATCATTCCTGGTGGGGTCATGGATTCTCACTGCTGAGGAATCTCGTAGCAGGATGAAACAGCTCTTCAGTCCTCGCAGGTTTCCAATGCTTTTCTAACTGATGTCACTCCATGATGAATACTAACCTGAAATCAAATTTGCCGGAGTTGGTATTCATATAATTTACGTACTCGGTCGTACCCTATATTGCGTTAAACATATTGGTATTAAATGTCCATGTGTGAAAGATACCCATTAGGAACTGAAGGAAGAACAATGTGGAGTCTCTTTTTAAGTGACTCTTCGCTAAATTACTGGTTCGTTCCTCTTTCAAATGTCTATGTTGAATAGTTTCTATATGTAATTGTAAAGCCTGACAAGAGATAATCGAGAACACATATTTGCTTAAACTATCCCTACTGTGAATCAAGTAACTGGAAAAATAATGTCTTCATTTCAACAAAAGATATGAATTAGATGATGTAAATATCAGACGACAGTTGGTTCAAAGATCACCGGGTAAAGAGTTAGTCTTTGATAATAAGTTAAGCGTACCGTGATGTGAATAAGCGAAATAGATTGTATGAAACGTTTAACAGTAAATAATGCTGTCGTTGTTTTGAGTTCTTCGCTAATGCTGTTATTGCTTAAGTATTTAAAAAAATGTAATTCAAATTACATGAGATCAGTTAAATTAGGTAGTCTCGTTAAATTCCTACGATTCTCCTTTTATTGTTAATACTCGTTCACTGACCAATTTATTTATCACATAAAAAATATTTTATTTCTCAACATTGACTCATTTAGTCAGCTCAACGTGAAGAAAGCTATGAAGAGACAATCCGAGATTTAACAGAACGATTGAAGGCTGTAAGCCTTTTATGTGTGCTGTTGGAGGATTTTGATAAATTTTTCTCTAGTTTGGCATGTGTTTCTAAGTTTGTTTTTGTCTTTCATTTGCCTGTGCATATACGATTGCACTCGCGTGTACATAAACAATTCATACTCTGCATGTATGTGTATGTTTGTCAGATTTAAGAATGAAACTTTCGATTTAAGGTTGTGCATTCTACCACTATGATGACCTTGATATTTATACTACCTGACCTTTCACTAACTAACTTCCTCTTCCTATTGGTTTATTTAAAGTGTATTTGTCATTTTTATATAAGTACACTATTTCACATCAACACGTATATACACATACACTATAGTCAAAATACACTGAAGTGTAAACATCTGGTCTATAGGATCGCAGTGAATCTCATTTTAACACGAATATTAACCTGCATTAAGTAAAATACATTCAGCGAAAATTGATTGACTCATCCATTATAAATAAAATTAATCAGTATTACACTTTTTAAAAATAAAAATAACCATACTGATGAGCTCATTCGCTATTTTTTTTATATATTTTCTTCACAATATGGGACTTGTTTTAATTGCATGTACTTGAATGAAATCTCGATATGACCAATGTGCTGCTGCATGCTTTTAGTCGGCTGAAATTGAAAAAGATTTGGAAGAACATTTAAGTGTTTTAACGCATCATGTTAAGGAAGTAAGTTGGCGCTGTTTTTTTTCCCGTTTTGTTTTAAAAATCATAACTACAATCTTTTATTATCATTTTAACTATCTGAGATAGCTATGGTTCGGTAGACATGTGTTATTGATACACTGGGTAATGATTGAAGGTGAAATGAAAATTTGGACCCCGGCAGGATTCGAACCAGCGACCACCGGTTTAAGCATCGAACCGGAAGCCCGATGGTTTGAATCTGGTTGCTGTTCACATTTTCATTTCACCTTTAATCATTACTCAGTGACAATCGTTTATCCCAATGATGGTTTATGAAAGGTTTGAACTGATTGCTTTATGGTAATACTCTGATGCACGCAGTTACTGGTTCTTGTCGACTGAGAAAACTGTAGTAAATACCGGTAAGGTAGTGACTCAACTACTCTGTGTTGTAGTCTTTGTTGAATGCTTAGATGTAATGAACTTGAAGCTTTGATTATAGGTTTTAGTCGTGTTAGTAACCATAAGACAGGTATGTTTACAAATTTGAAAAGGCCTGTTATCTACCTTGTTATGTCTAAGGTCTTTTTCGATGCAGTCAATCATAATCAGCTAGATTGTGACTGTCTGCAAATGCCCGAACCATTTACGTATATTTAATAACTTGATACGGGATAACCGAAGTAACAAATTGATTTTCAGTAGTTAACAATGCAAGTTTTAATACTAGCAGAACCAAACCCTCTAGCTGTTGATATCAGATGCTAACAAACATCAAAACTATGCCAATCGTTCCTTTCTATCTATTAGAAACTACAGAACATTCACCGATTTAAATATAGATTAGTAATTAACCCAGCCAAGATCCGAAAAGCAAGACACACCCCATTAATTTGAAATCAGTATAGAGATCTACTCCACTCAGCATAAAGCGTGAACAAGATCCGGATTTCCAACACTAATTCAGTCAAGTTAGTGCTTCTATGCGATGGTTGAGAGACTTGTTGCGTCACGAAAAGCATTTCCAACAAACTACAGACATACACGAACAACTACCGCCTACGCGAATAAGCGATACTGACACTGAAGATCATTTAGGTGTCCGGGAAGAATAAGCAGCAAGGAACTCTCTGTGACCTGTCGATGAAGCAACCAAGAATCTATCACTCAACAGATATGCAGAAGACAGTGGGGGGGATGAATTGGATTGGACATACACTGAGAAGACGGATTGGGGACATGACGCGCAGGCCAGGCCAGGCCAGACCCTCGAGTGAAGGCAGAATGAGAAACGACTAGCTGGGCGTCCAAGGCGAGTGTGACATTGAGGAGGAGATGGTATGAAGAAGAAATGAAAGCTTGTGGTGAGTGGTGGAGCCAGGTTGAAAAGACTGTGCTACTGAAGCCTTATGTTCCCCTAGGAACTCAAAGGATAAAAATAAGCAATTAACTCATCCATATACTCGATAATTATTGATTATTTTTCGATGGGTAGGTGTTACTGAATTTTTCAAAGCCAACAGTGTCTGTGTGTGTGTATGTCAGTACTTGGTGATACTGCGCCAAGCAGTGTTGGAAATGAGGCTTACCACCATTCTGTTTATATGGAGTTTAGAGAAAGTGAATAAACTGGCTAACTACAGACAAAGTATTAGAGTCTATAACACATTGCCTCTTCTACAGCTTTTAGATTGTATCCGTCGTCAAGATGAAGTGATGAGTTTCCAGCTAGTAATAAAACCGAACGAATCTATTTTGAAAGATCTTTTCCGTATAAAATATTAACTGATACGCTGGAAAGCGTAATTAGAAATAATGAAACATTTAAGGTGAACTGATACATGACTGGACTCATTTTTACTGTATGCCTAGGTAAATGAATACAACTAAATTGATTAGAATATTGGTATCCAGGACATTCTATCATCCATGCAAATGAGTTGTAAGCAGAATAAATCAGTCACTGGTATTTGAAGACCGTTGTTAAGCTTATTTCTAAAGCCAGCCTAATTCATAATAGAGAATACTCTTAATAGCTGGAAACATAATATTTAATTACTTATCATTTTGACTATCTCAGATAGCCGTGGTTTAGCCGGCATGTATTAATATTGTGTGATAACTAATATGATGCTCCACCTCTCTAATTCAGTCAGATTCAGATTGGAATGAGAAGTCCTGACTAGATAGGTAGCCAGTGTGAATATGATCGAGCGATAGTAACGTGTCACGAATTCACATAGTAGTAGGGCAAAACTCCGCCTTATGATTGAAGTGAAATAAAAATGTGGTCAGCAGTCGGACCTTATAGAACATTGAACCGGAAACCTGGTGATCGCTGGCTCGAATCTTCTCTTCTCCTTCAATCATCATTCAGGATCAATTCAATTACTTGCATAATCAATCTTAAGAAAGGATATTGATCATGTAATTAGTCAACTTTTAATTACCTTTTGGATTCCATTGTCATAACCAACCAGACTTTTAATTAGTCATACTGTTAGTTAAATCTGATCAAGCATCAACAGTGTAGTATAAGTGCATTCAAGTAGATAAATTTAATCATTTTATCGATCAGGTTTTTAAAATATCACTAATTGTAAACCGGTTAACCAATTGAATCCGGTTTATATTTCCTTTTTATTTTATTACACTTTAATTTCGTTGGTGAAAATCGTATTATTTATGCATACATTGTGTGCTACATCAGTGAGTTTATTGCTGTTTATGTTGGGGATATACCTCATTGGTTTAGGGAAATGACTACCAACCAATGAGGCACGGATTCGAACCCTGCTCCACTTATTAACATTTAAGCAGTCAGGTAGTATCAATATGCCTTCCCATAGTAAGTGCGGCTCATTGTCTTTCTACACAGATGTACACAAGGTAGCTGAGTAGGTTTTTAAATATTTCTAATTGTTGGAGTCACACAAATGCAAATTGCTGCTCCAGGATTGATCTTCAACGGTGCCCCACCGCGGCTAACAATAGACAGTGTAATGGTGATTGTGTTGACCACTTCACTTACCTGGGAAGAAGGATCAGCCCTGATGGCTCAGTGGCCGGTGAAATCTCTGCACGGATACAAAAGGCTCGGTTGGCTTTCGCCAACTTACGCCACCTGTGGCGCCGCCGTGATATCCGATTGCCTATTAAGGATCGTGTATACTGCACAGCAGTCTGGTCTGTTCTACTGTATAGCTGTGAAACATGGCCATTGAAGGTGGAAGACATGAGAAGGCTTGAAGTGTTTGACCACAGTTGCCTTCGTAGTATAGGCCGTATTCCGTGGTGTCACCATGTGAGTAATGCAGAAGTCAGGAGTAGAGTTTTGGGGAGAAGAGGTAAGTCGGTTGACGAGGTTATGAACCTTCACCGACTGAGATGGTTGGGACACGTGTTACGTATGCTTAGTTGCCGTCTGCCTCGTCACACAATGTTGGCTGAAGTAGATTCAGGCTGGAAAAAGGCTCTTGGCTCTGGGCCAGACTAAAACATGGCACCAATGCATGAAGTCTTTGACTGTTGGTTTGAGCCATGTGGGGTGATGCAGACTATGTGGTTGGGGTCCGTGGGACAAGAGGAACCAGTGGCTGGAGACTGTAGGTGATATGGATCAGAACCGTTGTCAGTGGAGAAGATGCATACATACATTATCCTCATCTTAACGACGCTATACCGAATTTCACCATTTTCTCATTCTTCGTTTCTCTGTTTTCGTACTTAATGTTTCTTTTGACTCCATTCTCTTATCTTCATCTTGCGCCTCACTGCCTTTTTGACTTGATGTACTGATATGAGGTGTGGCAACTCGAACCGTTACTCAGCAATGCCTGGTCCTGTGTTGATCTGGATGGATGAATTGTTGGAGTTGGTGCATATGTGGTGCCGGCTCACAAGATTATAAAAGAATCAATCCATTCTCATTGATGAATGTAAGACTAAATTCCTTTCCAAAGTGGAATTTGTTGTATAATTATGAGATCAGTACTTCAGTCTGTTTTCGTGTGAAAATTATGTACACAGACTAGTGAGAGTATAAGCCTCATGTTTCACTACTCTTGGTTAAGAGCATTTCTATGGTGTACAACAATGACCAGTCAGTTATGGCTCATTGGTCTATGTAATCGTTTTCACACGAAACGATCAGGAATTCGAAGCTTACTTTATATAACTTCCATTTGTGCAGCCAATTACTATTACTAACCTTCTCATAAGAAATATAACTCAATCTGTTGCATATTTTGTATTGGAATTCAACGTGTACATTTCATCCTGTACTCTGAATTGAATGACTATGTTTCTGCTAACACTCGGAATCATTAACAACAATCAGTTCATACTTGTAAAGGTGTCATTTACTAGGATAAGCATCATCATCAATATCAATATAGGACCAGGCATTACTGAGTAACGGTCCGATTTGCCACAGTTCCTGTCAGTACATCAAGTAAAAAGGCAGTGAGGTGCAAGATGAAGATAAGAAAATTAAGTCAAAAGAAATAAAGTACTAAAAGAGAGAAAGGAAGAATGAGGGAACAAGTGTTCCACCACCATAGCTCGTTTGGTTATTGTGATATGCAAGCCTGACCACCACGTCAAGGTAGCAGCTATCGGTCGGGCATATTTTGCATTGTCGTAATACAATTTGAGAAGTATCATTCGTGGTCTTCAACCGATGTTCTATTCACTTCTTGAAGAACTGAATTTATAAGTCTTATAAGACTTTCAAGCGATCACTTCCTTTTTGCTCAATCAAAACAACAAACTTTCTACTCAGTCATCCAATTTATTGTCTTTTCTCTCGTCTTTATTTCTACATGTAAACTACATTGTCTGTTTGTCAATTTCAGATTCATCCTTTATTATATATATATATATATATATATATATATATATATATATATATATATATATATATATATATATATATATATATATTGTTCCACTCAACGATTCGTCACTGACTACAATTCTAGTTTATCCACATTGTCTTCACTCGTTGAATAGTTTCTTCCACAAATCTACGATATGTGATACAAACATTCCGACACGCATAAGTGAAAAACTTGGGCACTGTGGTAGAATGTAGTTCCATATTAGATTTGTTTATTTGATATAAAGCGCACAGTGATACAGTATTATTTAATAATACTGTATCACTGTGCGCTTTATATCAAATAAACAAATCTAATATGGAATTCCGACACGCAGCCCACCACTTCAAAGTTTGGAAGTTCATGGAAGTCGGATAACAGATGGGTTTGGCTAGGACTCCGGAAAACCGTGCTACTGATGTATATTGTGTCCTAGAGACCTTCGCACAAAATTGGATGCTTTATCCATATGTTGGCTCAAAAAGCGTATTCACATTGCTTTTATCCAGGTTCCCCGTGATGTCAGCAGCTGACTTTGCTAATTTTGGTGTCGCACTAGGCGCCAGAACCAAAGTTGTACTATTCGTTAGTTGTCTGTGTGCCGCCAGGCTAGAAAATTTATTTAGATTGAGGAGTAACTGGTAAGGAAAACAATGTTTCTTCATCGTATCCGCCTATGTTTTGAGTGACTGCAGTCTGGATGCAGTTAAAAGTGAATTACATCATCAACTGAGTGACCTCTCCCATGTACGCTTGATAGATATCATAGTGTTAAACGGGCACTTGAATGCACATGTCAGATGTCTGGGTCCTGAGAAGGGTCATTTAGGTACTCAATGGAAACGTCTTCTACAACTTTACAGAGATTACAACCTGTTCCTAGCCAGCACCAACATCCGACACAGCCATCTTAGTTGTACTACCTGGGGTCCTCTCTGCCACACAAGCCTGGACTCAAATAAATCATATTTCCACCAGCTACTGATGGCTTAGATGTCTTCAAAACCCCCACACCTATTGTACCTGCATGAACTCTGATCACGTTTTATAATGTATGAGGTTCATTTTTTTATTCTGAAATAGGTTGAGACGGCTGGACTGGTCACACTTCCAGCATTACAACTAAATGCCAAACCGAGCTGCATTTGAGGCCAGCTATCGAACCTTCAGAAAGTATAGATAAGCACTGGCTGCACTTACAAGATACTATGCAAACCGCAAGTAAAGCTGCTTGTGACTTTGAAGAATATGCCACTAATAAACATTGGGTTTCTGTGAAGCAGATGGTGCACCAACTATCAGTTTTCACGGATCCCTTGAATGCTGAGCCCCTCGAAATGCAGTTTAGCTGTCCCTACTGCTTCAGTAGTACTGACCTCAATATTTTTTACTCCGTGGTTGGTTAACACTAACCAACCTAAGGAAGCGGAGGTCCGTAAGGGACTTGAATTAATAAATCGCCATCAGGCACTCAACCTATTCAAACTACTCTGGCCTTTTTCAGGAAAGTTGATGGGACTGTAGTCGCGAAACTGACTACATTTTTTGGAAAGGTATGGTAGACCAGAATGATTCCATTGTTATACCTATCTTTCTAAAGGTTCTACATAATAATGTATGTTATCATCATCGGAGTTTCAGTCTGCTACCATTAGCGTCTGTGTTTGCTTCTATCATGCTTCTCAGGCTGTACAAGACTTGTCATAAACTGTCCATAATTAGCAGGCAGGATTTTGCTCAGGCTCTGGGTGCATTAATTACGTGTTCATCCTCTACCAGATAGTCGAGCACTGCTACACGTATTACAGGCCATCGATCTTCGTGTTTTTCTATGTTAGGGCTGTATTCAGTTTGTTGGATAGGGCTGCACTCCGCAAGTCTTTGTTAGAGAGGTATGTCCCTGGCAAGTTTGTTGACATCCTTAAAGTCCCATACTTCAACGCTTCAGGATGCGTGAAGACTTGCACCCACCTCTCTCTATTGTTCTCAATCAGTTGTAGGCCTAATCAGGGCTCGGCCTTGAGTATGTGGACGGTATCGTTTTATTGTGTGACAACACAGTTTACTTGAATCGCACTCAGACAGTTGGCGCTCACTGTCCGTAAGTACTATATATGCTTACCACCGTTGAAGTTCAAACTGCTTCTACTAGACAAGAATTTGTGTGTACCTGCAATCACTCTTGGTAGTGAATTGCTGAAAGTTGTCGAAAGGTTTGTGTACCTGGACAACTGTGTAAGTTCTTGTGCAGGTGTGACTGATACATTCCCAACCGTTTATCGAAAGGCAGGGTGTCACGTGATAATCTGGGCGACCTTTGGTGCCTTATAATATTAAACTTGCTGTAGAAGGTCATTTACACAATACATTAATGCGGGAATTCGCTCTACGCCTGCAAAACCTGACATCTCCAAGCTGAGGACATCCGATGACTCTGTGTTCGATCACTGTTGTTTCTGCAGGATTACTCGCACCCAGTCGAAATACCGTCTGAATAATTTTAAGATAAAATCGCGTGTACTTATGTGTGGTGGAGATCATCATTCATTGAATACAGTCTTCTTGAAACACTGGCTGACATATGTGTCACGCATATCTTCTCAGCAGCTTACACAACGCCTACTGTTCGCGTACCGTGGGACTGGTTGGAGAAAGCGAAGAAGTGGCCAGCATATGACGTGGTCCGTGTTAAGTTAGCTTCTGTAGGTGTGTCGCGACTCCCTAGATAGTATGGGAGAGATACAATGACTATATTTTCATCGGAGTATTCGTAAACTTTTTAATTATGGTGCAACCATCTCATCTAGTATAAATTCTCAGCTCCATTGACTGAGTTAGTTTCCATATCTGAAGCTGTATTTCCAATATTAACGTCACCCATCCAGTAAGTCTGTCATAAGCAGGCAGTGCTTGGAAGTTCCGTAGCATTGAGAATTTGAAACCGCTTCACACTTCCATCATAAACTACAACAGACTGCAGTGGTATGGAGTGTATTCGTTCTTTGATAGACAGGTAGGTAGTCAGTTATCTCATCATCATCAAAGATACTGCAGATTGATAAGTTTACTGGTTGACTATTTCAATTTATCAAATAACTTTGCACGATTAAAAAGTTAATTGTCCATCATTCTGCATGTTCCCTTTTTCTCAATGAATGCGCAACCTGCATGCAGTTGAGTCAACCGTAACTATATGTTTGACAGTTTACAGTTCATTGAGCAATGGAATGCAAAATTTACTCAGTTTACTGTCAGAGAGTTTCTATTTGTATCAACTTTAAAATTGATTTTATCTAATCTACTCTACTACTACTACTCCATAGGCTGAACAACGAGCTGCTGAAGCTGAACGTCAAGTGTCTAAATTACAAAATGAGGTTGATCATTTGGAAGGTGCGAGATTGTTAATGCATAGTGTTATTATATTATATACTCGATTGATATAATGAGCATATGCATACGTATGCAGCATAGGCTTGTGTATTGAAACGCTTCTATGTAAAGCATCTTGACTTTAGATATTTCTAACTAAAAGGAAGATTGCCTTCATATTGATTTTGTGCATTTTGTTAATTGCTTGTTTTGCATCCCATCCCCCACTGTTCTTTGTGAAAAAAATTACACTTAATACAGGCTGAATCTCGAGCTGATGCTGCTGAAGCAGAAGTCAACAGGCGTATTATGGATATTAAAAAGGTTAAAGGTTAGTAATGTGTTGTGTTTTGTATACTGATTATTACTTCTTTTTTTAACTGATTTATGTTCTTTAACTTTGTGAAGGTATGTCTTGTTCAACTGAGAGTAGTCATTCCCGTATGAACTTCAATTCAACCCTTTTACCCTAGTTGTACACACAAATGGCGAATCCTAGATCAATTATCAGCGTTTTCGTCAAATTTAAGGATTATACAACTTGATTTTGCCTTCGGATATAGTTATTCTCTTCATATTTCAGTGGATCGCTGTTAGCAAGTGATCTTGGTTGTATTAGTGTAACAGATAACAGTAGAATGCAGGATGTACGTTTCATGTTATCTTTATACTGATTAGCTGTGGATCTATTTGCTCTACAATGACTACTTAAGTACCATCTGAGACGCGTACCTAACACTAATCTTTTCAAATCCCGTAGTGTTATCCACAAGTTAACCGAATCTGATGACCATCCTTCTCTTAATGGTTATCAGTTCTTCATTAGTGTTTGTTGATCTCTTCATTTGGACTCTCTCCCACTTGAGTGATATTTCATTATTGTGTTATACTAAGAATTTTGAAAAAGTATAAAATGTATCTACTAAGTAGTATGCCATTGGAAGTTTCACGATTGATTTCTCTCACCTTCCAGCTATCAAGTTTATACTTACACGATCAAAACCAGTAGTAGATACCTACAGGTCACTAGTCAAATTTCTTGTTTATTTATGTTAGATATTTAAAGAGGAGTAACAGCATGCTTCTGGATGTAGGGTTCACACTGCCTGCGACAACAAAGTGTGTAGAAAACATTATTTGGAGCTATGTACCAATGGTGTGCCTGAACTTGTTTCACTCAGCGTCGAAAATAGGGGTGTAAATGTTAAAGTCTACAGATTTTGTTTTCAGTAGACTAATTATCTAGCAAACATATGGCATGATACACCTCTAAACTGATAAAGGAATCGAAAGCAAGATATTCTGCAAAGAGGACTCTTTCCAACGAATTTATCCTCAAGCTATACATTAGTATATATATACAAATATGATATTTAAAAACTGCAATCCATGAGAAAGATTTAACTTCAATAATGGGAGACTGAAATAACAATAATGGTGGTTATAATCATAATAATAATATTGCTAGTGGATGACAAAGGTTGAATGATTACAAAAGGGGTAACATAAGATTTTTTAAATCGTTTATAAGGTGCATATAGATTAAAAAAGGGGTGAAAATGTGGTAGAGTTAGTAAACAATCAAAGGACTAGGTAATGTGAATAAGACAAGTGAATTGGAATAAATTAAAACTGTTTTGTTAAAAGTTGCAATTATTAGGAAGATCAAATAAAATAACACCGTAAACTATTAAATGTAAAAACGAAAATGATAATAACGATATAAAAGTACATGGATTAACCTGATAAAAGAGGATGTTAAAAAAAAACAAGAAAGGGACGAAGCACACCAAGACCTAAATAAGTCAATCCCAAGGTAGAGACAAAGATTGTACATACTTTAGTTCATGGATAGCCAAGGCCTCTGCAGTTTTAAAAGTTGAACACATAGGGAACATGAGATGTTGCAGTGAATTCGATAGACAACCTTAAAATCAAATGAGCTACAAGATACGAATACTGACCAGGTTTTTATATGACTTTAATCAGCAAGGGTTTTGCTCGACTGCCATGTAAATTCGTGATACGTTACTGCCGCTTGATCGTATTCACAATGGTTGTCTAGTCAGGACTTCTCATCCCAATCCAAATCTAACTAAATCAGAGAGGGGAAGCATCATATTGTTTATCATTTGACTGTCGAAGATAGCTGTAGTTTCGCAGACTATTGATACTGGGTAATGACTGAAGGTGAAATGAAAATCTGAACCTCGACTGGATTCGAACCAGCGACCACTGGGTTTTTGGCTCTATGGTCTACCAACTGAGCTATGAGATGAGAAGTCCTGACTATGCAGCCAGTGTGAATACGATGAAGCCGTAGTAACGTGTCACGAATTCACATAGTAGTAGGGCAAAACTCCGCCTTATGAGTGAAGTGAAATAAAAATATGGTCAGCAATCGGACCTCGTCGTTCAGAGCATGGAGCCGGAAACCGGTAGTCATTGATTGGAATCCAGCGGCAGTTCAAATTTTCATTTCATCTTCAATCATCACCTAGTATGAGATCTAGGCTGCCAAACCACGGCTATTTCAGAAAGTCAAAATAATAGCCATAAAATCATTGTTTGAGTCAGTTGAATGGTTGGAATCGATTAATCGTTCAAAGATGGAACTTCTGATGCATTTCCTTTCACCCTGAAAAAGCCAGACCAGAATATGCTCTCGTATGTGTGTTGACAGCAATCTCTGAATACGGCCAATGTATCTTGCTCCACAGGAGCAGGTGATTTGGTAGATATACATGAATGTGGCCCATCGAGGGATATTGTCTTTTACACAAAGGGATAAACAATTTACGACTGGTAAAGATTAAATGAAGTTTGGCCGGAAAAAATGTCTTACTAATTTATCTGGAAAGACAATTTTTTGGGATATTTGACTCTGCATCATCTTTAAGTTGCAGATTCATGAACAAAGTCTTTTTGAAAACTTAGTTGATGACTGGTTTCACATGCTTTTCTCGCATATTCTTATGAATAAATCGGTTAGGATAGCCGTTTTCTGCAAGCGTCCTTCTTAGAAAGTCAACTTCAACTTGGACATAGTCTGTGCTACAAATATTACGTATGAATGAGGTTTCTTTTCCTCATAAATCGTCACTCAGCTGTAGGAATTAGTAAGCTATCCGTTCCACATGGGTTTCCTTGTAGATGGAACTTTTCAGCGTTTCATTGCTACATCTCGTAATCACCACGTCAAGGAAAAACAGAGTTGATTCCAATTCCCTCTCAATAGTGAATTCCACCTCATAAACGATTTAAAAATCTTATGTAACCCTCTTTGTTATCACTCAACCTTGTGTCATCAACTAAGCATTATTATAACCACAATTATTGTTATTTTAACCTCTTATTACTTAAGTTAAATCTCCCTCATGGATTACGGTCTTCAAATATCATATATATATATATATATATATATATATATATATGAATGTATAGCTTGAGGATAAATTCGTTGGAAAGAGTCCTCTTCGCTGAACATCTTGTTTTTGATGTTACAATAGAAATTATGATTGTAGTGATAAGAAAGAGAATGGTTGGAAGAAATGATTACCACGATGTATGAAATTAAACTCAATTTGTTTATTTATTCAGTTATTTATCTTTAAAACTGCTTTTTTTTTGTTATTTTGGTGGACTTAAAACAACTTGACCTTCAGTAGTTTTACTGCGGGGTCGCATATTATATAGCTATGTGTACTGTGACAGTGAAATACACAATATACTTAAAAAGCTTATTTACCAAGTAAAAATCGATTGTTAGTAGCTGTTAAAACGGAGCGACTACTCTTGATCAGTTTGCACTATATTATTGGGTAGTTGTTTTACCACCTGAAATTGACAAAAAACTTTCCTAAAAGGTCAGATGTATATGGTGAATTTATCGTTGAAGTGTAATGTATGAATGATGTAGCGGTCTTCATCATTCTGAAATACTCACCCACTTTATCTCAGTATTACTTGTATAGTGATCCTGTAGGTTATTAGTTTGTGTATACAGTTGACTTTTAATCAATACACCACTGGTTTGAACTCATTCTTCACCTATTTCAGGTCACACATTTTCATCGAAAGTTTTAACCTACTCTGGATCCAACTTCAACGAAAATGTGTTTTTCACTAGTTTTTATGTGAATAAAATCAATCGAGAAATGATCATTGTGTCGAAATGCATAGATTTATCCCCCAGTTAAGGAAAAAATGTTAATTCAATGAATATAAATGGAAAACATCAAAGAAAGAAGTATTTATACTGGGTGATGATTAAAGGTGAAATGAAAATTTGGACCGTGGCTGGATTCGAAGAAGCGATCATTGGATTTCCAGCCTCATACTCTGCCAACTGAGCGATGAGGTCCGACTACTAACCACATTTTTACTTCACTTCAATCACAAGGTGGGATTTTGCTCTGCTACCATGTGAAGTCGTGACACGTTACTACCGCTTCATCGTATTCACACTGACTGCCTAGTCACGACTTCTCATCGTAATCAAAATCTAGCTGAGTTAGAGAGGTGGAGCATCATATTGATTATCATTTTGACTATATGAGATAGCCATAGTTTGGCAGACTAGATTGAAGTGAAATAAAAATGTGGTCAGCAGTCGAACCTCATAGCTCACTTGGTAGAGGATTGAGCCGGAAACCCAATGGTAGCTGGTTGGAATCCAGGCGCTGTTTAAACTTTCATTTCACCTTCAATCATCACCCAGTATGAGATTTAGTCTGCCAAAACCATGGCTTTCTCAGATAGTCAAAATGGAAACTAAAGAAGTGTATCACTAGGTTTGTTCTGTAAAAGTCAAATTCTATTGCTAAGGTCTCATTATATGAAACATTTTCTAAAGCATTTATTAACTACTAGTATTATTCCTTGTATTGTACCGAATTGATCGGTCCCTATTGGCATATGGGCTTCTATGCGGATGCGTCGATATTACCTGTGTTTTAATTATAGTAATGATATGTAGTGGCTAGCAGTGGAATCCAGGATGCGCATTCCGTACTATTTGGGATCCGTTAGCTGGATGTACATGCCTCCCTGTGAGTAATATTGTTCCCACCTGGAAACACAGATAACATCGAGGCATCCGCATACTAGTCTGTCTGCTAATAGAGACCGATCAATTCGGTATAATACAAGCAATAATACTAGAAACTATACCTGTCGCACAAGATATGGCTATCGTGGTTCAGTGATCTAGTGGAATAACCCTCTGGCATTTGAAGCGATCGGTCCCGAGTTCGAATCCCGGTGGGAACAACACTCACTAGGAGGCAGGTACATCCAGCTGACGAGTCCCAAATAGGGCGAAATGCACATCTTGGGTTCCACTACTAGCCGCTATCCATCATTACCATTTATTATCTACATCATGATATGAAGATTGCATTGACCACATGCTTAAGATAATCATGGCTTCATGTGTGTGTGTGTGTGTGTGTGTGTGTGTGTGTGTGTGTGTGTGTGTAAGGCTTTTCAACCAGCGATTACAAAATGAATTTTCTCATTCACTTTCATATAAAGTCTGAATTGTTTTTTCTCGAGTCAGTTTACATTGTCTCCACCTCTTTTATTATTTATTCAGAACGCATCATTACGGAGCGTAGTATGTATGAAACGCTACGTAAAGAAATGGATACAATGATCAATGAATTCCATTCAATTTAATCCATTCACTTTGTTTGAATGCAAAATATCAACTAGTTATTATTTATTCATTTGTCAGTTAAATACAATTTGCATGTTATTGTATTAATGACATAAATAATTATTAGTCTATCCAATAAATTGGCATCTTCTCTTAGACATAAATAATAATATGCATGTAGTTGGTTTGCTGCTTTCTTTCTTCCATTTTTTCTGCATCCTTTTTTTTATTGCTCACTCGTTGAATTTATTTATATACATACATACATACATGCTTGTTGAATGCTGAATGATAATTAGCTGCATTGTTTGTGCATTTTGCATTTTATATATTATTTTTAGCGAGTGATTTTTTTTGTTTTCTCTTCTCGTTTAACTTTAAGTATGCTAAATAAAAATTAAGTGTTAATGCTTTTTTGTTTAAAATATGGCATCACAATAATTATGATGGGTAAAATTTTTAGCTCAGAATAAAGTTGACTATAGTTTGGTGAACGCCACATGCCAAGTAATCCACAATGGGAAGCTCAGTGATGATGCTTTTGAAGTGAAGACAGGAGTAAAACAAGGCTGCCTACTATCCCCCATAATATTCCTGATTGTGGTGGACTGGATCATGCAGCAAACAGTGGGGAGCGAGAAGAGGGGGATACAATGGCTAGACAGCGGAAAAGAGCCCAGAAGATCTGGATTTCGCCGATGACTTGTGCCTGATGTCACATAAACTTGAAGGTCTACAGGGGAAAACTAACACGTTAACAGAAGAGGCAGCAAAGACCGGACTTCAAGTGAATATAGGGAAGACAGAGGTGATGAAGATACCGCGCCAACAACAACGACAAGCTCCAGTCACCATCAACGGGAGAAACTTAAAGGAAGTAGCCTCTTTCACCTATGTAGGCAGGGAAGCATCGTTTCAACTACGGGTGGTGGCACAGACGAGGACGCCAAAATTAGGATCGGAGAAGCAAGACAGGCGCTCATTAGCCTGAAACCAGTGTTGAGATCTACTGCACTGCACTCAGCATGTGGAACAAGATCCGGATTTTCAACACCAACGTCAAGTCAGTGCTTCTATGTGATGGTCCAGAGACTTGGTGCGTTACGAAAGGGATTTCCAATAAACTACAGACATTCATCAACAACTGCTTACGCTGGCTCGCTACTGAAGATCAGATGGATTGCCAGAATAATAAGAATAAGCAACAAGGAGCTCTTGGAACGAACCAACCAAGAACCTATAACCCAACAAATATGCACTGGAAGGAAGTGGAGATGGATTGGGCATACACTGAGAAGGCTGAGGGAGGACATCACGCGTCAGGCCAGTTGCTCGAGTGGAATCCCCATGGGAAGCGACGAGTTGGACGTCCGAGGGTGACATGGAGGAGATCGTGTGAGGAGGAAATGAGAGCTTGTTGGTGGTCGTGGAGCCAGGTCCGAAAGATTTCAGAGAACAGAGTTCACTGGAGACGTGCTACTGAAGCCCTATGTTCCATTAGGAACCCAAAGGACTAATAATAATAGTTTGGTGAACTCTGAGTTGTAATGATCTCCTAGAGGTCATCTGGTTACTTGTTAGGGATATAAAAAGGATGATTTCTTAGTAAATATGTACACGTCTTTATATATTCCAAGTTGGTATTCATCATGAACTGAGATTAGTTAGAGAAACATTGAAAACCTGAGAGCACTGGACAAGTGTTTCGTCCCATAATAGGACTCAATCGTGAGAACCCAGGGTCTACAGGTTCCGTGACCGGTATGTTACCATTTATTCACTGGATTGGAATCCAATGGTCCATTCTCCCAACTTCTGCTATTTCACTCAATTTCATCCTTGAGTATTTGTCCATACATTCACCAGGTTTACTCCATCAGTTACGACTTCTCATCAAAACTTCAGGAATCGCCTCCCATCAATGAACACTAGGTTAATTCAGTTCGGGGGTTTATTGATTTCGAGTTGATGTTCATCATGGACTGACATCAATTGGCGGAACACTCGAGAATTGGGAGCACTGAAAAGGTGTTTCGTCCTAGTATGAGACTCCTCAGCACTGCGCACTCATGACCCCGGCGAGGATCGAAACGAGGACCTTTTATATTCATGTTCAATTATGAACAAGCGAAGCCATGTAACAGGTGTATTGGTTCCATGAACTTAAAAACAAGCCTAATGTATGAGAAAATCGCTTGAATTTCTTTTTCATTTGGTCTATCTAAAATTAAAGATTCGGTTTCTACAAATATCCTGTTTGCCCGGCACTGTTAGCAAATGAACTTCCTACTCATGGAAATATTGATCTGTGTGGTTAGGAAGATACGATTTATAGTTTAAGAGGGTCCTGAGGAACGCTACCGGATGAGTTTTTAATACACTGATTTTATTAGATGGCTACAACCTGCTCTCGGGGTCCCATAAGTCTTTTAGCTGTAGGAGACCACTTTGAATGCACGACAACTTTTTATTTTTGCAAAAGGTTGAAAAGAATAGGATCATAGTACAATTTAAATGGGTGGGGTATACTTATTTCCATTTTCATTGTCCCTATGGAGCTGAGTGGCTGTTTGCATGCTTCAGTCAATGACACTATGGTGGGACACTTACATGTGCTGATCATCAGTATTTTTATGACTGGTTCACGTATTTTAATCACTTTTTTTGTCTAGATGATCTGTTGGCTGAGAAAGAAAGATACAAAGCTCTCAGTGGTGAACTGGATCAAACCTTTGCTGAACTCACTGGCTACTAATATCAGACATCAGGATATTCGTTATTTTTATCTGCACAGAGACCATAAAGATACTACTATCCCGTTCAAACTAACTTTATTAACAATATGTTTCTTTGAACCCGTGCTCTAGAGAGTGCTAAATAATATGTTATTCATTCTAAGGCATTTCACCTCTTTCAAATATGCTTATGCTGTTTCCTAATATTTCCCCTTTTCCTTACACCTAGGCGTTTATAGCAGCCTAACTGAACAATTCTATAATTTAAAGAATTAATAAAATTCTTTTATCACATTGCCTTTTTGTTGTGTACCGGATACTATTCTGTTACGGTACACTTGTCAAATATACCAAGTGGTCCCCTGCACTAGATACTGCAACTAATTAAGACAGAACGGCTAGCCAATCACCAATGGATTTAAACCAGGTTCCATTTACGGCGGTAATCGTAACTGATATAAGTACAAACTTTTGATGAATCATCTTTGATTTCATTCTTATTGGTCGTTTGGTTCCTCGAAAAAATAAAGAAGCGGTAAATGATAAAAATTTAGAACCAAGTCAAAGCATGTGCGACGGTTTATAAACTGTAGGTGGCCTTAATATTTTCTTGTAGGGTAACTTCGATCAATCGAATCATATTAGCCAATCTGAACCTCTCACATGTGATCACATGACTTCTCAAATGATTGCTTATGAGGAATTTTAGGTTTTCTTGAAGGGTCTGTTAGCTAATACTTCACTCAATAACACTGATTAAATTGTGAATATGAGGATCTAAATAATCCATTTGTCGGTAGATTGATTTATGGCACTGACAATAAAGTTGAATAAATTTAATTTTGCACTAAAAAGTAAGATGCAATGTTACAACAGATAAAAAATACTGTAAAAAAAACGACAAAGGATGAAACACAGAAGAATATTTATTATGACGCTGTACATGACTGATGAAATATTGTAACCTTTCCATTGGAATAATTATTTGCACAATGTATTTCGATAACGCTATTAAAAGACAAAGATTATCTGAAAAATGTGATATATTTGCCCAATACATTTCGAACAATCTGATCACACATTTATTTGTCAAGTCAATTGATATATGAAAATTAAAGGTCAAATATAGTGAATATGAAAAAGTTGTGACACTAGTCTTGGTAATGTAATGACATAAGGATTATCAAGGTAAATTAAGTGAAACAACAAATTGTTTTTGTACGCACATCGGGGGCTTAATTTTACGAATGGCTAACGCTTCGGCAAACTTCATTATGCGCCCCTGATTATTCCTGTGTAATATCTTGAAGGCTGTTTTCCTGCTAACCTTGTGATTCATTTCAATAATATGTTTTGTTGTAGGTGACATTTATCAATGTTTGTGTGTTGAATTGCTTTTCAAGCTATTTGGTGTGTTCACCCACCCGATTATTCCTCCCTATGTATGTGTGCCCTCACATACATGTAAATTGGTAAACACAATGGGATGTGACGTAATCATTTATGCGAGGTTGAGGTTTGTGGCGAAGTAGGTGTTTTGTTGTCTTAATAATAATAAGCTGAGCTGCATAGTATGTTTTACTGATAAAAGATTTTAATCTCTGCTTCAATATAATACTACTCGCTTCCCCTCTGTATGGTACTTTAAGAAATATATTTATCTTGGTGACCGAGAAAACTATAGGCTTCGGGGTCAGCAGTTTTTTATAATGGTTGACAAACTGTAATGGATACCCGTTTTCCATTAGAGTGTCTGTCAGAAATTTATTCTCATCATCCATCGTATCAGATGTACAAATACGTTGGATTCTATTGAGCAAGCATCTTACTAAGCCTCTCTGTTATTTCATTGGACAAAAACTAGGAATTCAAATACTGTCCTGTCCAAGAAGGCTTCCTATATATTGATCGTTTTATAGATCCATCTTCCCTCCGGCACAAGAGTATATCAAGAGATGCAAGTTGATGGTCTTTTTCTTCCTCGTATGTCAGACTAATATCATCTTGTACGGTATTCAGCCTTTTTAACAAACTCTTGGCATCCTCATCTGTGTCACATATTATAAAGATAGCATCCACATACCTTCTATAGAGTGTGACATTGGTGATTCAATCTTGAGCCATTAGTTCAGTATGCGATATACAGACATCAGCTAATAACGGTCCTAATGGACTCCCTATGGCTACACCATCAATTTGCCGAAAGTGTTCACCTTCAGAAGTGAAATGAACCTTATCAGTACATAGTAAAAGCAGCTGTTTCAAATGAACTGAAGGAATAGAGAAAGAAGGATAATTCGAAGATATGCCATGTTCCGTTTCCTCTTCTTCTTCTATCTCGTTTTGCTCTTCACACACCCACGTCTCATGCATTTCTCTGTGTGGAATATCTAACCAACGCTCGTAATTGCCTATGACATCTGCTGACCTCTCAACATACACTACTTATATCCATTCTTATTAGTAGCATCCACTACCATACTAATTGTTGGTTGGTTGCTTTCTTGGGAAATTATTGTATTTCTCCACTCTTAAAAATTGAAGATAACTTATTTCATCGGATTACGTTACCGATTGCTTGCCACAGACTGAATTTATTTCTCATCACTTCTCTCTGTTTTGCCATATGATTGTGGATATTAGAAAGTCAGAGGTATTTGATCGTCATCGTTGCGGCCACTATTTTTACATAGTTTTAGTTAAAAGAGATAAGTTGGGTGGTAAGGTTGTATATCTTAATTGACTTATATATGTGTTACGCATACAACCCCCCCCCCCCCACCATCTACTGTTCGTTGATGAGATACGGTGTCCAAACATGGAGAAGACAAACTATGGATCCATAAAGCCATTAACTTAAACAATATATAGAAATTTAAACTCATTGTTTGAGGATCACAAAACAACTGTAAGGGATAATCGCGGTCCTTAATCACCTGGCTCAGAATATATCGTAGATGTATCCGTACCTTATCGTAAGCTTTGTGTTACGTTTTTTTATTTCCTAAGACTTTTAGGTTATGAGTCAGGTGACTGAATAACGGTGAACACTTGAGGTAAATTTAATTTGAGGGTTTTGGGAAATTCATTGAATTGGGTACGCAAATCTACAATCGCGTGGGGAGAAACAGCGGCATCGATTATGCAAAGTTTCGTATAAGAGAACTAAGTTATTTCTTAGACGTTGTTTCCAAAGAGGTTCATTAGACGGGTTACTGAATCTATCTATGTAATCCACCTTACCACCGCTAATCAATGATCGTCTGGTGAAACCTCTTTGGACGTATTCAGCTAGTGATTTACCAATACTTTTCTTACCAGGAAAGATGAATTAGGTATATTCCAACGTCTGTCTGACACAAACCTTAAAAAGAGCAAGTTTGTCCCCTTTTTTATGAAATCTCTTCATAAGAAAACCTGATAATCTCCTAGCTTTAGAGACGATAGCTGAAACTTGCTCAGTGAAGTTAAGTTTACCAGAATACTGGACGCTCAGATCGAAAACCTCATTGAGCGCTTGAATTTCATAATCCTTTAAGCGCAGCGTGATGCCTGGATAATTTTTTTCTGTGGTACAGAATCCCACATTTTTAGTGGTTGAACCCAAGTTACCATTTCTCACTGCAGTCAAGTAGATTATTTAAATCAACCTGAGATGTTGACAGACCTTCAGTAACTCTACCGCACTGCAAACCGTAAACAGTCTTGAGGTCGTCTGCATAAATAAATGGTTTTCCATGTCTAACCGCTTTACATATGTCACCAATATACATAAGAAAGAGAAGTGGATCAAGTACACTTACTCGTGACACACTGCTTTTAGTTGGTCCAGCGTCTGAAAAGCAATCGTTTAATTTGACTATCTGAGAACGTTCATGAAGAAATGATTCGAACCAGTTATACAAGTGGTTTGGCACACCGAATGACCTAAGCTTCAAAAGCAGTCTCTGATGGGTACTTTGTCGGATCCCTTTTTGATGTCAAAAACCATTACAGCAACAATAAGGCCTTGATCACACCTATGGGTGATGTAGCGTCACACACTTCCCAAGGTCAATAGCCTAGGGTTTGACGACATTCGACATTGATGCTGATCTTGATGGTTTAACTGGACTGGCTAAGCTGAAGGCACCCGGTCAAGCATCCTCGCCATTTGGCACGCTATCGTGTTACGTTGCACTGCTCGTACTGGACTCTCTAGTCAGTTAGTTGGAACGCATCGGTATTTTGGCACAACCATCCAAATATACTATTCCATCCGACTACGCTATCGTGTTCTTCCTTGGTCTCGTACTCGTGGACATATAACAAGTCCGAATAATTAGTGATTGGTCTTTTCGTCTGTCAAGTTCGCACTAGGACGAATCATAAAGTGATTTATTTAAGATAATCTAGTATGCAAGCATCACAAGATCTGGCTTTCAGGAACCCATGCTACGAATCCGACAATAACTTGTTGTCGAATAGTTAATCTATAACACTATCCTTTATAATTTTCTCCATCACTCCGGAAAGCATGGAAGTGAGAATAATTTGACGGTAATTATCTAAGTGTGTAGTTTGCCAGGGTTTATGGGTAGATAGGACATAGATAGTTTTCAAGATGGACGGTGGCATGAACTATTGAGTAACAGCGAAAATAACTTAAGAAGCAAGAGAGAGGTGTCTTCACAACCGTTTTTAAGGACAACTGCAGGTATCCTATCTGGACCGTCTGTAAGAAGGAGTTTTAGAGTGTTAACCACCGCAGAAATATTTTGTGTTGTAAACCTCACATTTTCGATCCTAGAGGAAGGTACTGTTGACCACTGTATCCCAAATGCATCAGTCTCACTTGTTACGGAGGCAGCAAAATGGTTACTGAAGATATCCACAATTTGCGTATGGTCATCGTGTACTTGACCATTACCAACAATACATTCTGTTATGTTGGATTTCTATGACTTCAATCTGGATTTAGGAATCTTTATTATAGATTCTTTGCTGACAAAGGATAGGACTTTTCAGTCATGTGCAACGGCTTCCTGTACACGTAGGATATCAGCAAAAGCACAAATATTAGACATCGTAACTAGTGAAGAGAAGTCATGTAAGCGGGTAGCATGTTTCCGAAGGTGACTTCCAACGGGGGCTAGAATAAACAGCGTTTTTGGGAGCATAGTGTTAGTGCTTTTTTATGGCGCAAAACAATCACAGTTATTACATGATTTGCGATAAAGAGTAGCTGCTTGGGCTTCAGCAGACTCTTTGGCAAGTCTTAGGGAAAACTGAAAGTCTTTCCAGCTAATGTCACGCTAGTTTCTGTTCTCTGCTGGCCTTTTTCTGGAGTCAACGGCAGACTCAGAATTTAAACAAAAGACTACAATGATTTCGTCACTCTCTGGGACTCGGTTGAACGGAATGAGATTGTTGGCGAAAACTTAGGCTTAAACTTTATGGTATCTGGCTAGATTTCTAAAATATTGGAACCACCTACGAGACTCAAGACAGTGGATGAAAGATTCCTATCACTTAGGAGCTTTTTTCTAGTACCAAAAGATTTCTGGCATGCTAGTCTTAGTAGATAATCTCACGTGGAAGTGACATAGTGGCTGTTGACCCAGAGGCTTCTGACAACAAATTGTCGTAGTCAAACGTGAAATTGGGAGGATGATACACGCGACGGTAAAAGAAGGAAAGTAGCTTCCAGGTTTCAAAATAACTCAGACAGAATCTTTTATAATTCTAAGCCCCGGGATATCGCACTGCACTGACTTTATAGGTGGATTAACACATACTAAATAACCACCCCCACGGTTGTTGATCCTATCACCACGAAATATTGTGTAGTTATCAAGGCAAATGCTAAAGTCAGAAACATCTGACACACTCCATACCTCAGCTATCACAATGACTTAAGCGGAGCATAACAGACTGGGCATCTTATTGCAGATTGTGTGGGTACTTATTAAACGCAGAGAATGAACCCCCTGACAGCTAGAACTAACTAGATGTATCATGAAATAATAACTTACGAATATCATTAAGCAGCATAGAGTCCTTACAGACAATCTGTGTGATATCGAATAACTGATTTGTGCTAACATTAAAAGGAAGGACTGTGAAACAGTTAGATAAGGTATCGACACAGTTAAGGATGCCAATCGGTAAGAAAGAGGGATTGAGTCGATCAAATGATTTTCGGTCATGTGGTATTTTAACAACAAAAATCCACTAGGGTCATGGTTCAAGACTCCTCTAGTTTCACAATCAATGTATAGTCTAGATGCTAGCCCGGAGGGTTCAAAGGAGGCATGATACAATTTGGTTCCCGTTAACTTTCTGTAACTACGTTCAAAACGTGGGTGAAGACCAGATAGATCACCTGGTCTGCTAAAGGTGCTATTAACTCTTGAAGTCGCCAAGAATTCTGTTGTGGGGTTTGAGAGTTTTTAACGAGTTCAGGAACACGTCACATAATCACAGTGGTTAAATTCAGTGGCAGACTGAGTATAGCAGCTACTTTTGCTGACTGTAGGGAGATTCAGAGCTGGCGTTTGACAGTGACTGGGCTCATTAATTGAATAATGAGTTCTCCATGCAAACGATTTCGGATTCCGTGTTATTGGGGGTGATGATGCTGCTTTGGCAAACACTGAGAACATCACGAGGATAGTTAAAGGTAGGTTCAGAGGGCAGCTGTGTTCAGACTGAATGATCATTGTTACTCTCAACATAGAATGTTGAGTGAAATGGCCTAATCTGGCGATTCCTAGCTCGAAACCGCCTATTATTTTTAGGATAAGGAGGTTTACCGTAGCTAGTGGGCAACGAAGTCAACCAGTAACAGCGGTGGTTTACTAAATAATTTAGGCTTGTTAAAGTTCATGCACATATTTCAACAGGGATATACCTATGTACCTGAAGCTAGAATATCAGTGGTTCTAGACCCAGAAAAAGGTGAAGCGGAGAAAATTTTAGCTGATCGCCTATTTTCACGTCTGGTTGAGTGGGAGACGAGCCATTAGTTTTTGAGACGAAAGCACTTTCATATGCATTCATAGGCTCAGTATTGCATGAGTGAGTCTCAGTGAAGAGACATTTATAGATAACGGTTTTGGTAGATACAGATTGGTTACTGAATTTTACCTTCGTAGCTATCATCATCACCGTGTCGACCTTATTTAAATCAGTACCAGGATACTTTCTTGGAGTGATAACACCTGTACTTGGGAAATCAAGATTAACTGAGCTTATTGTGATCTGAATGTTTATCTGCAGGGGATGCTGAATGGTAGGGGCCATAGATAAATCAACTAGACTTTCACCTACTTTTCGATCCGTTCATTTATTAGTGATGACAGCCGTGGGCGTGTCCTCCCTGTTGTTCTAGCTGAAGTTTGTCAGAGAGACGTCATAGTGTTAAATCCGTGGTTACCTTATCAATTCCACGGGAATTATACGCTCTATTAGATTTACCGGATCTTAGGAAGCCCTTCGCAACCACACTTAAAAAGAAGCGAGCAAGTATTGCCACTTGTTGCCTTCCATAATCTGACAATATAACAGTTGATTAATGGAATACCGCAAACCGGTAGGCATAGGTCTTTCAGGCGATGTGCTGGGGTACGGTCAAGAAGATTGTACACCAGAGCATGTTAAAACGACACGGTTCCTTTGAAGTTATGAATTGTTTCTTGGTTTGTCGGCAGTGTACTTGTTCTGTGTACTACCATCATCTTTCTTCTCATGGAAAAAGCCCCTTCCCAGTTCGCCAACCTTAACACTGCACATGACAAGCAGTTGATTACAGCACGGTCTTTCTAGTTTTATATAGTGGAGGTAGGTACATTGAGTGGTTGATATTTTGCAGACATGATCGACAAAATTCGATCTGCACTCAGAACTAGACAACATGGAAATGGTTGCTCTTCCGTGACTAATCAGTGTAAAGCAATGGTATGTTCGCAGTTACTAGGTTTGTGTGTCAACTTTGGTTTAAAAGCAGTGAGACAGCTCTTCACAGACGTGTCAAATAAGAGGCAAAGAAAGATCAAGTTGTGCTATAGGTGTCGCACCCAGAGTGGTTCATGTTCTAGGTCTTTTCACTTCACCTTCTAGGGAAGTCATTCACTCTGAATAAGTAGGCACCCAGAAGCGTTTCTTTGGATGTTCTCACCTTGGATCCCATCAGACGCATTCATGCTGTCTAAGACGACTATATTACGCTTAAATATTTGCCTAAACAAGACTTGGTAGGATTCGCCTCATTTATGAACAAGTCTTCCGCTGAAACCCCATGAGTCTTTTGCTTACGGGAACAACTGAATGCCCATACTCTGTGAAAGTTAAACCCCCGGCTTAAGTGATACAAAGCTCCTTCATAGATATGAATGCCCACAGGGGCGTGTCACCCCGCTATAGTATAGCACTTGGTCAGAGTTAGTAAAATGAAAACACCGCTTCTGTCATGGTGTGAAGGGCGCCTCTGGGTCACGCTTAATGTGAATAGACTGTCTATATCATCTCCAATTTCAGTGAAAGCTTCTGTTTGTGATGCGTGAGGAAAAATGTTAATAATCTTCAAATCATCAGCGGGAAGACAATGTGTACCATATATCGTCTGCAAATAGTGGGAGTAGTGGCGGCCTTAGCATGGTACCCCGGACAACACCACATTGCATAGGTTTGGAGAGAAGAAGTAGTCATTGAAGTTCACTACCTGGTAGCGAACCCCCAAAAGTGTTCTCTGCCAAGGAAGTAGAGAGTCTTGTAATCCATACGATTTGGCTCGGTGGTTAGGCGTTTGTGCAGCACCCTGCCAGATGCCTGGTTGAAGTAAAAGAGAAGAGTGGTTACGAACAGACCACTTTCGCAATTAATTTTCACATCATCCAGACGTCCAAGATGGCAGGTAGAACACCAGCGGCCTTTCGACGAGCCATACTGTGTTAGAGAAAGCAATTTGTCAGTTATCATGCAGTCGACGACCCCCTCACAACTTCCTTTTCTATAGTTCCAGACACTTTTGGCGTGTTTTTACAGGCCTGAAGCCTTCATTATTAGATGCTGGTTTGTATTTATGCTTAGGGGATGCGCATGAAGATTTCCAGCACTCAGAGTAGACGCCACCAGAGAGGGATACATAAAAGAGTTTCAAGAGGATCAGTAGCATATCTCGGCCATTGCATTACATTCATTAACACACAACCACACAATAGGATGGGACAAAATCACTGTACTTAAGTCTAATATAGTTAGGTGGAGAGAGAGATTAATTACTGAATCTTTGTTCATCGAATCCACACCCAACACATGTAATAGGAATGACGCAACACCTATACCAGAGATATGGAAAACTTTACTACCAATCAAAACACAAAAAAAACAAAAAGAGATCAGGTGACAGGACTATAAAATCAGATGTCGAAAGAAGTGTGATTACATTGATATGATTATGAGCAATAATTTATGCTCGAAAAGTAATCAAGTAAATAATACTGTATCACTGTGCGCTTTATATCAACTAAACAAATCTAATATGGAACTACATTCTACCACAGTGCCCAAGTTTTCACTTATAGTAGCATATCTTCCCCATCCGTTTTTGGAAAGGTGCTTGGGATCCAATCAGATCAGGGGCTATATGAAGCTCAGAGTGATCCTATCGTTGTCTGAACCCTTTTCTGAGTGAAGAGCAGATTAACAACAAAGAGTTTGTTACCAGTCGTGTATCAGTGACTTATGTCTATTTCTAGCGTGTAAAAGACTTGGCGAACTAAGAGTTAGGTGGCCCCTAACTTTTTATTGGGTCGCCGTGGGGATTCATATTGCCTATGAGTAAACTGGGAGTTCAGAACTGCTTATCCGGGACTAAAACGTTTTCACCAGTCCCTCAGTATTATCACTTTTAGTGTATTTAATACCATCTTATTTAACAACTAGTAACCTATCTGACTTGAATATGTCCTGTTTAATCTTCAACGTGATAGTTGGTGAAAAATTATTTAAGTTGCAGAACTCTGGCATGATCATGTACGCGGTTGTGAGCCTTCTCAAGAATAAAGCCAACTTTGTCTTTCGTTATCTTCCTTGGAAGTGCTGGAGCAATCAACTACGAGTTATGCTTATTAATGCATTGAATATACCACAAAGTTCTTTGGTCGACCTGTGGTTAGCATAAATAAGTCCGATATTCACTTGTTCGTTTTCCAGAAATACCGGTATGAGGTTTCTTGCGGAAAATAGAGCTGAAAAGACCACCTTCTTAATTACTGTGAATATCGGAGTTCCATTTCATTTGTATCTCTTCGGGTGATTAATGAAGCATGATTTTTACCCGTAAGCAAAACGCTGGGAAATTGGTTTTTTGCTTTCACCCTGATTCTTTATGTTGGTGCGTGTCCCACCAAAAGTCATTTGAGTAGACACTCCTGGCCGAAAGCCACTTCCTTAACGTGGTGGTCAGGCCTGTGTATCACGTTAACTCACTGAGCTATGCTGGAGGAACGCTTGTTCCCTCGAGGTCTTACCATTCCGGAAGGGTATGTTGGACAGTGGTTAGATAAAAACCAGTCACCCCTAACATATTCTTAAACAATGGGATGAAGCATTATGATGGCTTGGATCAATGGTTGGCGGCAATCCAAAACCACAAAAGGTATGTCCAGCCACATCTTCCCGCTACGAGCTAGTTGTCATGGCACCAAAAAGTCGTAGGTGACCAGCCTCGGGCAGATGTCCTCTGGGCTCAGCGGTCACACAAATCTTTTTCTTCTTCAGATGCTCCCCGAAGAAATGGTCTCCCATGGTGCGGGTGGCCGGGAAGTGTAAATGCCCCAACACTGTGCCAAATAGGACAGCAGGCGTCACTCACCAAAACTCTGGAATCTCTAGCCATGGATGTATGCTGTGTCCCTGAGACACGTGTGAAATAACCAAAGTGTTATTATTCAACTGATCTCATCTGGTCACAGTGGTGAATCTTCGAAGCTCACCTTAAGAGTGTCCAGAGAGGCAATGGTCAGCTCCTATGGACTCGCTGGTGTAGACAGCACTGAGTCAAGGAGCAGAAAGCGCGCTTCTCAAATGGCCTCCAGCAAACGGTTGTCTGTGTGCCGTTCGGCTAGATGAATCCGTAGGATCTAGGTAGCATCATGAGACCAGCCGATGCCTGTTTGTAATCCCCCCTCCGCACTCACCAGCTTTGGTTCGGACGATATGAAGAGTGAATTTCATGAAAACCTGGCAACCTTGCCACAGGAAGCAAAACCTCCACATGTGGTCATAATGGCAAGTGGCTTTAAAGCTCAATTATGAAAGCTGAGGCAGTCCGTGAGGCATCTTTGGGGCATCTACATAACCACACGCCAACAAGCCGACATCGGCTGCCGACTGTTGCGGCTTTGCACCAATGACTGCCTGTCTCTGGCCGGCGCCGACTTCAGGCGTAAAGACAGGTACTGTCTTATTACTTTGTCCATAGGCATCAAACAGGAGACGGGCATGGAGAGATCACACTGTTACGAGCCATTCTTGGAGAGGACCGGTGGCTTATTGCCGCTGTTTCTGGAATACCTCTTCAGACTCTGATCACGCCTGGTGCGTACTCGCATGTGTCTCTGTGCCTTACTGATTACGGAAAACAAGCCCTACTAAAGCCCGTCTATAGTCGGTTGGAAGACGAGAACGTAAGGTCTGCATCTAGGGAAGAGGTAGCCAGGCACAGGTTTGGACATGAAAACAGTGTCCATCCCAATGAAACGTGGCATGTAATTAAGTCCTCAGTAGAAGGAGTGGTCAAGACAAGTGTTAACTTCCACCTGTAGGCTGAGAAACGTCACTGGATTTCCATGCCCTCGTCCGGACTGATGGATGTTAGGAGACTGATTCCAGCTGACTCCGACCATAAGGAACAGTGAAAGCAGCTGAAACTGAAACTGACTAGAGGCTTTCCCATCGTTAGCCAGAAGCGGTGGTTGAGAAGGAGGGAGGGATGGAGAGGGCATAAGCGTAGGGTAACGCTCGACAGCTATTTTGGCTTACTGAAACCAGTGGCAAGAAGAAGACGATGGCGAGTGACACTTTAACCGAAAACGATGTGGTGCCGATGACCTCCCATGGCAGGTGACTGGAACATCAGACAGAACACTCTGAAGTACAGTTCACTTCGCCCTCAGCGACGCTTCAGTTGCCCAACATTCAGCACGAACCCGAATGGCACGTCGATGTCAGACTTTCGACTCCCCTTGAAGTTGAGAAATCTGTATCAAACTTGAAACGATGTGAAGCAGTAGGACCTGACAGTTCCCTGAACAGTTTTCAAGGATTGAGGTAAGGATCGCTGTTAGGAGTGACGAAGGTATCAGTTAGTGTATGCGAATCAAGGGTAGTCCAGCCAGGCTGGCCTGGCTCACTGACCATCCCGGTTTACAAGTTGGGGGGCAAGTCTCCATGTGACAGCCGTACGGGAATTAGTTTGACTAATGTTGTATCCAAGGTCCTAGGGTCGATAGTTATGAGACACCTAAGTGGGGCTCGAGAACAGCCAACTCGAGAAAACCAGGCAGGCTTCAGGCAGAGCTGGACGAGAGTGAATCGATCAGACTTTCACCCTGAGCCGGGTTCTGGAACACAGGCATACCTACTGGCGGTCGACGCCTGTAATATTTGTTGACCTGAGGTGTTGTAGTAGCGTCTAACTGCGTATATGGGGGTACTGAACAAGTATATAACGCTTATCAAAACTCTCATCTCGGACTCACGAAGCCGTGTCAGGGTTTACGGTGAGCTGTTAGGTGAGGTGGTGGCAACCAGTGGCGTCCGTCAGGGATATCCACTGTCACTGTCCCAATTTAACTTCGTCAGAGAAGTACTAATGAACATAACCTTATGTGCGTATGCCTTCATAAGCATTGACCTGCCCCTAGAGGTCATCTAGTTGACTTGGGATGTGAAGGAGAAATTGCCCTGCTGGGTGAGAACGCTGACAAGGTCCAGGGTTCCCTGGGCGGAAATCCTATGATTGTTTGAAGCACGTTTCGCACTCGTCATACGTTAAGTGACGCTCCAGGGCTGGCCTACTCCAAATACTCCAAGTTTAATGAAAAGGAGTGAATTGGACGAGCGTATCAGCCGCTTCGTCCACTTAGGAAGTTGCACTGGCCTGCAAAACGGATCGGTTGTTGACGAAGTCTCAACCTGAATGCAAAATTCCCGTTTGGGATTTCTCAACTTACGTCGCCTGGCTACCTGTCAAAGGGCGAGTTTACCTCGCTGCAGTCTGATCTGTCTTCTTCTACGGCTGAGACGTGGCCGTCAAAAGTGAAGGGCGTGAGGCGGTCGCGGGGTTTCGATCCTCAATGTCTTCGTGGCGTCGCTCTCATGTGATAAAATCACCGTGTGAGCGATGTTGATGTCGAACGAAGGGTACCGGGCAAGATAGGTAAGTCGACTGCCGGGTTGTGAACTTCCATCGGCTGAAATGGTCTGAAAATAAGCCGCACATGCCAAGCCACTACTTGCCTCAACGTGCCATGCTAGGGGAAGTTGGATTAGGAGAGCGGGTTCAGGGCGGCCAGACCAAGACATGGCACTAGTCGATGAAGTCCTTTACTGTTGGCCTGAGAAGAGTGTGGATATGTAGACCGGTTGGCTGGAGTCCACGAGAGGGAAGGAATCAGTGGTTGGGGGCTCTGGATGACACGAAAGAAAATCGGTCACAATAGTGAAGATATATTAGCTCTTCGACGTCCTCCAAACCTCGCTAATTCACACGAACCTGTATCTTGGAATGTTTATTCTCTCATTACCATATCCACTTTGATATTTCTTCCTTTCCATCCACCTCTTCTTTTGTGTACTACCATGAAGCGTGGCAACTTGGGCCGACAGACTTGTGTGCCAAGTTCCACGTTGATTTTGTCAACCAGCCAGGAATAGACTCAGTATAGCACTTCTGGATGTCAATAAACCCAGAAAGTCCAGTACTGATTTCCTGGGATTATAAGGCCCTAGCTGATGACACAGTTACTGATTCGGTTTCTAGTTGTCTAGCAGTTACTTGGATAACCACAATCCCATATTGAGTGTGCAATTATGTCTGCTTGTCTGCAGTACAGACCCAGCTCACGATTCAGCGATTAACAATGCATCTCATCAATGACTGTTTTGACCTCAATAAATATCTTGACCCATATAGTCCAGGTGCCTAAAAAGAAGAACTCGAAAAGATGTTCGGGGTCAGAATCGCCTAGCCGTAGTCTTTACTAATCACATGGATCCGGAAAACACTTTTCCCAACACTCCCATATTGAGACTCGTTAACTCATGCTCATGACTGCCCTGGCGATCTGTCGAATGTAACCGCTTTCCCGAAGACATAGCTTACCAGCATATTTCTGTTCATCCCGCCAGCATGTCCAGCAATACATGAATGCCTTCCAGGCTTGTGAAAAAATTAGAAACGTTTTAGCGTTTCATTAAACAGATACCCCATAAACTTCGTTGTACACGTATGCGTAGGCAACAAACTTTTAGCTAACTTGAAAGAGAATGTATACATGAGCTATCTGAGAGCTGTTTCCGAAAGGGCTCGGAGAACATAGAGTGACACCTAGCAGTGTTAGATGCGAACCTGAGAAAAACTCGCCGAGGTTTCGAAGATATTTGGTTCACGACAACGAAAAAAATCCCGGATGAAGTTAAATCTGTGATAAGCTTCCCACCTGATCAATACTGTTTTCCTTTCACATTGATTGGAACACCTAAGGAGGTGAGGTATGGGGTTAAGTAGTCTGGATCGAAAGTGACACCTGTGGAATACGGATTACGCATTCGGTAATGAACACCTGAACCTCGCCTGGTTAACTAGTCCCCTAGTTACTAGACGGTCCTAAGCCCCCATAAAGAGGGAAGGTTGGGCATAGGGCTAGCAACCCTACCCCGTAAAACAAATCTAACCGCTAAACAAACTTCAAAGCACAAACGATATATAAAAAATAAAAACAAACTTATTCCTCACTGGAATCGGAGAGGCGAAATGACGCCAGTTAGTGAAAGCCTTCGGGAAGCCAATTGGCCGATGTATCTTATCTCCTCTCGGTGAAAGCGAAAGTAAACGTGGAGACATGGAATGTCCGTACGATGTTTGAACCCAGTAAGGCAGCCCAGATTGCAAAGGAGATGAGAAGGTATCACATCGAAGTGCTTGGGATTGGCGAAAGCAGATGGAATGGGAGTGTACTCTCCAAACTGTCAACTGGAGAATCAATAATCTACTCCGTTACTGTCACCCAGACGCCAACCACGAGCACACTGAGGGAGTGGCTATCATGATGTCCTCAAGAGCATCGAAGGCTCTCATGCAGTGGGAACCAATCTCCTCCAGGATCATGACGGCAAGATTCAACTCAAAAGGAAGAAAGGTCACAATCACACAATGCTATGCACCTACAAATAATGCAGAGCAAGAGAAAAAGAAGGAATTCTACAGACAACTTCCATCAACACTGGACAAGACGTCAGTTGGCGATATCAAAATTCTAATGGGCGACATGAATGCCAAACTGGGAGGGAACAACAAAGGAAGAAAACTAACCATGGGTCGAGAAGCGCTAGGTGAGGTGATGAACGAGAATGGAGAATTGTTTGCAGAATTCTGCGCATTCAACGATTTGGTGATCGGAAGTCAGGCAGTGTGTTCAAGCACAAGGATATCCAGGAAGCGATGACATGGATTTCACCAGACACCAGAGAGAGACACTAAAAATCAAATCGACTTTATCTTAATCTCAAGAAAATGGAGACGCAGTCTACTTGACACAAGGGCAAGAAGAGGAGCAGATGTGGGTTCAGACCACTATCTAGTGTAAGGAACCTTCCAAATCAAGTTGAAAGCCTTCAAGGAAGCTGGTGATAGACCTCAATTCAAGTACAACACTCGGAAACTGAAGGATGAAACTACAAAGGAGATCTTCAAAGCAGCCATCAAGACAACGTGGGAGATATCGAGCAACATCCCTGAAGAAACCTATGTGGAAGAACACTGGAAGTCTTTGAAAGCTATGTGGAAATAAACCTGCACAGCCGTATTAGGAAGGAAGAAGAAACGAGGCAAGGAATGGAATGGATCCCGACGGATACCTGGAAGCTGATAGAGGAGAGGAGGATGGTGAAGCAGAAGATAAACCAGCACAGGCAAGGATACTCAACGAGAAGAGGAACTGAGCACGATGTATAAAACACTGGACAAAGAAGTGAAGAAGAGTGCATGCCCGGAAAGACAAAAGACACTTCTATGACACACTGGCAAGTGAAGCAGAACAGGCTGCAGGTAAGAGAGACCTGACGATATTGTATCAAATAACCAGGTTGCTATCTGGGAAGAGATCAACGCAGACGAAGCCGATAAAAGGTGGTGATGGAAATTTAATTACAAAAGAAGAGAAACAAAGGAAACAATGGGCCGACTACTTCAAGAAGCTCTTGAATCGACCACCACCCGCACTTCGTCCAGAAATACCACCAGCAACCCAGCCGCTGAACTACAGGTGAACATAAATCCTCCAACAAAAACGGAAGTCCTGAACGCCGTAAAGCTACTGAAATGTGGGAAAGCAGCAGGACCAGATGGAATCCTGCCAGAAGCAGAGGCAACAGTGGACATGCTCACACCACACCACTATTGCAGAAGGTGTGGAAGGAAGAGAAGGTACCTGGCGGTTGGAAGAAGGGTTGCCTTGTCAAACTCCCGTAGAAGGGAGACCCCAGTGTTTGCGAGAACTGGCACGGAATCACTCTCCTGTCCACCCAAAGCAAGTAAAATATTAAGCCGCATCATCCTGGAGAGGCTAAAGGATGCACTGGATTCAAAACTACGACCAGAACAGGCAGGCTTCAGGAAGTATAAATCATGTGCAGACCAAATAGCAACGCTTCGCATCATTATAGAACAGAGTGTAGAATGGCAGTCAGCTCTTTACCTCAATTTCATCGACTTTGAGAAGGTCTTTGACAGCGCCGACCGAGAAGTAGTTTGAAAACTGCTTCATTACTACGGAATACCGCAAATCTTCATCAACCTCATTCAACAACTATGTGAAGATGCCACATGCCAAGTAATTCACAATGGGAAGCTCAGTGATGCTTTTGAAGTGAAGACAGGAGTAAAACAAGGTTGCCTACTATCAGCCATGATATTCCTGATTGTGGTGGACTGGATCATGCAGCAAACAGTGGGGAGCGAGAAGAGGGGGATACAATGGCTAGACAGCGGAAAAGAGCCCAGAAGATCTGGATTTCGCCGATGACTTGTGCCTGATGTCACATAAACTTGAAGGTCTACAGGGGAAAACTAACACGTTAACAGAAGAGGCAGCAAAGACCGGACTTCAAGTGAATATAGGGAAGACAGAGGTGATGAAGATACCGCGCCAACAACAACGACAAGCTCCAGTCACCATCAACAGGAGAAACCTAGAGGAAGTAGCCTTTTTCACCTATCTAGGAAGCACTGTCTCAACTACAGGCGGTACAGGACGAGGATGTCAAAATCAGAATCGGAAAAGCAAGACAGGTGTTCATTAGCCTGAAACCAGTGTGGAGATCTTCTGCACTCAGCATGCGGAACAAGATACGGATTTTCAACACCAACTTCAAGTCAGTGTTTCTGTGTGGCTTAGAGACTTGGCGCGTTACAAAAGGGATTTCCAATAAACTACAGACATTCATCAACAACTGCTTACGCTGGCTCGCTACTGAAGATCAGATGGATTGCCAGAAAGAATGAGCGACAAGGAGCTCTGGGAACGAACCAAGCAAGAAGCTATGGCTGAACAAATATGCACTGGAAGGAAGTGGAGATGGATTGGGCATACACTGAGAAGGCCGAGGGAGGACATCACGCGTCAGGCCCCCGAGTGGAACCCCGATGGGAAGCGACGAGTTGGACGTCCGACGGTGATATGGAGGAGATCGCGTGAGGAGGAAATGAGAGGTTGTGGGCTGTCGTGGAGCCAGGTTCGAAAGATTTCAGGGGACAGAGTGGAGTGGAGGCGTGCTACTGAAGCCCTATGTTCCATTAGGAACCCAAAGGACTAATAATAATAATAATAAACACCTGAAGTGTCGTCTCATAAGAAGCGATGCCAGCATGATCGCTTTCGTCATCAAAGGAAAGACTTTGCACATGATAGATGTTTCGAGAAAGAACAGACATGTGCTCAACACTTCCTGTCACTAGATAAATGTCTGGAGTCATGTTTTGAAATTCCAAAAGTAGAAAACACTGAGCATTGCTTTCATCAACGATCAGTATTGTTTCCTTTGAAATTACAGAGACGAATTTGAGAAATCAATTTGAATACTTACTAGGTATTCAGATTATTACAAAAGTCGAACCCAAGTATATCTCACTCAGCATTTCTGAGACTTGCAGATCTAAAACTTCTCTGGTATACATGTGCACGATAAATTTAAATATTTCTTAAAGGATGACTGAGCCATAAATGCTAAGATCAGCTTCGAATGCTATACTATGAGTTTTAAGTGATTTGTTTGGATCTTATTGAAAACTGTACAAGTTTGTTTTAAACATCCCTGTATATTATAACTATTGGGTTAGTACACGTAGATTTGGAGCTGAATGAGTCGTTCACCGCACTTCGGAGGATGAATTTGGGCACAGTTTTTGATTTTAGAGATCTGTAAGTCAACAGTATTTGAGATTTCATTGTACCTTAGGGACAAGAATGTCCAGGTCCACCTGAAGAACGTTTACAGTACGTTATCGTTGGCCTGATATTGTCATGTGTTGGGGCTTATCTATTCCAGATTTCTTCTTTCCTGCACGTGAGTTACGTTGATAAATGTATCTGTCGAAATTTCCTGAGATTATGTTAATCACAGCAAACATTTGACATACATTAATATTCAGTTCGTGTGTGCAGCAGCTGTTCACCTAGGCGAAAATACCCAGTCAGATCATTTTACGGAAGGCTGAAAAAGTACTCATAACTTCGATAAGCACCCGGTCTGGAGTAAATGGGAACTAAACGCAGTTTTACCGTAGAATCTACACAGTCATCCTGTCTTTCCTACAAATTTCCTCATTCCTTCAAAACGATCTGACTATATGGACTTTTTTCAGGGTTTGAATTTGCCATGTTAGCGTTCCAATGATTGACATGTTATCATAGAGTTTTCTGTCAAACCGTGGTAGGAGAGATCAACTACAGTCGAGGAAATATGGATGTTCTGTACCACTGTCTTCTATTGCTGGGATAGGTTACCATCCGTAGAATGTAAGAAATTTTCTGTTGGAACGATCAATGAGTAGGGACAGGCTGCTTGCTAATTTTTATGGGCATAGTTATCCACTGTTTCTCTGGTTTTAAGAAGTACAGGTGTATAGAAAACGCCAGAGAGCAGTGTGAGACGCTTATATGCCAGATAATGTCTATAGATTTTATTGAATTTATCTTCACACTATTCAACTAATATACTTATTGGATGTATAGGGTAGTGGGTGGCTCAAGATCATTTAGCGAGCTTGTCACTGACTTTAGAGCTCTATATTGCTGTTGATAATAGCTTTGTTCCCGAGGTTGGTGAACTATAGCTTATTATTAGTCACTAGGTTCCCAACCAGTGGTTTACAGGTTCGAACGCCACTCCACATATTATGATCGCTACCACATCAAGTATTAGGTGGGAATATACTCAGGCTGCAGGTTTGTATAGCAACTCTTAAAAGCGCAGGATAGTCTTATTTCCCTTTCTTCATCAACCCGTACTATGGCTTTTGTAAAACGACGATGAGAAATTAACTCACAACTGGCACTAAGCTCCCTAAATGCCATCATTGGCTTCGGCAACGGAATCTGGAATACCGATCTAACCAGGTTGAGTTTATCTTTATGTCATTTTGGTGGTTCTAGTTTTTGGATTCATGTATTCCGTGTTAATGTACTTCATGTGGAGAAAGTACCTTCTAATGCCCCATTAACAGCTAGTCGGTGACTCCCAACAGATAAAAGTAGGCAATAGTGCCTAACACGACAGATAGAACAGCATTTATGTAAGGACCGTAAGGTCTGGAGTTCAGAACGTGCGAGCAACAACTAAGTATGGCAGTAGTCAGAAGCTGTTGTCGCTTATCTGACCCGTTTGTTGCAGCAAACTTAGTTTCAGTCAGGTGTTCTGAAAAGTGGATAGTACACTGATCATCAGTTTTCACGGATGACTTGAAAGCTGGGTGAAGCACATCAAAAGCAGTACGCCCGGCCTACTGCTCCAGCAATATTGACCTCATTCTCACGTACTAAGTGGCCACAACACCAGGTAATCTAACGAAGTGGAGGTCCGTCAAAGTCTCCAAGTAATAAGGCTCCGATAAGCATTTGGCCTAGACAACCTACTCCGGTTCTTAACGGTGGTAAGCGAGCTAACTAGATTGTTTAGGAAGGTGTGAATAACTGAATTCCATCACTGGATGAATTTGTCGTTATACTTATCTTTAAAGATGTTTAAGTATTGTATGTGTTTGTCATCGGGGTATCAGTAGTAGCGTTTACAGTGTTCGCTGTTAACATCGCAGACTTTCAAAGACACTTCATAAATTGGTCCGTGAAGAGCATGCCAGGTTTCGTTTGGGTCGTGAATGTATTGATCACCCTCCGTTAGATGCTCAGACATCACTACGCGTATTGTAGACCAACAGTCGCCGTGTTTTTCGATGTTACGGTTACTTTCGATTTGTTGGATAGAGCTGTACTCTGTAAGTGTTCGTTAGAGAAGGATGTCCGATAAGTTTATTCACAACTTGAAAACCCTATACTTTAACACTTCACATTGAGTGAATCCTTGCAGCCTCTTTCCGCTTGCAACCAACAATGGGTTTAGGCAAAGATGCTAATCTTGCCTTTCTTTTGAAATTTACCGCCAGTTAAATTCTCGAGATAAGCCAGAAGGTAGTGCGTGGTTGATGCAAGCCTTCTATCACGTATAGTATTTCGATTTCTAGTGTGTGGATACTGTTATTTTACTCTGCGACAACTTACAGGCTACTTGAATCGTACTCGGCTAGTGGTCAGTGTCATTAAGTGTAGTACGTCCTTTGCACCATCAAAGTGCTTCTATGAGACTAGCAATCGTATATGCCTGGACCCTTGGTGATGAATGGCTGGAAGTTATCAGAAAGCTTGTATACCTGGATAGTTGTGTGTGCTAGGAAAGGTGTGACTAGTGGCATTCCCAACTGCTTAACGAAAACTAAAGTGGTCTGCGCAAATCTAGGTCATTCCTGGTACCGTTGTGACAATCTCACTGTGAAAGTTTGGGTATGCAACCCGTTAGCTCTGACAGTTCTACTCTACATCTGTGCAACCTGGTGTCTTCGAGATGAAAATTATCGACGGCTCTGGATGTTCGATTACTGTTACCTCCGTAGACTTCCTCACCTCTGATGGAAATGCCATGTAAGTACTTCCGATGTGAAGTAGTTTTTGGCATGATGAAGATCGTCACTCACTGAGTGAGGCCATCTTGGCACATTACCGTCGGTCCACAGGTTCCCACACAACTCACTGTTTGTTTGCCCTGAAACTGACTGGAACAAGTGATCGATGTATGACATGGTGCCGTGAAATAAAAGACTTAGGTTAGCGTCTGTAGTTACCTTACGACTACTTAGATGAAGTTCAAGAGATCACGTAACTTACTGGCGCAAAGTGATAACAAATGAGGTTCTAAACCAACACAAGTGATGACTGCGCTGCAATTCCCTTGTTTCTCCTACCATTAATAAATAAAACGAAAGCTGTGAATGCTTCACAGGATGTCGCTGAGTTGCTTTTTTAATAACAATTGTATTTTTGCTCCTACTCTCCCGCTTTTGTCTTTATAATGTTGGGTTGTTATTTGGTGTTTCATTTCTTGGTACCCATGATGTACCGTTTGTGTTCTAATTATATATATATATATATATATATATATATATGTTTACGACACTCACTTGTACTGCCAAGATATCAATCATCCTGGGTTTCTGGTTTTCGCCTCACTTCATTCAAACTTTGTGGCCTTTGTGTTAATTGCAGTATTTTTATCCACAATAGGTTCAGAAACTGATCTTTTCTCTAAAAGAAAGACTAATTCAGAGCCACTCTCCTGTAGGTGTCCCAGCGACCTACGCAGCTGGAGTGTTGACCATTCTCCGGATTTTTATTTCAACGGTTGATAGCGTACGCTTAAATGTATTGTTTAAAAGTAGGTGAGTAACTGAATATCACACCTAGTTCTCACAGTTTCTAGTTCTATCACGCTGCATACGCCAGTACACATACATATATCGCACAAATAGTATGCATCCATATATGAATACGTATGCTTGTGTGTCGTCTCAATAAATTAGTTTGCGATTGTTTCTAACCTGGCATCTCAAGACAACCTGCTAAATGGATGCTAAGAAATGGGTTTAGGAATGTTGAGTCACTTGACTGAGTTCATTTGGGTTTCGTTTGTAAAACTTTAACCTCAATAGGTTCCCAACCTTCTTTAAGAGGTATCACGCTAGATAAGTGAAATCGCTTCATATATTGATGGGATCGCTTTCTTATTCTGAGCATTGGGTTCCTTGAGCTAGATGACGTTATACAGTTCATGCTTTTGTTACTGTGATCTCTTAGGTCCTAAATAAACAAAATAGCGAAATCAGAATGTTTCTAAGTCCTATTTCTCTTCATCTGACGGAAGCAGAAAACAAAACGTAACTGTCGTCATTGGATTGAAGAAATCTCCTAAATAATCGGGAATGTCCATCATTTACTATCAATTTCTGTTTGATTTCCTATCTTCAGCCTTAATTTCTAGCTAACTACTCGTCATATCTAGTCGATAATCCTTTATCCTCAATGCTTTCATTATGTATTAAGATAACCACTGAGTAATTAAACTATCTAAACCTTACTATTTCTTTTCCAGTCTATGGTTACTTCTCTCATGATCTTGTCATTCATCGCATCTCTTGGTTGCTCTCTGTTTATATATTTCACACAACATTCACGCGAAACACTCAACTCTAGACTTGGCGCATTCTTCTTATTCTCGTTCTCAACAGGTAAGTCGTCTGTTTTCTCATTTTAATTGTGTAGGGTAGTTCATCTTTCTGTTCAATTAATCGTTTTATCTAAATATTATCGTTAGTGGTCTCTTTTTCACAGAAATAGTGTTGTCATCTGCAATGAAATCTATGAGTCTGTCAATACGCACGAAAACCATAGTTGAAACAATCCAAAAAAACTTTCTGAGGTAAGGATAACTAAGTTGGTGCATCAAACTTATGTTTCACGCTCTTTTAACCGAGCGTAAAACAGTAAGCTTTTTCCAGGAGCCTGCAGCAATGTAAGATCAGAATCCAAACGGGTATTTGTAAAAGAAACAAACTTTTTGCCCATCTTGTAGCGATGTGATCTGTCGGTCATTTTGACCGGTATTAGATGTGACAACCTTATTACTTTTGAAGTCTGGTGTATATTAAGAAATACCACAAATATGTTTCGTAGCGTGGTGTGCAGAATCTGTGCATAGTTGCCAGTCAGACATTACGTAGTTTCTTCTCTACATATCCTTTTAGTCTCACAGAACAGTTTCGACAATTTCCACTTTTCACTACTCCACCCAGCGGACGGGCAAATAGTCTAATAATCATCGCTGTGGTGATCTGTCTTAGATGTCCAGTTTAACAGCAAATAATTTCTAAATCGAATATGAGCTGTATGGACAACGGCTCGAAACTAACACCGTTTAGGTCCTGTTTGCTTTCCTAGGAAGCACCTATGATATAAATGAATTGAGTTTAGTTGTGGATGAGGTTCTCAAGTTCATAAAATCTGCAGAGTACAGTTAGCTGCGCAGTTTTAGATACTTATATTTGTGGAACTGTGTTTCATATATTTAAGTGCTTGACTTTCAATCAGGATACTACGGGTTTGAAACCTCTCACTATCTGTAGTTTGGTGAATCATTTAATTTCACTAATCTACATAGTAGTTGATTCGCATCTTGTTAAACGAACTTGCATGGGATTGCATATTTGGTGGGTCTGATTTAGTGGTAGCTATTCCGAGCGAGAAGTTGAAGAAACTGTTGGTTTAAAATGTTGGTAATAGGCGAGAAAAGGTTTATAACTTTCAGAAAATTTCATTGCTTTCGAAAGCGTACGAGTGACTTGCATTGGATTTCCGCATCATGGAGGTCGATATCTTGATTGAGAAGTAAGCCGTTATGACGTAGCGCTAGGTCTAATGTCGATACTGTGTCTTGATTTAGTACTGCGTTAATCTAGCAGAATTCTGCCGGAAGTCAACCGAAGTCTGTACTGGGTCCTGTAGACCTGCGTTCTCATCTTAGCAAATACACCATTGGTATCTGAAGAAAGATGAAGATGAATTATTTTTTTCCGAAACCGTCTGTAACTTCTAAAATGAATAGTCATTGTGACTGGAAATGCCGTTTATGCAAAGGCAAACTTTGTTGCGTTCCAACAGTTATATGAATTTGCCCTCTCACCGTTTATCCTGCTGCCATAATTGGTTTATCTAGTTAAGCCTGACGAATCGATAACAGTATGTCAATTTCGCCATGACATCAATCTGTTAACTATTGATTGGGAACAACAGGCATTGTGCTTACTGAAGGTTTAAATGGTGTTTAAACTATGTTGAGTCCGTTTTTCCCAGGAACTCTTCTTGATCGATTCCGGTTGCACATATTTCTTGCAGGTATTGGATTTGGTCCTCTTCTACAAATTGTGTCGATAATCAATCCTGATACTATACCAACTGCCCTCCTGGGTAGCGCTTTGATTTTCGTCTCATTCACTTTGGCAGCACTATTTACACGAAAACGATACTTCATTTACATTGGTGGTGAGTTGTGTCTTAGATTTGAAACCATGCTTAGGTCTTTCATCTCTTTGTTTACACCAGTTTTTTGGGTAACATCATTGCATTTTTGTTTGCTTGGATCTGAATAAATTACATGTAATGTATGTTCATTATTCTTGTATAATAGGCATCACTACATTTATTTGTATTATTGCAGTTGGTTTTTGATATCAACCTATATACATTGTAAAGGTTTCACCTATAGTAAGGTTGTTATGTTTTCAAATCCAGTTTTCAAAAGTATTAAGATTTTAATTTGTAAAAAGATACGTAAAGAGTTCAACACCATTGCTATTTTCATAGTTCGCAAAGCTGTGTATTGTTGATCTTTTCAGGGTATGGTTTGAAGTATCAAATTTAGTTAGCTGTTATAGGAACGGATCAATATTAGTTTCGAATACGCTCATGAATATTTTTTATTGGTGTTGGGATGATCGAGTTTACATATGAAAGTCGTCTGTCGCAAAGATATACTACGACAAAATAATGCTGTGGATAGAATTTTCTTTAAACTTCAGAATCTTTAATACGCAGTTTTGGTAACGATATTGAGATCTGCTTATGAACTCACTGATAATGTAGCCTATTCACCATTTGAACTATTTCAGGGGGCTTGGATCTAGTCGTAGACATTTCATTTTCAATTTTCATATAATGGGCTGAAATCTTAGTGTGGGTTGTGAAAAATATTTCGGCATCACTCTCACTAGTTACGCTATCAGTACTTGCACACTTTTATTGGTTGTTTTACTGATAAAATATCTAGTCTTTCAACTTCTCATTTACCAACTAATAGCGATTTGAGAATTTCAACGTATCGAATAAGACAGTTGTTTTTTCCTCTCTATGGCTATGAATTAGCGTCATATGTATTGTAGTAGTTACATATAATGGGACGATAATTTTGGAAGTTTTCTACATATGCATAGTTAGGTTCTTTTTCTCTGTAAATAACCAGAGACGATTTTACACTTTTCACCTGATTAAAGTGAACTGGCAGAAATGTTTTGAGGGTGTTCGAAAAGCGAAACAAAATTTTTCGAAAAAACTACAATTTTGTGTAGAGTTCTCAAGGCAACAAAGATCAGTGTAGAACATCGCATACAAGTGCATCGGTCCAAACTGCTTCACTTCACAGTGGTACATAAAGAACAGTGGAACAGAAGAGAGTGATATCAAAGTGGACAAAGTTGTAAGAGAATAAACAATTTGAAGATGAAGGTTAGTGAAAATACCCAAGCTTCAGAAGATGTCAAGAAGCAAATACATCTGTACCACTGTCATCAATTTCCAGCCATGTTACTGAGATTCATCAACCATTGATTCCAATCTTTTCGGGGACCCCAGCCAGGTAGTCTGCATCTGTCCACATGGCTCGGACAAACAGTTAGAGATTTCATGAATTGTTTGGCTACCCTGAGCTCTCTTCCAGCATAATTTAACTTCCCTAGCATGTCATACCAAGGTAAGCGGCAGCTCGGTATGCACGGTACGTGCCTTAGCCACCTCACTCGGTGATGGCTCACAAACTCGTCGACTGGCTTAATAGCCTTTCTTAGTTTTCAGGTCCTAAATAATATGGCTTTGTTGGATAAAAAGAAAATAAAAAAGAATTTCCACCCAACGTGGGTCAAAAAGAAAGAAGATAATTAGGTAATTATTAGAAGATAATAATAATAATGATATCTATAGTTATAGAAAGTTGCACGTGGCACTATTAGAATAATCGATGAGTTCTACATACAGGTCACCAATCTGGTTTCTTCCCACCCTATAGGTAATGTGTTGGTAATCCGATCATCTAAATATAAGTAAACAAAGCTGGTTTTGAACTAGGAACCAATGGCTTGAAAGTCGATTATTTAAGCCAATGAATCATGCTTTCGACCATTCGTTTTTCTTAAAAAGGTGGAACAATTTGAACTACTACACATTGGCAAAAGTTGATTATGCTTGCGAAATGAAAACTCAAGACCACTTGGGAATATATAAGAGAACAAAGTGCAGCTAAATGCCATTCTTGACTCCACTTTATTCAGAAAGTATCACTGGATATCAAATTAGTTTAAATGGGCAAATAAAAATAAAATTAACGTAGTCTTCAGTTTCTAAAGAAGTCGAAATAGAGTTTATTCTACAGCAATGTGAATAACTAACTGCACGATATCATGACAATTGTTATACAATAGTCTAGTCTGATTTGTTCTCTTATTTTCTAGCTGCATTGATGTCTGCCACTAGTCTACTGGCTACTTTTAGCCTGATGAACTTATTTATCCGCTCTCCGGCTATATATGAGGCTGAACTTTACATCGGATTGGCTATATTTTGTGCTTTTGTGGTTTACGACACGCAGTTGATCGTTGAAAAACGTCGCTCTGGAGACACGGATTTCATATGGTACGTTCGCTTCGTTATCTCATGGTTGCTATACTTTTCATTTATAATTTTTGAAGACAACAAAGCGTTCATCATATTTTGTAACTGAAGACCATTACATTTTGTGAAAAGCGTATGGTCACCGGGAGTTTCAAAACAGGACACAACTCTATAACTTTGTTTACGTTCACACAATCAATTAAGTCACATCTTTTGTTTCCGTTTTTCAGGCATACTTTGGACTTGTTCATCGACTTCATTGAAATATTCCGCCATCTTCTCGTCATCCTCAATTCTAAAAGGGTATGTCGCTGCCAATGATTTATGGGCAATATTCATTTTACAAAATTCTAGTAAACTGAAGATTTTGTAGTTTATGCTAGATCGTATGTTAGTGATATCTGTCCTTACCGTTGCGTTTGTTAGCTTAGTAATACAAATTGAAGGGGATAATTCTGCTAATCAGTCGTCAGTGTTAAAAGTATCTTTCTCTTTCTTTTTTTTCAGAGACGCAACCGTGATGAAGAGTAGACGGTAGTATGCTACACACCCTTTTCAGTTTAAAATTAAGCCTACGTACTTAAATTTTCCAGTGGTATTTTCCACTGATACTATTTCATTTAAATTTGAATGTTCTCATAAAAATCTAACAAAAAAAATCTAAAATGTTTAAAAAGCAATCTGTTTTTGTTGATTTAAGATTTGAATGAATTAAAATGCATGAATATATTTTCTCTTGTCTATCATACAGTATCCCAAAATATTTCTGTTTTAAATGCTAAGGTAGTTGAAACTATATAATATTAAATGTACCGATATTTGCTTTATGCTCCAGAATATAGACTCTGTGAGTTAAAATTGTTTCTTCGATGTGTAATTAACTTTAAGCGGAAGTATTGAACACCTGTAATGGTTGTAGGCCGATACTTATTAGCTTTGTCTTCCTACTGATACAGTCAGTACCGGATACGGCAGTAACGTTGCCTAACCTCCTGTGGAAACAATCTTTGTTAAGTATTGCGTATGAACTGAACCCCTTAAAAAGCTAAATACCTAGTTGTTTTTAGACATTAAGTCGAAGTGTAACCTTGAAATCACTTGCAAGCTAAGCTATAAACCACAGTCAGTGTACATATTTAACTATATTTGAATACCTTGGTTGATGCAGACGATGATTGCTGAACCCGTTCCATTTGACCTCTTGTCTCAAACAATGTGTACACGAGTCTGAGTGGTACTTCTCGTTTTCTTAACGCTTCCAATATTGCTGACTAATCAGTAATGAAGAAAGAAAACCGGGCACCAGTATAAATAAGTCGGTTCATTCACGAATTCCACAGCTGCGGCAAGTCAACAGAAGTTAACAAAAATGCATTTAAAGCGTTTCACATCCAGTCATATGACGCACATCGTACAGCACACCGAAATTAAAGTACGATTTTGAGTGTAAGCATGTATCGTCGGCTTCTTTTAGTGCTAATTAAGATGGGGGTCCATGAAGACTTCTGCCACCTACAGCACCCGAAGTGCGTGTGTATGTAGTCAAGAATGGTGTTATATTTAGCGCTTTATCATAAAATTGTGAGCAAACCTTCGACTGACAAGAAAAATGTTCCATTATCAGCACTGAACCTTGCTACCCGTTACAGGTGATTTCTCTGAAAGCACTGACAAGAACAATTATTGTGACTGGGGATCGGTGTTGGGGATGCGCACCTAGCTCCCAAGTATTTAAATATGGGCCGTGTGCCTTCACGTTTCTGTCGCACTCCAAACGTTTCTGACCCAGCTGTGTCAGTCAACGTCAAAACCGAACACAGGCGAATATTATGGAGAATATATTCCCGACACAATCGAAAATTACAGCCGGGTAGGCCTCGCTCGAAAACGGTACGAAACGACTTATGGTCTTAACGTCAACTAAAAAACCCAAATAGTATACAATATCAACAAAGGTAAACTTATGATTCGTACGCATCTTTAAACTAATAGTCGGTTGCTGTGAAGACCTTGACCTCGTTAAAAAAAGACTGGGTTTACAATGATTTGAATTCCAACATCTAGGCAGGGGTTACATATTCTTGCTAATATTTTTCGTAAACGTGTTGCTTCAGTCTTAGGTGAGGGTCTGTTGAGTTCCTCGGCAGTGGATGCATGTTTGAGCCCGCTGCACCTACCGAGGTTTGGTAGGGCAGGTAGTATCAGTGGCTCTCACATGATAGGTGCAACTCATTGCCTTCTGCACGGATGTGTACAAAGTAGCGAAGTACATTTCGTTTTCTTCGATGCATGTCTTCACCATGATGCAGAATTTACTTTGATTTCTGAAATAACAGCAGCAAAGATTGGGCCAGATCAGTATTTTTGGAATATGAACATTGGGGTGACCACTACTATGAATTATGGAGTAATCCTTGGAAAACTGTTGAAGTTACGTACGGACTGCAGTCGCATCATGTTAAACAAGTGGATTGAAGTCAGATACGGGCCACCTTGGCTAAACTGAATGAAGTGACAAAACCCCATCAGGAGTAAAGTAGCTGGTGGACACTCCTGTCAGCTTTGGCCTGGGTGATTGCCACAAAACGTTTTTTGGCTACAACAGCATGAACGAAAGGCCATGGTTTTCCGTTTCACAAGTAACATGCTTCTCTAAGAAAAGTTGCAGCTTGCAGCTTTATTCGTGAACAATCACAAAGCTCTACAAGCAGTATATCCCTCTACAAACCTCATCAATATTCAAGACAGGTAGGAAAGTAAACATGTTGGTATCACCAAGCTCGATCCTGCTTGCCGTTGGATAACTTAAGTAAAGTACTATACTTACTAGTAGGAAAGGCGTGTGGTCGGTGACGGCCAGAATAGCTAATTGTCATTTTCTCCATATGGCTGGTAGGGGTGTCCGATAATTTGAGTGGAAGTGTATGATCCACCAGTAGAATAACCATGATGCTATAGGTTGTGAATAAATCTTACGTAAGCACCTGCGGATGTCGAAAACTAGAGCGCAAATTTGTCATCCGCTTTTAGATTCTTCACTGTTGATGTATCGTTTGCATAAGTTTGTCGCGTTACTTTGGTCTGGTACGCTCAAAGCAGAGAAAAATAATGCCTCTGTCGGCTATGCTGACTGCACTACATCCCGTGCTAATTCTGCGTATGCAGTATCGATAGAAACGATTCCTAAGTTAACGCAAGTTACTCTATGAAGGCCGAGTTTAAACATATTATTACTCGTCATACAGTGTCTATGAAACACTGAGCTGCGAATAGCTAGGGATGGGTTTCACAAACAGCTAAAACTCGAGATAGTCCAACCTTTAAGATGGTTATCAATTTCATGGTGCCGAAGAATTCAAAGAAGGGATGACCGGATGGAGACTATCGTACTTTGAATAAAAAAGAAAGTTGTAGATAGATAGGCAATACCGCACAATCATAACTTCCGCAACATCCATTGATATTTCGGGAAACGTATCTCGTACATACACATGATCTTCCCACCGAAGAGTCAATAAAAAAAGCCTACTCTTTTGTTATGTATTTGCATAGTAGTAATTTTCTGAACATGATTTTGCTGATTTACTTTCAACGTTTTCACGTGATTAGTCTCGTATACTTAATTTATTCACACGAGTCACGCAATTCAACCGTAGTAATTTCGTACGACAGAACACAGTATGGCGCTTGCTGTCTATATATTTTAGGCAATCTAAGTCGCCAGAATACAAAACACATCATAAAAATGGAAATCATTCCCATGCGCAAAATCAAGTGATACCATAATGGTTGGTTTCACTTAATAGAGTCCGACTTCTAAAGGCGAATAAGTTCTAATGGGTCTTGTTCCACTGCATGTACACCGTATGCGATCTCAGGTAGTTCATTTTCTTCGCCTGATCCTGATAAGAAGTCTGCCGAACAGTTTTCTTTCCCTGCCACATGGCCAATTGTGAAATCGTACTCTTGCAGTTGTAACATACAACGTGATAATTTCCTTCTGGGGTCTCTCGCTGTCTTTAGCCACTGTAGAAGTTTGTGGTCAGTTTCAGTATGGAGTCGTTGACCGAGGAGGTACGATCTCCATTTCTCAAGTGCCCAAACTATCGCCAGACATTCCTTTTCAACTGTACAATATTTCTGTTCTGCAGGTGTCAAGACGGCTGGCATACTCCACTACTCCCTCAGTCTGTCTCAGGACTGCACCTATTCCATAATCAGTTGCATCGGTGGGTACGGTGAATAGCCTCCCGGGTATGTGTAGTTTTAAAGTCATCCTGGTCATTCGGGAGTTCCTTGATGTGATCAAACGTTTTCTGTGCCTCTCTCGTCCACAGAAATTCGGGGTTGCTAAGTAGCTTAGATAAAGGTGCTGCTATGTCACTGAAAATTTTGAGGAACCGATTGTAGAATGCCGCTCTACCCAAGAACTGTCGCAGTTTCCTCTTGGAATTCGGCACTGGAATAGTCCTAACCGTCAGAATCTTCTCAAGTAATGTTTTATTTCACCGTCCCAACTTTATATCCTGGCAATGTAACACTCTTCTTGGCTACCTGAGATTTTGTCCAAACTCGTCGAGCGTCTTAAAACAGTTTCCAGGAGTTCTAGATGCTCTGCTTCCGTCCGACTGTACACCACCTAATCATCACCGTACACCTGCGTTCTCTAAATTCTTCAGCAACAACATCATCAACCGTCTAAGTGTGAATGGCGTGCCTACCGGACCAAATGGCATTCGCTTGAATCCGTATTATTTTTTGCCCACAATAAATGCGGTTTTCTCTTCATCGCCTTCTTTTATTGGTAGGTGTCAGTAGCCTGAGCGGAGGTCCAGAACTGTAAATACTTTTGCATTCTGCAAACGATCCAGTGTTTCAACTACCGTAGGCATGGCACGCGGCTTCAGTTGCGTTATGCTATTTAACTCTCGGAAATCAACGCAGAATCTATGTTCCCCATTTGACTTACAATACCTTTGAATCAACGAGTCTAAACTTCCTAGCTATCTACTGATCGAATCTTACATTTGCGCACTATGCCGATGTCGCTTGTAATTCCTTAAGGTAAAAATAAAATGTACACAGTCAAACATGTCAGCAAAAAACCTAAACCAATTCGACTAACAAAATTGGAAGAAAACGTTAAGATTTCACTACCAGATGTTTTTTCTATCAATGAGAAACAATAGACTATAAAATTAACTATATAATTAGGCATTAATCACAGATGAAATCTTGAAGTGTTGGATGCGCGAATACACTTTACACATAGATTGAAACTTAGTGTAACAGGAAAAGTGACAGTGAATCACTTGGTCTATATACGAGGCGGTTAATGATCGTTCAACAGCGCTTGCAACACTTGATGAATTGTAACATCTTGGCTGCTCTGCATGTGATTAGTTCTCGCCATCGACATTTCAATAGGCCAACGATACGATCTGTGGAATGTGATATCACAGTATCTTCCTCTGCCTTTTAAAAAACATAATCTTCACCTCTTAACCAACTAGGGTACGTATATTCACATATCTATTGTGCAAAGCTACTTATTTTTGTCTGATTAAAATTCGTGGAGATGGGAAGTGGAAGTATCCTATCATTTCGTTTCTTACATCAAGTGCGTCTTGGATACCGTCAGCTGATTATCAGCCATTTTCAGATTATTGTGGTAGGCGAATCACTACAAAACCAATCCTGAAACTTATCAGCATTACCTTTGACTTCAGTATATATGGACAATTCAAGCAATGCGATACGTTGAAATAATTAGTCCCATTGTTCAGCTAAGCCCACTTGTTCTAAATTCTCAGACAATCAGAGTTGCCTTAAAGCCAAATTAGCTGATATTATTCATCAATTTCACAATCCATATCTGAGGTATCGTAACTCCTCAGCATTGAAAGGATCGCGAAGTAATCCTTTCATTATCATCCTTATGTCCGAAAAAGGATCATTATAAGTGTACAATGTTATCCATCCTCAGCGATGAAAGTAATTTATGGCAGATGCTGCTGTTCACTGAATATGTAAATTGGAACGAAAAATAAAATCGATCCTATTGAAACTGCTCAACATGAATGATATTAACAAAAAGGATTTGAATATCTATACTTATACGGACTTCCCAGAGTACATAAAGCTAATAATTCACTCCGTCCAATATTGCCTATTTCAGTCACCGATACATAAATTAGTAACAATTTCTAATCCTATTAGAAGCCATTTGAAAGTTTTCCTTGAAAGATACAGCTGGATTTGTTGACATATTAAATTATATCAATATCAGGCATAAGACTATGTATTTATTTAATGTGAATTCTTTATTTACTAATATACCATTGACCAAGACTATTGATACTCTTTATGATTACACATCTTCCAAAAATCTTTACCTCCTATTCCCCTTGCAACTCTCAAACACCTATTGTTATTATCTACTGATAACATCCAGTTCAAACTCTACGACAAATATTTTCGACAGATTGATGGTGTTGCTTATTCTCAGTGACCTGTTGGGGACATCACGTACCAGGCCCTCAAGTGGAACTCAAAGAGGAAATGACGAGTTGGGTGTCCGAGGGTGACATAGAGGAGATGGTGTTAGGAAGAAATGAGAGCTTCTGGGCAGTCGTAGAGCCAGGTTCATTCGTACTTACACCCATATTATTAGTGGTGGTGATGTGACCTTTTCCCTACTCTTGTTTTTGTTTTGCCCTTGTTATCTTTCTTAATTATAATTCCATTGGCTGAATAAACCGTCCTTAGTTATGCATAAATTACTCGACAAGTTTATGTGTGATCAGATTGTTAGAAATGTTTAGCGTCAGTACGTCACATGTTTCAGATAATCTCCCTTTTCTCATTACGCTATTTAAGAAGATGAGTATTAGATAAACCACCACGGACATGAAGTTTATTTGATATAGAAAACAACAATTTGATGGTTATCAAATATTACACCAATAAGAACAATTTCCTAGTATGACCTTGAAAAGTCACGAGACAATATGAGTATGCTTAAATGATAATCGAATGACTAATTCCTATGGTATACAAAATCAGTACCTAAACGTCTAGGTAATAGGAGTTAATTTTTAATAAAACTATGCTCTCAAGTTTTCAATGGTTCTCCAACTGATGTCAGTCCGCGATGATTACCAACCTGGAATCAAAAAAGGAACTCAAAACAGCATCTCATGTTATTGAATAGCAGAATCTTTCTCTGTGTATTAAAAATGACCTAAATAAAAATGATAACTGAAACATTTCTAATTCTTTCCGACTTACCAAAGTGAAGGCATATCTCACTGGTTTAGGTATTTGGCTTTAAATCAATCAGTCCTGAGGTTCAACCCACTTAAATTACTTCTCGCTGGACAGCCATGTAGTACTATAGGCTCTCAAAAACTAAACCTAGATCATGACTAGTGGGCTGCGTAACTGATTATTAATAAAGCATTTCATAAGAACCAAGTGATCTGACCAATTACATTGAGCTACAAGGTCCAACTGCTGACCATATTTTTATTTCACTTCAATCACCATGGGTTTTGTCCGACTACCATGTGAAGTCGTGACGCTTTGCTACCGCTTGATCATATTCACACTGATTACCTAGTCAGGACTTCTCATACCAATCAAAATTTGAGTTAGAGGGGGAGAGCATCATAGTGATTATCATTTTGACTATCTGAGATAGCCCTGTGATTTGGCAGACTAGGATTTATGCTGGGTGATGATTGAAAGTGAAATGAAAATTTGGAACACGACCGGATTCAAACCAGCGACCACGGGCTTCCGACCCGATGCTCTACCAACTAAGAAGTCCCGACTAGGCAGCCAGTGTGAATACGATCAAGCGATAGTAATGTATTACGAATTCATATGGTAGTCGGGCGAAATCCCACCTTGTGATTGAAGCGAAATAAAAAAATCTGGTCAGCAGTCGGACCTCGTAGCTCAGTTTGTAGAGCATCGAACGACAACCCAGTAGTAGCTGGTTCGAATTTGGCCGCGGTTCAAATTTTTATTTCACCTTCAATCATCACCCAGTATAAATACTAATCTGCCAAACTACGGCTATCTTATCTATCTCAGATAGTCAAATGATAATTACACTGAATCAATTTATTGTGAATTCATGACAAGGTTAACCTGTCTTATCAATTCTATCTCATAATGAACATGAATTTTCGAAGAATAACAGTCTATGCATGCATAGACTTTTTGTTAATACCGATAACATCATATTTTGAAATACAATACACCATCATTTGCATAAATAAAAACTCATGTAATCAAATATGAACCAAAGATACATACAAACTGACATTTTCCAAACTTTCATACAATTGCTATATTAAAAAGTCATACGAGAAACAACTTTTCTTTTTAATCATAAGAAAAAAACAAGACAACAAATTATTAATCGGAAACAACTTTCAGTTACATAAGCGTGAAGAGATAGATTTAAATGATAGTCAAAATGAGTGAACAAATTTATTATGGGACAGTCGAAAAAAAATCATCATATGTGTGTAACTTGAACATTAATGAATAGGTGAAAAAAAGACAGACAATGAGATAAACGCGATAGGGGCACATCTTGGAGATAGACAAGCAAAGAGAAGAAACACAAAAAATTTCTACGAAAATGAGATTCCAACCAGACAAAAGTATATTCATATATGTATTAAACTAATATAATATACATAAATTAGGCCTCCTTAAAATTTTATCAAATTGATTATTAAGAATGGTAGGTAAATCAAAGTATCAACTAGATGAAAAATTTTTCGTATATCATCTACTTTGCGATAGTAATGGAACACGTTTTTCTCATATTGACGAATGAATAGAATGGGAATTATATTCTTGAAAACTGTAAGCATCAATATTATTGCTTCACATTTGCTCGTAGACGAATCTCGTCAATTTTTTGATCTCTGGTAAATAAAAAAATAACATGAGAACAGTTGAGTGAATAATTGTAAAACTGTTACATTGAAGGTTACAGTCAGTTTGTTTGTGTGAATATTTCATTAACGCTATTTATCTTCAACTCATTTTTATGTGGAAATAAAAAGGTATTACTATGTAGCAGTCCAACAGTACGTCAAGTGGAAGATAAATAAACAAAGAAGAATCAATCAAAAGTATGACAAATAAGAGAAAGGCGTTGTGTCGATACATCTGTACCATTGGGATCACTTCTGAGACATAACATCTACAATTACTGGTTCCTGGTGTCACGAAGATGCCTATCGGGAAGTCATCATTCCCCTACACAGCCCAGACTAATAATCAAAGCCTTCAGAGACTGATCTCATCTTTTAGTCTCACCAACCACTAACCTTTTACCAGACTATCCCAAACTCAGTTACTAGTGTGCAACGGAGCAGACAGTGGTTAGGCATGTCCAAAACACGTTCCACATGAGTCAATAAAGATTCAAAACCTCATTGGATGACCTTCCTCTTCGGCCTAAAACTTAACTTCTACATCACCGATGTGGTGAAACCACGAGACATGATCTATGCTACGAAGGTAACAACGGTTGAACAACTGAAGCTTTCTCATGCCCCCCCCCCCTCCCCATAGTCATATTGAACTGCAGTGCATTACAATCGACTTTTAATAGGCAATCGGATATCATGGAGACACCACAAATAGTGTAAGTCGGTGGAAACCAAGCGAGCCTTTTGTATCCGTACGCGAATTCCGTTGGTTAATGACCCACAAGAAGTGATCCAACTTCCCAAGTCAGCGAAGTGATCAATGCTCTCAACCTTTTCACTCTCTATTGTTACATGAGGCACCAATGAAGATAATTTTCGGAGTAACAGTTTACATTTGAGTGACGAGAAATGTACCCAAAACATTCTCAAGGTGCCCAAAAGACTGCGTTCTGTCAGCGTCTTCACCTAACATAACTGTCATTTGAGTACTCTAGATTTACTAATCATTCTATTGTGATACGATCAATCCCTCCCTGTGGAGTCAGTCAAACAACCAGAGATAGACCTCCATAAGTACATCTATGATAAAGTTGAGGAAGAATGGAGAGAGTCGACACCCATGATGGATACTACGATGTACACAACTCACTGGGGTCACTAACACGCCCAATCGTGTGCCTGTGTTTCAGAACCCGTGAATTAAGGGCGAATATCTGGTCGATACATCCACGACCAGGTTAGAAACCTAGTTGGTTTCCACGGGTTTACTGTTCCCGAGCTCCACACAAATGTCTGATAACTATAGAACCTAGAATTTCGGACACTATTTTTGTCAGTATAATCCTTTGTGGTTATCATAAGACGACATATCACCCTTCTAGAGAACTTGGACAACAGCAATGGAGACCAGTCAGAGGGAATCATATCTGACTCCCGAACACTACTTAAAGCATCAATTAATTTGACCAACAATCGCTTACCAACATCACTAAATACCTCAAGTACTAGCCCATCTAGTACTGCGACTCTTCGTCGTGTCAAGCCACCTACAGCTTTCTCAACTTTTGGCAGGGTTGGAGGTTCTATCTCAATGCTCCCACTCAGGGTGTCACTAGATAACGGGTAGCGGAATAGTAGTTGGAGGCCAGTTGAACTGTTCCTCTGAGTGTTCCGCGCATTATTCCTATTGTCTGCCCTGGAAGTGAATCGCATACTCATACTTCTCCGTTGTAGCCTAACTAACCATTGATGTATACGTCCCGGTTTCCCTCATCCATCTAGACACCTGTCAACAACTACCTAGAAAATCTGAAAACTAGATTTATATCGCAGCGAAAATTCCCAGTGACATACAGTTGAATTAGCTGCCTTAGGTTTACTACGCTAGTATATAAGTTTGTAAACATGACATTACAGTTGGAGAAGCCTATCTGATGATGAGAGCTTAGTAATTTAAGAACAATTATGACAGTCTGGGAAACGGAATAGTTGTAAAAGTCAGAGTGGATAATTACCGAATTCTTAAACGCCATAATAATAATGAATACGAGGGATGAGTAACTATGTCAAGTGGGTAGGTTTTAACATGTTACGTAAGACCAAAATAGGGACGGAGAAGTAGGACAGATACGAGGACAAATGCTTATTCTCATATAGTTTATAAATCTAAGACCAGGTTGTGTAGATGGCTAAGGTATAGACAGTGAGTCTATACAAAAATTTTTTCAATAAACAGTTTACGAATGTTCCAATGAATTCCTTCGTATGTAAAACGTGTATACTTACAGCATTGATGAGATAAGAAACAATGAAACAAATGACTTTAAACGACTTGATTCAATGTTCAGAATAAACAACTTTTGGAATGCAGCTATTTGTTTGCTCCTTACTCAAGTATACAACGTGATAGGCGGGGGACAGGATCAAGTAGACTGCTTTTTTAAACTTGATTGCTAACACCACTTACTCAATTTTAATTTGTGTGTATGTGTGCGCGCATTAGTTTACTTCGCTAGACTGGTAGGTCGAATTCCAAACTAACGCTTAATATTTAATGTGACTCAATCAATCTGATCGACTAATGACCATCACACAATCCAGTTAACTATATATCAAAAGATTGAATTGTAGGTCAAATGATATTCATTTATAAGCAAACTAATGTAACTAATGTAAAGTAATTGTTACCTGACATTAACATGTAGATTTTTTTTTAAAGTTTTTTTCTATCACGGGTCAACAACCGCTAGACAACCATCGAAAAACCGCGTCTGTTTAACCAATAGTAAGAGTTAGTGGAATTGTCGTTTCTTTTCAATTTACTCCCTCGCAACCTTGGCTGTATGATATTTTATTATCATTATTTGTCCCTTGAGTTCCTAATGGAACATAGGGATTCAGTAGCACGTCTGCATTCCAGTCTGTTCTCTACAATCTTTTGAACCTGGCTCCACAACAGCTCACAAGCTCTCATTACCTCCTCGCACGATCTCCTCCATGTCACCCTCGCCTCGGACGCCCAACTCGCCGTTTCCTATCTGGGTTCCACTCGAGTGCCTGGTCTGAAGCGTGATGTCCCCAATCGGTCTTCTCAGTGTATGCCCAATCCAATCCATCTCCACTTCCTCCTGCATATTTGTTGGGCGATAGGTTCATTAACAAGAGTGGGCAGTTGTTGATGAATGTCTGTAGTTTATTGGAAATCCCTTTCGTGACGCGCCAAGTCTCTGAGCCATACAGAAGCACTGACTTGACTGGGTTGGTGTTGAAAATCTGTATCCTGTTCCACATGTTGAGTGCAGGAGATCTCCACACTGGTTTCAGGGTAATGAACACCTGTCTTGCTTTTCCGATTCTGACTTTGACGTCCTCGTCCGTCCCGCCTGTAGTTGAAACAGTGCTGCCTAGATAGGTGAAGGAGGTTACTTCCTTTAAGTTTCTCCCGTTGACGGTGATTGGAGTTTGTTGTTGGTGCTGGTGATGTTGGTAAGGTATCTTCATCACCTCCTGTCTTCGCTGCCTCCTCTGTCAACTTGTTAGTTTTCGCCTGTAGATCTTCAAGTTTGTGTGACATTGGATAAAAGTCATCGGCGAAATCTAAATCTTCTAGGTCTGTATGATATAGTGAACACAATACCTACATTTTACATCGTGTATTACTATTACATTCTATTCTAGTTTTGTAATCCTCTCGTCAAGGTGAGGAAGTCACTAATTAATCATTTGGTGAGAATAAACAATAACCCACTTCTCTGAAGTTCTATCAATACATGAAATAACGCCACCAGTGAATATTCGTACTTAAACTTAAGTTGACTAGATAGCCCAGTAACAGAAAACAGCTGATCAAAACTCTCAGGTTATTAATGCTCTTTCGTGATGTGCAGACGAACAAAAAAGATTACTCTGTGGAGGAATCAATCAAAATGAACTCCACGTTATCACCTTGACAGATGGCGGAGCAGCCAATCAATACGATTGTCTTAAATAGTCAACCATCTATATATTAGATATATTTTCCTTGTTTTGGTCTTCGGTATTTCGACACGAATACACGTCTATCGTGTCTTCTCCATTAATTAGTCGGGTCGGGAATCAACTAAGAATTTGTTGAGTATTGGTGTCTGACACTTGACATCAGTGCATCGTTAGCGACCACAGCATATAGCAGTTTTCGAATCATAACAGTGGCAACGGGAATGGGATATTGGGAAACGGATCCCTCGAAGTTGCACAACTTCCTCCACACAACATATGAGAATAATCGAGATACTTACGCAATCCAAAATTTCTGCTACTGAATCACCACCTAATACACCAGTTCTAATAGCTCCTTCAGTTGATGGCATCGTCAATACCATCAGTGAATTCCACTACCATCCTGATAACAATGACATCGATGCCGTGACTGTAATGCTGGGAACCATAAGGATGGTTTTTGCCACCAACACACATAACGATGTGCATAAAGATCATCTTCGAGATGGCGCGTGGATCTCATTCTCGATCGGCAGGTATAGGTATATGTCCTGTGTTGACAGCTGATTTTCATGCTCATTCACCTGCACCCGCACCTGCCCGCCAATAGAATATCGAGAAGACTACTGATAACCCAGTAAGCAAGGAGAAACTCTCTGCATCGGTCAGATAGATGCAAGAAAAAGACAAAGCGGCTCAATGTGACCCCAATTATCATTCTTTCGAAGACGGACGTAATATGGGGATAGAGAGAAAAGACTAGTGTGGAGAGGGACTAATCAAAATGTACTTTATGTTATCACTTCGACAGATGGTGGATCAGCCAATCATTAGGATTATTATTTTAAACAACCAACTATCTACACACACGTTTCTACACGTCCATCCTGTCTTCTCCACTAATAAGTCGGGTGGGGGGATCAACTAGGAATTTGTTGAGTGTTGGTGTCTGATAGTTGATATCCGTGCATCGTTAGGGGTTATAGCATATAGCAGATGTCGAATCATAGCATAAAGGCGTTGAATATCTAAACCGATGACTACTTCTGGAGCAGAGTGTATGTGGTTATGTTGTTGTTGTTGATGTTCAGGTGTCTCCAAATACTAATTTTTCGTAGCAGATGTCGAATCGTAACACTTCATCTGATGTCGATCTATGATGAAATCTTCGTTCGAGTCAATTAATTCCCCACAAATGTCTAGAGCAAATATTGAATCAACGGTAATCGGAAGGTTAGCAAGCAGCCAAATAAATTCTCGCAAATTGCTGAGAGACTTGAGTTTTACCTTTTTACCTTATCTGTGACCTGAAAGTCTATCTAACCAATAGTGAGAGTTAGTGGAATTGTGCTTTCTTTCCAATCTACTTCCTCACAACCTTGGTTTTATGATATAGTGAACACAAAACCTACATTTTTATATCGTGTATTATTATCATATTCCTTTTAGAACATTTTATTTTCTGAATTACTAATTCATCTGTAGACAACATAACAACCCTTATAATCAAGGATAGGTGTGAGCATGATATGCATTTTCATTAAACATATTCACTGAAAGTAACTTCTGAATAAAATAAGCTTTGGAAAACTTCAAAGTAAACACTTCAAAAGATGCAAAATAATTACATAATTTTACTAATACAGAACAATATTGTTTATATTCAAAAAGGAATGATAGTATAGCGTCATCTGATATACACTTTTTTCATAAATTATAATCGGATTCTATAATCAACTTGTGTAATTACGTATTCATATTGAGAAACACACACAAAAACGGGGAAAGTATCTTTTTAAAATGGTTCGATTCAACACCTTATGGTATGATATATTGTTGTAACGAAAAAGAACGACAGATCGATAAAAAGCATATTTAACAATCCTTTACCAAACAGTCTATTTTAAAATACTACCATTACAACTTTGTTTTTAACCTTTACAATAAAGTATCACATCTAATCTGTTCAGTGATGATTAGTCAATTGGTTGAAAATGCATAAATGACATCATATTGGCTTCAAGTTGATACTAACCATGGATTAACACAAGCAGGACCACTGTTTCGTCCTATCATAGGACTCCTCAGCAGTGCGCACCCACTTCCCCGCTGGATATGGAATACAAAAACATCCAGGTTTCGTAGCTATTCGTTACCATTGAGTCACTGTGTCGGAATTCAAAAGTTCACATTTCCTGTCTGTCAGTTCAAGAACTGAATAACTCTAGCGTTTATCAGTATCTTGCTTCGAGATGAGATTCCCGAAGTTCTAACGAGAAGTCGGCACCGGTGGGGCCAAACACGTCGGACGTGAGGACAGTTACTGAACAACAACGTCGGACGGTGTCGGTATATCGTCAACTGACAGAAGTAAGAAATGTGAACCACTGCATGCCGACCCAATTGTTCAATGCTAACTTTCTGGCCTCAGAACTTGAAGGTCCTGGGCTAGATCACTGACGGGGTTGTCGGTAAGTACTGCTGGGGAGTCCCATACAAGAAAGAAAACATTGCCCAGTGTTCCCCGGTTTCTAATGTTCCTCCAACTGATGTCAGTCTATGATGAATACCAGCTCGAGATCAATAAATAAGTCCCCATAAACTTCCAGACTGACATCACTTTGAATTTATAAGTTATTCTGTATTGTGATCATAAGTAATTTAGAGTTAGGAATACGTGAGATAGAAAAGACTACAGTCAAAGTAGACAAATCAGTTGGCAATTATTCGCCGTAAGTATGGTATGTGCTTTACACCATCAAAGTGCAAAGTACTTCGACAACATTGGCAGCACCCTGTACATGTGCTCACCCCTCGTCGTCAACCGTTAGAAGTAGTTGAAAAGATAGTGTGTGATGAAATCCCTAACAGCATATCGAAAGCCAGAGTGGCTTACGCCAATCTGGGTCACCTGTTGCACAGTCGGGTGGGGTTTACAACGCTTCCAGGTGAGCACCTCTCCTCTACGCTTGTCAAACATAAACCCCTCCGAGATGAACATCTGTCACGACTACGTGTGTTCCATCATCCTTGTCTCCACAGGATTCCTCGTATCCGCTTCCAACACCATCCAACTAACTCTCTGGTACAATAGCGTATGTTTAGACATGATGCAGATCGTCATTCACTCAGTCAAGTCATCTGGAAACACCGGCTTCCATGACTTCCACATGTGTTACGCATGTCGTCCCAACGGCTTCCATACCCTTCATTGTTTGATAGTTCTCGGACTGGATGCAACAAGCACAGTGGTGGTCAGTGTATAACAACATCGCGCCACACAAAGAACAATAGTTGTATCGGGTTAGCATCTGTTATTAGTCCATCACGATTCTCTGAGTGGGATCCCAGAGATCACGCAACTCAGTGACTTGAGACATTATCAGATATTGTTCAGAATCGAAACCAGTGTCAGTCATGCTGTAGCTTCTGCTGATGGAAAGTAATGAATGTTCTCTTTAGAATGTATCTTAATGGACTGCCCTTCAAAGCATGCTTTTCACATTGTTTTTCTTTCTTGCTTACCCACTACCCACAGTTTATGTCTTCACAATGTTGTTATACTATTTTGTGCGGCGCACTTCTAGGTGTGCTTGCTGTAACGTGTTTGTACTTCAATAATCATAGTAATAATAAATGTGAAATCGTAGTGTTTACTAGAATCAAAAAGAAAAACTCTAATCGTCAGTGGAAGAAGTCAACTGAATTTTTCCATTGCTGCAATTAAAGAAGCACTAAGCTTTCTCATTACTGAAACCTTCCTGATAGAAAAAGTATGACGAAGCTTGGAAACTAGCGGGAGCTGATATAATGCACTCTAGATAGCGATACTAGTTAACATGTTCTCGTCGCAGACATGCTCTCCAAAGAATACGAATATTATGTGGAAAGCCTATATAAATTCAACGAAACTACTACTCTTCCAGTTATTACACTGTAGTATGACGTGTTGAAACTCGTTAACGAACAATTACTAAATCATTTGCACGGAAGTGCTCTTTCTACGATGACAAAAAATAGTTTCCGAGAACAACGCCTCAGTAGAATGAATCTTTTTTAATTTCAGAGATAGTAGACTGCAAATGAAAGAGTCATTTTTGAAACTCAACAACACTTCTGACAAGGTGTTTGCCCAATAAGAAACCCTATTGGTTTTACATTGATGGCGGCAATAGAACGTGACAAGTGGGATTAAGGTTAATGGGATAGTCTGAACGATAATCGATAAATACCAGGCTCTCTAGAAAATTATCCTAAGACCTCTTCCCTTTCTTCTATAAAATAATGGACTGTTAATAAAATGGTCAGGGGATTGTCATCGCCACTTGTTGGTGACAATAAGATTTCGATAGTTATTCGTATGATGTAGATAGGTTTCTGATCCAAGCTGGCTTTGATGAACTGGCCGAATCTGCTAAACGACGGATGGTCTTCTCCATCTCACGCTCAGCCCAACTAGTCGTTTTCCATTTGGGTTTCACTCGAGAGACTGATCTGGCGCATGATGTCCCCAAACGGTCTCCTCAGGGAACGTCCAATTCAATCCACCTCCACTTTCTTCTGCATATTTGTTGGGCGATAAGTTCTTGGTTAGTTCGTTGCCAGCCAGTCGCTGGCCTCCTGGTGGTGTTTGTGGACGAGTTTCAGGTGGTGGTGGTGGTCGATTCAAGAGTTTTCTGAAGTGGTTACCCCACTGTTTCCTTTGTTTCTCCTCTTTGCTGACTAGGTTCCCTTCATTATCACTCACTGGTTTCGTCTGCGTTGATCTCTTCCCTCCCGGATAGTAACCTGGTTATTTGACACAATGTTGTCAGGCCTCTGTCTCTCCTACCAGCAGCCTGTTCTGCTTCACCTGCCAGTGTGTCGTAGAAGTGTCTTTTGTCTTTCCACGCAATCTTCTTCAGTTCTTTGTAGTGTTTTATAGGTTTTGTTCAGTTCCTCTTTTCGTTGTTCATCCTTGCACTACACTGCACTGGTTCATCTTCTGCTTCACCATCACCATCTTCCTCTCCCTCGTCCATCAGCTTCCATGTATCCGTCGAGATCCATTCCATTCCTTGCCTCGTTTCTTCTTCCTTCCTAATACAGTTATGAAGGTTTCTTTCCACATCTCTTTTAAAGAGTTCTAGTGTTTTTCGAGGCAGGTTTCTTCAGGGATGTTGTTTAATTTCTCCCATTTTTACCGATGACCGGCTGACGTGATGATGTCCTTTGAAGTTTCGTACTTCAGTTTCTGTTCTGAGTGCTGAACTTGAACTGTGGTCTATCACCAGCTTCTGTGAAGGGTCTCACCTTGATTTTGAAGTTTCTTTGCACTGGATAGTGAGAGGTGTGAACCTGCATCTACTCCCCTCCCCAGTAAGTTGCGTCTCCATCTCCACTTTCTTCACATTGAGATGAAGTCGATATGATTTTTAGTGTGTCCTGGTGTCTTGTGAATACAAATCCATGTCGCTTTGTGGATATCCTTGTGCTTGAACACACCGCCTTACTCCAATCACCAAATCGTTGAATGCACAGAATTCTGCAAATAATTCTCCATTCTCGTTCATTTCACCGAGAGCTTCTCAACCCATGGTTAGTTCTCTTCCTGTGTTGTCCGCTCCCAGTTGGGCATTCATGGCACCCCATCCTATTAGAATGAATTTTGATGTCTCCATCTGGAGTGGGGTATTGTGCAGTATTGATTGTAGCTGTCTATAGAATTCCTCCTTCTTCTCTTGATCTTCATTATTTGTAGGTGCGTAGCGTAGCATTGTATGATTGTAACTTTCCTTCCTTTTGAGTTGAACCTTTCTGTCATGATCCTGCAGGGGGAGACTGGTTTCCATTGTTTGACAGCCTTGGACGTTCTTGGGGACATCGTGATAGCCACTCGAAAACCCAGTGTGCCCGTGGTTGTCGTCTGGATGACAATATTGGAGTGGATTATTGACTCTCCAGTTGACAGTTGAGTGAGTCCACTTCTATTCCATCTGCAGATTGCTAGCACTTCTATGCTATACCTTCTCATCTCTATGGCAATCTGGGCAGCTTCATACATTGTTCGGACATTCCACGTCCCCATTCTTACTTTCGCTTTTATCGAGAGAGAGAAGATACATCGGCCAATTGGCTTCTCGAAGACTTTCACCAACTGGCATCATTTCGTCTCCCCGATTCAAGCGAGGAATAAGTTTGTTTTTATTTTCTATATTTTGCCTGTGCTTTGCGGTTTCTTTAGCCACTGGATTGATTTTACAGGGTAGGGTTGCTAGCCCTATGCTCAACCTCCCTCTTTATCCGGGCTTAGGACCGGCTAGTAACTAGTGAACTAGTTAACCAGGCGAGGTTCTTTGGTGTGCTTGATGTACCACATATGTGTTCTGATAATGATAAACAAAGGTGTACGGAAGGAGAATAAATCCAGAAATTTAAGGTTAGTCGAACTATTCAGGCTTTCAACCATCTCAACTACTGATTCCTATTGTCTCGGGTACTCGAACCACATTGTTTAATGTTTTAAACCAGAAAATCTTAGTGAATTCAATACTCAAGATAATAAAAAAGTTAGAAGATATATATAAGTAATCATGAAAAGAAAAATGCAACACAATAAATAATAATGTAGCAACCTGGCAGGGATATGAACGACGTCCAAGTAGGTGATATGCAAGGCAAAACACAAAACGCTAACAAACTTATTTACAATACCTAATGTTAATTTAACTTATCTATAAAAATCCTAAACTTTCTGTAACACTACATAGTCTTAAAAAACCAACTTCAACTATCTATAGTACACAATTTTCTTAAAAGTACAAACGTAAACTTATTCAATAAATAGTTGAATGTTTCAATTCTATTCATTATATAGAAATAACTAGTCTATTGTATACAAATGACCGATAAAGTTCATTAGTATAAAAACTTCTGAAATTTAGTTGATCGATATACGCATCATTCAAAAGCTTGACGAAAATGTTGTTTACAGTAGTATATTCCTTAAAAAGTTTACAACTTTACAAATAACCCTCAACAGGTTTAGTTCAATGTAATCAAATGATACAACCTTAAAGGTATACCATATGTTTTATCAATAAACAAAGGAGACTGTAGTTAACTATTTACTAAACAATCTCAAGGTGAAAATAACACTACTACATTCTAACCAATTAGGAAATTCGATTGCATATTTTTATATAAATTATTCTATATATTAAATAAAGAGAAAAATACAGTTTAATAACCTCGTGTAAGTTCATACAAGTGATTACCTTGACAATCGAACCTCCATAGATGGAGTAACATTCGAACTAGTAAATAAACTGCGCACCTAGTTCAATATGCTACAGTTGTTCTGTATTTAAGTCGTCTACGGAATAGAATATATACTTTTTCTCAACTAAATACATCGCTAAACAGTTTTTAACTCATTATAAGCATTCATTACTTTCATCCTGACTTATCATAATTTATTGGTTAGTCTCACTGGGACTATTATATGTGATACCAACAACTCTACTTATAATCAACGCATTGAGTATCTCTACATGTTTTCCAATTTTAAACTAGCTAAAGTCTGTACGTAGTCTTCTGTAAACCAGAGAGCAGGTTGTGAATCAGTATATACACAGAGCAACTAGTTATAAAATCTTGACACTTGGAAGATTCTGGGCGATATGGCTAAGAACCGATCTAAGTGGCGCAAATGTATTCATACATTATCCTCTTTTAATTGTCAGTATTCTTTCATTCCTTCCTACTCTCTTCTGATGACATTCTACGACTTTTAACTGCTTTCTTTGTTTCTTTATCTTCCATCGTGGTCCATTCTCGCTTGATGTGTGAATATGAGATGTAACAACTTGGGTCATTACGCAGTAATGTCACGACTTTTGTAGATACTACCCATCTGTTCGGTGACAAACTTACAACAAACATTCTCTAATTACCAGTCAAAATGTTCAGAAAACCCTGTGACTGACTGACTGACTGGCAAAACCAACGTAGAACCTTGCACACAGGTCTATCGGCTCAAGTTCTCACACTTCACAGCAGTATACCAAGAATAGGTGGATAGAAGAAGAGTGATATCAAAGAGATAAAGTAGTGTAAGAGAATAAACAATCTGAAGATAAAGGTTAATGTGAATATTCAAGCTTTAGAAAATGGCAAGGAGTTAATACATCTGCGCCATTGTGACCGATTTCTAGCCATATCATCAAGAATCCTTGTATCCTTTAAGTGCCTTCACCAAAACAAGAATAAAAATACAGACATTGACATCAGGTTGACACAGCATTACTCTCTAAACTTTCTATTTTGTGATTTGGATTGTATGCCGAAATGTAGTCTACTTATACTTAGTTATTCGAGATACTAAACATACATAATCCAGGAACAAAAATATTATTGAAAGTATGAGTATTTCTTTTTAACTTCCACTTCAAAACTTGAACCAGTGTACGAACATACGACTGTATGATTTACTATAGGGATAGATTCATGTGGAGCTGTAACTCACTGGTTTAGATAGTTGACTTCTAATCAGTGCATCACGGTTTTGAACTCCGCTTCACATACCGAGGTTTACGCAGACACGGTTAGGTGTGGCTCAGTTTCCACCGCACAAGCGTGCATTTGGTTGCTGAATGTATTTCGATAACTTCATATGCAGTAACTGTTACCTAAGAAATACCACAAACAGATGACTGAGGATTCTAAATTCTTCTTGAGGTCTTTCTGAATACTACTGATAGTTCATATAACTTTCTAGTACGATAAGAAAAGATAGATAAGTCGCTATGAAAAAGTTGGAGACAACCTAAGTAGTACGCTGACTGCTTGGGATTTTCTACTTTTCTTTGTTGTCTGAAGAGATTATAAACAAAGTTTAAACCACTCCCAACTACGAAAAATTAGTATTTGGAGACACCTGAACATCAACAACAACAACATAACCACATACACTCTGCTCCAGAAGTAGTCATCGGTTTAGATATTCAACGCCTTTATGCTATGATTCGACATCTGCTATATGCTATAGCCTCTAACGATGCACGGATATCAACTATCAGACACCAACACTCAACAAATTCCTAGTTGATCCCCCACCCGACTTATTAGTGGAGAAGACAGGATGGACGTGTAGAAACGTGTGTGTAGATAGTTGGTTGTTTAAAATAATAATCCTAATGATTGGCTGATCCACCATCTGTCGAAGTGATAACATAAAGTACATTTTGATTGGTCCCTCTCCACACTAGTCTTTTCTCTCTATCCCCATATTACGTCCGTCTTCGAAAGAATGATAATTGGGGTCACATTGAGCCGCTTTGTCTTTTTCTTGCATCTATCTGACCGATGCAGAGAGTTTCTCCTTGCTTACTGGGTTATCAGTAGTCTTCTCGATATTCTATTGGCGGGCAGGTGCGGGTGCAGGTGCAGGTGAATGAGCATGAAAATCAGCTGTCAACACAGGACATATACCTATACCTGCCGATCGAGAATGAGATCCACGGCGCCATCTCGAAGATGATCTTTATGCACATCGTTATGTGTGTTGGTGGCAAAAACCATCCTTATGGTTCCCAGCATTACAGTCACGGCATCGATGTCATTGTTATCAGGATGGTAGTGGAATTCACTGATGGTATTGACGATGCCATCAACTGAAGGAGCTATTAGAACTGGTGTATTAGGTGGTGATTCAGTAGCAGAAATTTTGGATTGCGTAAGTATCTCGATTATTCTCATATGTTGTGTGGAGGAAGTTGTGCAACTTCGAGGGATCCGTTTCCCAATATCCCATTCCCGTTGCCACTGTTATGATTCGAAAACTGCTATATGCTGTGGTCGCTAACGATGCACTGATGTCAAGTGTCAGACACCAATACTCAAAAAATTCTTAGTTGATTCCCGACCCGACTAATTAATGGAGAAGACACGATAGACGTGTATTCGTGTCGAAATACCGAAGACTAAAACAAGGAAATTATATCTAATATATAGGTAGTTGGCTGTTTAAAATGACACTTTTGATTGCCGATCAACCGTTTATCAGTCTAATTTTACACCTGATAACATTATATATATATATATATATATATATATATATATATATATATATATATATTCCTTGATCTTTAATAGGAAGAAAATCTCACCTTCCTTCGATATTTCCTTCATCAACTTCACCACCCATATCCCCAACATTGACTGGAACTGTAAGATTATTTTGGCCTGTATTATTAGTAGCTGGAGCTTTATTATTATTCGGAGTGGTTGATGGATTTTCTTGACCAACAGCGCTAACAGATGTATCACATTTTGCAGAAATATTTGTCGGCTTTGAATGCATTTGATGACGTTCATACAAGAGTATAGCAACAACTAAGATAGTTACTTCAATAACAATACCAATGAATGGCCAAAGAGCCGCCCAACGATCTTGAATGAAATAAATTTACAAATTATTACATAAATATAAAATTATACTATGATAATTTACTTTGAGGTTAATGAAGAATTTATTTTTAAGATAGTATTCATCAAAAACTGACATCAGTTGGGGTATCGTTGAAAACCTGAGAGCACTGGACAACTGTTTCTTCCTAGTATGCGACTCCTGAGTAGTATGCACTCACGACCAGCAACCAACTGATGTCCGTGTCCCTGATGAATACTTCCTAAGAAATAAAACCCCCATTAAATTCAAACTACACTAATGTATAGTGCTTACTAGTGACATGCTTCGAGATGGACATCCTGAAGTTCCAGTAAAAAGCCGTGAATTGTGGGGTCAAGCAGTCAGAAGTGAAGCCGATGCCAACTGAAAACTTTGATGGGTTGATGCGCTATATCGCGAACTGACAGAAGTAGGGAGCTGTGGACCATTAAACTCCAACCCAATGGTTGAGTGGTTAACGCATTCGCCGTGAAACCTAAGGGTTGTAAGGTTGGTCCCTTATGGGATCGTGGGTGGGTACTACTGAGGAGCCCCGTACTAGGACGAAACAGCTATCTCATCCTCTTAGGTTTTCAATGGTTCTCTAACTGATATCAGTCTGTGACAAATACTATCCTAACCATAATTATTTTTAATACCAATACTGCTACGACTAATAATGAGAATAACTTTCACAAACTATGTTTCATACTACAGATAAACTAATGGAATTATAATGTATATCCTTATAGATTCAAATGTTTACAATGTGACATCATGAGGATGACTATTTCATTGTATGTGTATCTGAAACTATTGATTTCTCATCTCTACAATCTTGTTTACTGCTTTCAATACCCAGTATCAATTTCTTATGGTTTATGAATTAATTGTTATGAGTTCAATAAAATGTGTGGGCAACCGAAGAGCGCAATTCGCCTGACTGATAACTGAGGCTTTGACGTCAGTGGTTAAACTTGTCGATAGTAGTGATCCAATGACTTATTTTGGCTGAGACGACTGTTCCTAGAGGCCCTAAGATACCATAAAGGTCTGCTGAACATTGGTAAGGCTAAAAATTGTTGCCATCATAGTGTACATTCTCCACACTATAGTTGGTATCCTATGAGGAGTGCAAGTCGTAGTGCTGACGTTATGCCAATGATCGCTGAGTAACATTTCAAGACATCAAACATCCTCGACAATACAGTCACCTACTAGAGAAAGCAATACAAGCAATGAAACTGATATCAAGAATTTGCAGACAACAAAAAACAGGAATTTCGGTTCAGTATGGTTGAAAGTGCTTGTAGCGGCACATAATTCCCCAAAACCAATAGCTTAGGGTTCGACGAGATCCAACATTGATGCTGACCTTCATAGTTTTATCGGACTCGCTAAGTTGAAGGCATACAGTCAAACATCCATGCCACTTGGCACGTTGTCATGTTACGTTCCACTGGTCGTAATCGATCCTCCAGTCAGCTAGTCGAGACGCATCGCTATTTTGGCACGACCTCTCAAATATACTATTTCCCATCAGACTACGTTATTATGTTTTTCCTTGATTTCGCATTCGTGGGTAGATTATAGGTACGAATTATTTAGTGATTAGCCTTGCGTTTGTCATGTTCGCACAACGACAATTCCTAAATACTGTTCAAAATGATACAATTAGTGCTAACATGGAAACCACAAGAAACTAATTCCTTGCGATTCAGAGACTCCGCCATCAGAAAATAGGAATTGGTAGAGGAAATTGATGAAAATTTACGTTCAATTTTATGATATTAGTCTGACCTGTTAGTTCTTTCCATTAACTCCGTACACTAGTATAAGATCATAAATCAAAACAATTGACTAACTCTCTTTCACTCGTATTCGGCCACCTTGTGCGAATCTATGCATCAGGAAATGAGGCACACCTATTGTGTGAGGGCTAATGATACTGCGTGGTTGTCCAAACCTCGGTGGGTAGGGCGGGGTTCGAACCTGTGACCACTGGTTAACATTCATTTCCCCCAAACGACTGGGTCACAGCTCCACTGAGGAATTTCATAAGCAAAAACAAAACATTTAACTTGGGGGTTTGTGGCGATTTAGTGATTTTTTCAAGTTGGTATTTATCATGGACTGACATCAGTTGAAGGGACATTGAAAGCCTTGGAGTTCTGGACAACTGTATCGTGAAACGAAAGAGTTGGAAATATAAGCCACTGCATTCTGACCCAACGGGTTAATGGTAATGTGCTGGGCATAAAATCTAAAGGTCCTGGGTTCAAGCCCTGGAGAACGGGATCATGGGTGCGCACTGCTGAGAAGTCCCACACTAGAACGAAACAGCTGTCTAGTGTTCCAGGTTTTCAATATTCCTCTAACTGATGTCAGTGTATGACGAACACCAACTTGAAAAAAGAAACAGTTGTTTAGTGCTTTCTGGTCCCCACTAGCTGATGGCAATCCATAATGAAAATTGCCTTGATTGTATGCGTTCAAAATAACAATGACATGAAAATCGAATATAAATATCACCTTTAACGTTGACAATCATTAGGGCAAAATCTGAACCAAGTTCAGTTGAAACATTACAGGCATATAGACCATTATCACTATTTTTTAATTCCAAAAATCGAAGAGTATCATTTACTGTGCCTCCTTCACTTGTCTCCAGGACATAGTTGCTTCCATTAGTTATCATATTATCCAAATTATATAAAGCTGATGTCAAAGCGTTATCATCATCCATTTGACTAGTCGGTATAGCAGAAAAACTCCACATCACTGAAGCTGCTTTAGGATAACCACGTACAGAACACACTAATCGCATAATATCCCCTTCCAAAACACGCTTCGGTTTCGTGAAAAGAGGAAGAACAGGAGCACCTAAATCAAGAGTAATACACCAGTGATTAAATGATAAGCTGAAGTTAACGCACAATAAATTTGATAATTGACTACATTTTCATGCAAAATATAAATTACACTTCACTGGTTTGCATGACTGTTATTCAGAATAAGACTTCAGAGCACAGAGAGAAGAATAAGACAATTCATGCTTAAAGGTTACATAAAATTTTAAGTATTTTCTTGTCATCCTTGAATCCTAACTGAGTAGAAGAAAACATTTTTATCACATCACTTATTCTGTAGAAAAACAAGTCTTTGTTGGATCGAAGTTGCATTGCTTGTCAGTGACACCAATCATACGAACAGATACCATGAGCAAACTGATGAAAGCCATCAATGTAACCACTACGACGAAAAGAGAGAGAAGATCAATCAAAGACTGTCGAAACGATTAAAACAAACAAACAAAAGAGATAGAGATGAAATGGTTGGGTGAAAACTGTTTATGACGTAGCATATGTCACTACGAAAGGAACAAAGTACAATAATAAAGAATGCGAATAATATGTATTAGGTAGTAAGCCCCATCTAGTGTGTAGGTTAATGATACCACATAGCTGTCCAGACGCTACTGAATGAGGTAGGGTTCAAGCTCTTAAAGTTGGAGGATACAATGACACTAAGTGTGCTTTGGTAGCACCAATAAAATTTTTCCCTTCAGCCCTTTGGTAAAGCATAGCTGTCACTTATCAAATCTCTTTATCAGATAATTCAAGGAGAAACAACCTTCTACAATAAGGGCAACCTAACATCTCTATCAGCACTCAAGTATCTTCTGGTTATTGTCTACCTCCAACATGTTTACCTTCTAACCTTTCTTCACATTTCTTGCCAATATTTCTACGTCGTCTTGAATTTCTTCCACTCCTGCAAATCTTGAAAACGAATAAAGTTCATGAAATATCATCCAGGGTCTCCTGAAACCATGCTTCAAACTAAGTAAGAGAGCTTTCAATGTTCACATGCTTGTTCGGAAGAAACAAAAAGCTTAGCGAAGCAAAACCCCAGGATCTTGAGCCATGGACGTATGCTGTTTGTGAGATACACATACAAGACCCAAGAGTGGTTATCCACTTAACCTCCCTCAGCCAATCTGGTGCATCTATGAAATTCACTCTTCAAATGCCTGCAAATTTGACGGCTAGTTCTCGTAGTTTCACAAGTGAGGGTATATTAACAAATCAAGCGGCAAAAAATGTACTGGTCGACATATCACTTGATGATCGTCGGCGCTACTCGGCTGAATAGTTCAGGCAAGAAATATAAAAAAATAGTGAAATTCGCTGTTGCCTTTGCCTAAGAAGGCGGTAACTGCAATCTATATGGAGAGAAAGATAGATTCTACTGAAAATTGTTTAGCCTCCTACTGAAAGTCAAGTGTTTAGTAGTGGTTGTTGCAGTAGGTAGTTTCAGTTCACAAGTGGGTAGACTCAGTTAAGTAGAAAAGCATTTACGTGGCAATTTCGGAATCCTAATCAATCAAACAGACAGGTAATGGTGATTGCCTGGCACATTTGTGCTCAGAAAATCAGCTATTTCCAACCAACACGGAGTTTAGACATGAATAGAGACGCTGCTTGATCTGGTGGTCACTAACCTGAACTCAACAATGGACACAGATAGGCCACATCGCTGTTAATCCTCAGGTTGGTTCGAGTGTGCGTACATCTGCGTTTAAATGGACAAACTTACCTACGTAATGGGTGAGAGTCAGTGATTAATGATACTACAGTGGATAAAGATACACCTAAAATTCATTTGAATAGGAGACGAATGGATGAATTGACAAAACACTGCAACGAACAGGCCTATAGCTACTTTTCAGTTGGCCGATATTCATTCTCATCTTGAATAGAACAAAGAGATAAGGTCTCTAAGTTTCACGAGTTGAGAGGATTATAACTTCAGCGAAAGAAGGCAGCAGGTCCCAGTCAGCTTGTATCATAGGTATTTAGGGACAGTAGTCAAGAATGACTAGTTGGACTAACTGAAGTGTTATCTGAAGTATAGAAGTCAGGTGCAAAGTGCTCTAATATGTTTTCACGACTGATTTCCTTATTCTTCAAGAAAGGAGAGAAATCCTCCCGTGATAACCACAGGAGTAGTTCGACAAATATGATGTCTAGGAATTTAAGTTATGCAATCATAAAACGCTCAAGCGAGTTCGGATATGGCTATGAATAATCTTAACCGTTCACTAGATCTTGGGACACAAAGTCACCTACCGGCTGTATTTATTTTCTGAAGGTAAAATTCGGTTCAAAAGATCGAGATTCCGAGTGACAGCTTATCTTAATAAAAAAGGTGTCGCCTAAGTATGTCACTCTGCTAAAGGCTCTGGGTGCGTTGGAACCTACCTTGAGTGGTATATATTAGGGATGTTCACCTTCGTTTTTATCATAGATGTGCCTGAGGATGTCTTCCTTTCCTTGTCTAACTTTACAGAGATTGATCTTACCACACAGAACTTTTTAGTAGACCTGGAGTGATCAGAGTTATTGTATTCTGATGTGACGATGTGAGGTGTCGAAATAATGAAGGTTATACGTTAACATTGACTGACGCGAGAAGGTGAGGAGGCAAGGCGAACAACAAAAAAGAACTATATAACAGGATGAATATAAGGTCTGGAGATATTTGGACCGATGTGAGCCATCTAAACTAACGTCTAACGTTTAGCATCAGGTGTCACACAAATCTCCACACTACCATAGATCGCTCAGACCAACAATCGAACACTTTATGGGCTGATGCCACGTTTAAGTCACATTTACTCTTTTTCCAACAAAACCCTGCTTCAGCTAACACCGCGCGTCGTGGCATAAAGCAACTAAATATGCGTAACACACGCCTTAGCCACATGAGTCGATGACGGTTCATAACCCCCAGCCAAGAGCTAATAGCTAACTTCTACAATTCCATATTAGATTGCTTATTTGATATAGTACACAGTGATAGTATAATTTGCTGGATGACATTTCGAGAATAAATCATTTCTTATATTAATATCAAATAAACAATTTAATATGGAACTGTACCTTACCACATTCCACAAGTTTTCTCTCACATTAATGAAACCTAACTTCTACATTAAAAACATGATGGTCCTAGGGCACAGTCAATGCTATGCACTGGTGATTACAGTGATTATACATATCAAAAGAGTGAATTTTTCAGAACCCTTGGAACAAATTCAAGTCGCATTCAAACACGAAACACCTAACTACATCCTATGGTCTACTTTTCGAGTTTCCTTATAGACAACCGGAGTCTATAGATCAGACTGTACTTTATTAAAGCTGTGGTGCATTTGAGGCTGAGTAAAAACAGTAGTTTCATACCATCAGAAATGTTTGTTAAATTGTCATCACTAGGTTCCACGCGATAAATGCAAGGAAACTTGACCGTGATTACCATGAGGTCCAATCGATCCCTATGTGAAATCCTGCCCCCAAATGCTCTTGTATGAGTTCACAATCTCTGCCAGAGAAGTCATACTCACTGCCTTCATGTGGTGGGGGTGTTTCTACAGATGTGAAGGGGTGTAAGCTAATGTCCAGCCCTTATCATCGGATTGGTAGGGACTGGGGAGTTGGGAAATCCTGATTCAAAGCCAATGGTGATCATGGGCTTCAGGTTCCAAATGGGACGAATGGCGTACGAACCTAGTTTGGCCACCGGCAACCATGGGAATGCAGTTCCTGACTTTGCTCCACTGCCTTGAGGATTGAACTTTAAATGAAAGGCTCGGGGAGTGATCCCCAAGGCAACCACCTGCTTCGACATGGACGCCCGCGCAGCATCCTAGCCCTCACATAATATATGAATTTACAATATAAAACGAAGATTTCGGAGCTACTAACCAGCTTTTCTGCAAATACTCACACTACGAACGTTTTAACCGATTACTCAATTTATTGCTACCATTCTTTTTTGTTGAATTTACAAATGAACTGTATTCTTTGTATTATTACCATTTCTGTTTTTGTCTTTATCTTGACTTCACTCGGCTGCTCTACATTGGTTATGGTCTATCTGTACTGCTTTGAGTCGCTAAACAGTTGCCCCCCCCCCCATAAAGCTGCTCTCCAGTGCGACATCTGATACAACTAACCTGAGACCACGCGTACCGTTTAAGCTCGCCACTTTCAACGTTCGCGCCTTGATGTAGACCCGGCAACAGGCAGGTTTGGTTAGGACTCTGGAAAGCCTTGCTAGTGATGTATGCTGCATCTCAGAAACCTACATACAAGATCCTAATGAAGTGCTTCGAATTAGTTCCCCATCTGTCAGCTCAAAGTGTTTCATATGGGTTTATTCACGGACAGTGTGGTATCGGTAGCCGGCCTCGCTATTGTGGGTGTTGCGATAAGCGCTCGGATCAAAGCTGCACTACTCGACTGGATCCTCAATAGTAGTTGTCTGTTTGTTGTTAGGCTAGAAGGTTCATCTCGAGTAAGAAGTAATCGAGAAGAGAAAGGATGTCTCTTTATCATCTCTGCCTATGCTCCGACGGACTGCAGTCCGCATGCAACCAAAGATGAATCCTATCACCAATTGAGTGATCTCAACCAAGTGCACTAGACAGATATAGTAGTGCTAGATAGGGACCTCAATGCGCAGGTTGGGGGTCTAGAGTCATAGGAGAGTCGTCTAGGTGGCCAATGGGGACTAGTTGGCCGCAGGTCAAATAATGAGGATCGTATTCTGCAGCTTTGTGCAGATCACAACTTATTCCTAGCCAGAACCAAATTCCGGCACTGCCATTGCCGTTGTGCTACTTGGCGTCTTCCCTCTACTACTGAAGCCTGGACTTAAACAGACCGTATTGCAATCAGTTACCGATGGCGTGGGTGCATACAGGACTGCCGTTCCATGAGGAGTACTTGTCTGGACTCTGAACATGCTTTAGTGTGTGCTAAGCTCGTCTTGTGTTCTGGTGGTCATCGAAATCATCGTCCTAAACAGGTCAATGCAAGCAAATTAGTTGCACGTGATATGGCAGCTAAATACCAATCCGAAATAGATTCAAAGCTAGCTACCGAACCTTCAGAAAGTGTAGACAAGCATTGGCTGCATTTGCAAAATGCTATGAAAATGGCGAGTAAAGCTGCTTGTGGTTTGGAAAAACGTCCAGCTAATAAACACTGGGTCTCTGAGCTCCCTGCAACTTCCTGACACCTGTCAGACTATTCCGGTGGATAGTGAGTACAATGGTTCGCGTAAGTCGCTTACGTGAAAGATTACACAACACTTACGCAGGGACCATGAGGCTTGGTGGTTAGAATGCGCGAGTTAGATGGAAGCAGTAGCTGCATTTGGCAATATTGAGAAGCTGTTACAGTTCATCCGAGACCCTGGCAACAAGAAGCTTGGTGTGAGACGGTTTGTGAGGTAGATGGCACACCGATAAACAATCTTTAAAGATGCTTAAAACGCTGGGTGAAGCACTTCGAAAAGCAGTTTAGCTGGTCCACGGCTCCAGCATCGTCAGCCTCAGTGTAACGTCCACCATGGTCAGTTAACACTGACCTACCTAACGAAGCGAAGGTTTATAGGGAACTCCAAATTCTGAAACGCCACCCGGCCCAAACAACTGACCCCGGCTATTTTTAAGGATGGAGGAACGACTCTAGTCAGGAAACTGACTAAACTGTTAGAGAAAGCATGGGAGACTGAGTGTCCCATTATTCTAGAATGAAGCCATCATCGTGCTCATCTTTAACGTGTGACAATCATCGGCGTATTAGTCTCCTACCGGTCGCGTCGCAAATATCTACTGTTATCATACCTCGCAGACTTTACAAAACACGTGAGAAAATGATTCGCGGGGAGCAGGCTGGTTCCGTTCAGGTTGTGGATGCACTGGTCATGTGTTTAGACCCTGACAGATGACTGGACATCGCCAGATGTATTGCAAACCAACAAACGTTATGTTTCTTTACATTGGGGCTGTCTTTAATTCGTTAGATAGAGCTGTACTCTGAAATTTTGTGTTGTAGAGGGGCGCGCCTGAGAAATTTAGTAACATCTTGAAAGTCCTATATAATAACACCTCCGGTAGAGCGAGGGCATACAACCACCTGTCTCCATTGTTCTAAACCAGTAGTGGGGTTAGGCAGGGTTTCCCGATTTCTCCATTTCTCATTGACTTTGCTATCGATGACATTCTTGAGACACCTATGAAGGAAGTGCGTGATCGTTGTGTAGATCCACTCCCCAGAGAACGGCTATTCAACTTTAAATATGCGGACGATATCGTTTTACCGTGCAATAACACAAGCTATTCAAACCCCACTTAATAACTTGGCGATTAGTGTTTGTAAGTATGGCGTGTGTTTTGCACCATCAAAGTGCAAAGTACTTCGACAACATTGGCAGCACCCTGTACATGTGCTCACCCCTCGTCGTCAACCGTTAGAAGTAGTTGAAAAGATAGTGTGTGATGAAATCCTTAACAGCATATCGAAAGCCAGAGTGGCTTACGCCAATCTGGGTCACCTGTTGCACAGTCGGGTGGGGTTTACAACGCTTCCAGGTGAGCACCTCTCCTCTACGCTTGTCAAACATAAACCCCTCCGAGATGAACATCTGTCACGACTACGTGTGTTCCATCATCCTTGTCTCCACAGGATTCCTCGTATCCGCTTCCAACACCATCCAACTAACTCTCTGGTACAATAGCGTATGTTTAGACATGATGCAGATCGTCATTCACTCAGTCAAGTCATCTGGAAACACCGGCTTCCATGACTTCCACATGTGTTACGCATGTCGTCCCAACGGCTTCCATACCCTTCATTGTTTGATAGTTCTCGGACTGGATGCAACAAGCACAGTGGTGGTCAGTGTATAACAACATCGCGCCACACAAAGAACAATAGTTGTATCGGGTTAGCATCTGTTATTAGTCCATCACGATTCTCTGAGTGGGATCCCAGAGATCACGCAACTCAGTGACTTGAGACATTATCAGATATTGTTCAGAATCGAAACCAGTGTCAGTCATGCTGTAGCTTCTGCTGATGGAAAGTAATGAATGTTCTCTTTAGAATGTATCTTAATGGACTGCCCTTCAAAGCATGCTTTTCACATTGTTTTTCTTTCTTACTTACCCACTACCCACAGTTTATGTCTTCACAATGTTGTTATACTATTTTGTGCGGCGCACTTCTAGGTGTGCTTGCTGTAACATGTTTGTACTTCAATAATCATAGTAATAATAAATGTGAAATCGTAGTGTTTACTAGAATCAAAAACGAAAAACTCTAATCGTCAGTGGAAGAAGTCAACTGAATTTTTCCATTGCTGCAATTAAAGAAGCACTAAGCTTTCTCATTACTGAAACCTTCCTGATAGAAAAAGTATGACGAAGCTTGGAAACTAGCGGGAGCTGATATAATGCACTCTAGATAGCGATACTAGTTAACATGTTCTCGTCGCAGACATGCTCTCCAAAGAATACGAATATTATGTGGAAAGCCTATATAAATTCAACGAAACTACTACTCTTCCAGTTATTACACTGTAGTATGACGTGTTGAAACTCGTTAACGAACAATTACTAAATCATTTGCACGGAAGTGCTCTTTCTACGATGACAAAAAAATAGTTTCCGAGAACAACGCCTCAGTAGAATGAATCTTTTTTAATTTCAGAGATAGTAGACTGCAAATGAAAGAGTCATTTTTGAAACTCAACAACACTTCTGACAAGGTGTTTGCCCAATAAGAAACCCTATTGGTTTTATATTGATGGCGGCAATAGAACGTGACAAGTGGGATTAAGGTTAATGGGATAGTCTGAACGATAATCGATAAATACCAGGCTCTCTAGAAAGTTATCCTAAGACCTCTTCTCTTTCTTCTATAAAATAATGGACTGTTAATAAAATGGTCAGGGGATTGTCATCGCCACTTGTTGGTGACAATAAGATTTTGATAGTTATTCGTATGATGTAGATAGGTTTCTGATCCAAGCTGGCTTTGATGAACTGGCCGAATCTGCTAAACGACGGAGTATGGGAACGGATTCAAAGAAGACAGTAATCACTATCCAAGTGGCTTGAGCAACCTGGCTCCCTCAGCTTAACCAGTCTTGGCACAACGCTGATGATATCTACCTCAAGCGAGTGGAAGTATTATCCCGTGTTGACATCACTTAGTTGGTGAGAGGCGATCAGCATGAACCATGCACAGATATTGCTATCGGTCAACAGTATACTCAGTACAACTATCGTATTCGCAATCTTGACGCCATTTTTAGTACCAAGCATATTAAAGTATGTGATCTGGATATTTTGCATTCCGGAAAGAATATGAAGTTTTGCGATTAATTTTCAATTGTCATTTTTATTACGGGCCATGTAGTTTACAAAACTTGATTTGAGAAGACTAAGATGTTTGATGAAATCACAAGAAGGATACACGACTGATAGCTATTATATTGACGTGGTGATTGGGCTTCCATATCATAGTGACCCAACGAGCTATGCTGATGAAACATTTGTTCCCTCGAGACCTACCATACCAAAAAGATCTGTTGGATAGTGGTTAGGCGAAAAGAAGTTACTGTTGTGGTGTAAATTACTACACTATAATGGGACCTAAGGGCGAAGTCATAACGCTGCTAGCTGGATGGGGTGTGACAGTAGTAAGGTATTTCCCTTGGATGTACCATGCTGCCCTCTCAGTGGAAGGGGGTGTTAGAAAAGATCGGTCAAGAAATAACACACCACCATACCCCACTGTCTGCTGGGTCGGCGACGTTGGTTCATATGTCCTTTCTTTTCGACCATCCGGCCCCAAAATAACAAAAGCACAAAACAACCATACACAAAAGGCTGGGTGAAACAGGCCTCAAGTACATGTCTGACGGGCTTTCCGATCACACAAATCTGTGTCAGGTACCTCAAGAAGACTTAGCCTTCTATGGTATGGGCAGCCGGAAAGTGTCAACCGCCCTCACAACTCTGTCAGCACTCAAGTTCCTTCAGACCACAATCCACCTCCCTCATCATTACCTTCTAATCTTACTTCACGTCTCTCAACCAACGATACTACATCATCTTCAATTTCGCCTATCTCTGCAGCCTTCGACAACGATCTGAATCCACAGAACACCATCACTGGCCTCCTTAAACTATTCTCCAAATTACACATCAAGGCCTTCAATGTCTGCACCCTCCGCCAAATCGGTCAACAGGCTTAACTGGCCAAGACTAGCAACCCGGGCCATGGATGTGTGGTGTGTTTGTGAGACACGCATACAGGACCCAAGTGTGTTTGTTCACCTAACCTCTTCCAGCCAATATGGTGAATCCACAAAATTTACCCTTCGAGTTCCTGGAGATTCGATGGCTAGTTCTCGTGGTCTTGCAGATGTAGGCATAGCATTAAGCACTGGAACAAAAAGCTCAGTACTAGACCGGATCTCTGTTGACAGTCGCCTCTGCGCTGTCCGACTGAAGGGCACAGTGAGAACTAAAAGGAATGATGAAGCTTGCCGCCGACTCTTTGTAACCTCTACTTACGCACCCACTGACTGAAGTTCGGATGCAGTGAAGGACGAGTTCTACCGAAAACTGTCTAGCCTCTCTCTGAAAGCCAAACGTTCAGACGTGGTGGTTGTTGCAAGTGATTTCAGTGCACATATGGGTAGACTGAATGAGACAGAAAGACACTTAGGTAGCACTCTCGGAATCCTGACAACACAAATTTCACACATAAAGAAAGACACTGCCTGACGTGGCGTCCACCAAGCTCAACTCAGCGATGGACACAGATAGACAACATTGCTACCAGTTATCGATGAAGATGATCGATGGGAGATTGTCGCTCCTTCTGGAGTACGTGTTCGGATAGCGACCACGCGTTGGTTCGAGCACGTATATGCTTGCATTTGGCAACAAAACCATTACGAGTGCAGCTCAACAACGAAAACATCGCTTTCAGTGAGAAATCGGTTAGACAGTTATCGGAACAGAACACTATCACTCATCCAGAAGAAGTTATGCTATGAAAGCAGCGCTGAAGACCGTAGCCGACTCCGAAAGAGTGGCTAAAGGGAGCCAGTGGATATCAGCACCTTCTTCCGAACTAATGGATGCACGTGAACGCATCTCTGCAGGCTCTGAGTACGACGAAAAGCGAGCGCAACTTAAAAGTAGGCTGAGAAAAAGTCTATGCAACGACCACGAAAGGTGGTGGGCAGAGAAGGCCAAAGAGATGGAAAAAGGAGCGGCGATAGGTAACAGTAGACAATTATTTAGACTTATCAAGAGAACTGAGGCGAAAAGGTCAATGGTTAGTGAGACTATGGTTGAGAAGGATGGGTCTGCGATTCACTCGCAAAGGAGATGTTTGGAAAGATGACCAGAACATTTCGAGGAACGGTTCGACTAGCCACCAGCTACTATTGCGTTGCCAGCTATCCAGTCAGATCCTGAATGGAACATTGAGACAGGTCCCTCAACACCAGCAGAAGTTGAGAAAGCGGTAAGTAACTTGAAACGAAAAAGGGCAGCAGGACCAGACGGACTAACTCCTGGGGTATATAAGGATGGTGGTAGAGTGCTCTTTGTCAGGTTAACGGAAGTGTTAACTAGTATATGGGAATCAAATATGATCCTTCCTGACTGGTTTAAATCACTGAATACCCCATTCTTCAGGAAAGGTGAGAAGCCCTTTTGTGATAACCACAGGAGAATCAGCCTGACAAACATAATGTCTAAGATTCTAGGTCTTATAATCACTAAACGCCAGAGTGGAGTTCGGGAAGAGAAAGCCCAAGAAAACCAGGCAGGTTTCAGACCTAGCCGTGGGTGTATAGACCAAATATTCAGGCTCCGTCAGGTTCTGGAACACAGGATCGCTTGTCGACGCCCAACACCAGCTGTATTTCTCGACCTTAAGGCGGCATTCGACTCAGTTGCTCGAGAAGTCTTGTGGTCATGTCTCTCACTGAAAGGTGTTCCAAGTAAGTACACTACCTTATTTAAGGTTCTTTACTTGAACACTTGTGTGCGTTTTAGTAGTATAGGTCTTTGCAGTATGGGCCGCATACCGTGTTGCGACCACGTGAGTAACGCAGAAGTCAGGAGTAGAGTTTAAGGGAGAAGAGGTTAGTCAGTTAACACGGTTCTGAACCTTCATTGACTGAGATGGTTGGGACATGTGTTACGCATGCCGTCACCGATTACCTCGTCACACATGTTGGCCGGAGTAGGTCCAGGCTGGAAGAAGGCTCGAGACGGCCAGACTAAAATATGGCATCAATGTATAAAGTATTTGACTGCTAGTTTGAGCCATGTGGGGCGATGCAGACTAGCCGGTTAGGGTCAATGGGACAAGAGAAATCAGTGGTTGGAGACTGTAGGTGATATGGATCAGAACCGATGTCAGTGGCGAAGATGTATACACACATTATCCTCATCATAACATTATATCGAATCTCACCATTTTCTCGTTCTTCCTTTCTCTCTTTTAGTACTTTATATTTCTCTTGACTGAATTTTCTTTTCTTCATCTTCCACTTCACTACCCTTTTACTTGATGTACAGATACGAGCTGTGGCAACTCGGACCGTTACGTAGTAACGCCTGGTCCTATGTTGATTTGGATGGATGGATCGACAAGTAGGCTAATAGAACATGAAGAGGCAAACTTCAAACGGCATCCGATAAGGCGCCATAATGAACACAACTTATAGTGACTAGTGCGGTTCACCTATTACTACTTTGGTCACATGACCCTAAGGCCCGAGTTTCGCGCGCGAGATAGCTTCCGTGCGGCTGTGACTAATTGGTCTAGGGAGCGGGTACGAGCACCGCCCCCTCCACCGAGGTTTTGGCAGCCAGGTAGTATCACTAGCCTTCACAATAGGTGTAGCTCACTACCTAGTGCATGAATGTGCACAAAGTTGCTGAGGGCATTCAAAAAATAAAATGAGATTGTGTCACAAGCTTCTATTCCGCAATTATGACAACTGTGCGATGTTTGCTTTTGAAGTCGTACAAGTACTCTGCATCCAATGAAATCAAAATGACCATGTGATCCCAACAATTCTCAGAACGGCATTTTGGGGGAATAGCCTTCTAATAGACTTCCAACATATGGAAGGGTTGCTTGGTAAAATAAGGGTTAGAGAATGGTTCTGTAACAGGATTTTCGACAAGCACTAGGTCACACCAAAAACGGGTAAGTTATTTTAAATAATTTTTTTACCGAAAATACCATAACCGGCACAAACTGTGACTATTATAACCCAGATCATTGTCACAGATGACACGGTAGTCTGGACGAACAGAATTTTGTAAGTTTTTCAAATTTCCCCAGCCCTTAAACTGTCACAAAGAAACCCACTAGTTAGAACTCAAGGTGACAGAAACCTGAATACCTTTGAACCAGCTTTTCCAGTTCAAACCTCTTGTACTCAACGAAATAAATGGTGCTGTCACATCTAATCGCCTAGAAGTCTCCCCTTCGATCAGACGAAGTTGAAACTACCAAATGACTTTAAACAGTGCTTTTAATACCTTAAGGTTTATGACCAAACGCTGTGCCATGCAAATTTAACAAAATAGTTTAGTGTCCAGAAACTATTTCATTTGAGCGCATGAGTGAGAAAACCAACTGTTGGCAACAGTACACTGTTACATATCTGAGATGCGACAAAAGATGTAGATTTCAACCATGCAGACAAGGAAGTTGGCACTTTACGCGCAACCATGAACAGTCGTCGGTGGGATCACATACATACTCTGAAAACTATAAAAGTCAAACAAAATTAACATAGGCTAGATGTAAGAAATAAGAATCCTATGAGGCTCCTAGTGACCAAAACAACTGTGATACTGCCAGTAGACAAAGGAGGAAAATTAACCACGAATAAAACAAACTGCATAAGTAGAAAACAAGAATTCCTGAACGATGAAAGCGGTAGTCGGTCACTGGATACAAATACATTCATGCAATTGGACTAGGCCTAAAGTAAACTACCTACATCGCAAAAGAACAGTGATAGGTGATAGCAAACAAACAATTTAAAAAATGCTGCATCGGTTCTAAAGCCAGGTTTCTGAACAAAACTAAGGGACTCAAAATGAGAGATAAAGAACGATTCTTTTCGGTATAGCTTCACTTCTAAAATTTACCGAAATCTATTCTTGAAAAACCAACAGTCTTCGCAATAATGACCGGAACCCCTTACAACATACACAGAATAGTCGTACTTTACATTGGTAAGTGCATGAGTGGCTAAAGTCTGAGTTCGCCTCTCAGCTGTTATTAAAAGTGATGATAATTATTCGAAATGTTAGTGCAGATAGGGACCACTGTCTCCAGCCAATCAGCATCAGGCAAGGTTGAAAATGTACTGCAAGGATAGTAAATATATTCACAAGTTGAGCTGTGGTTCACTGGTTTAGGAAGATTTCCAACGAATGAATCATAGGTTCTAACAGTTCCCCCTACCGAAACTTGGGCAGCCAGGTAGTATCATTAGATTTCATAATAGGTGTGGCTCACTGCCTCTTATAAGAATGTGCACAAGGTTGCTGAGAGTACTTCACTTCTGCTTTGATACTCGGAAACGTGAAATCCTCGAGCCAACGTTAATCTGTTAAGAGTATCATGGGAGAATTTCACAATTTGTCACTGGGATTTTGGTGAATTTAAACTAGTTTCTGAGCATTTATTCACTAAGATGGCTGTCAGTACTCTCATTTTCAGAGTCATATACCACTCATATACTTATTATTTCCCACGCTTTCGTGGAAAACACGGTCAAAACAATGTGCACACAGGCGACTGAAGAATAAACTCAAAAGAAATAACTGTTCAATAAGAAATTCACTTGGGAGATGAACTAACGCCGCCTAGGTACTGGTAAAATAATACTTCGAGTTTCAATTATGAGAAATGTCCCTTAACTCACAAAATTCCATGAACCAACTGCGAAGAATCACCACAGCCTATAAAGTCCTTGAAGGCTGTGGACTCACTGTGTAATGGAAATAGCCTGAGGATGAAATGTTGCATTTCTGCCACAAGAATAGTCTACTCTGCCAAATCAATCGTCTCTCTACACAATGTCGAGAAGCTATCAGGGTGAAATTGCAACTGCAGAAAATGGATCTAATTTGTAGCTAACACTGTGTCGATCAGTATCAAAACAGCGTAATTGACCGTCCGAAGCCAGCTGGTTCATCATCTGTTGTGACTGAGATTCTGCTGATTAAATTTCTCATTCTACCACGAATTGCAGAAGCCTTTCGTCAAATATCCCCAGCTCAGAGTTTTGTAAACCAAATCAACTAGTACTTCATGACGAAAATTCCTGCTAGCATGCTAAGGTATTAAGTGTGAGCCACCTTCTTAAGTATTCTCAGTAAATCATTTAAAAACAAGAGCAGTAACTACGCTGAAGATTACCTAAGTAACTTTAGTTTTGAAGGTAACGTGTATCGCAGACTACCTAGGAAACCACATTACATCTATGACAGAATGTGTCTGAACAGCTTCGAACCAGATAAATGGAATGTAATAACATTTATGTACACACTTTACAGGTAAATTAAATGAAGTGACTTACTCTGAGCAAAACCAGATGCTGAGGAGGTAACATCACCTGCAGTTACAGTTAAAGCATAGCTGCCAGGAACAGGGTCTATTCTTCGTTAAGTATGCAGGTTAATTTACCTTTATGATTCAAGTGCAGCACAACTTCCAAAGTATTCATGCTTTCAAAGAATATTTCAGAAGAATAATCACCAGATAGAGATGGTGTATCATTTGTTTTACGACGACTGACAGTTATCTTTTCTCCATCACGCTCCCAAGAAAATTCGACAGCAGACGGACTATTAACTCCTTTAATTTCGTATTTCAGTATTACAGGGACCGAAACGTTCACTGCGCGCTTGCTGTACGAAAGGCCTTCCAATTTCACCGCTGACACATATGTATCAAGCTTTCCGTGGCTCGTAGAACGCACTAAATCGCTGTAATGAGGAAGATTCTACTACCTTCTAGGCCTCCGCATACTCCAATAAATAAAGCGACTAAACACCACAAACGGCTCAACATGCTTCAAACTGACCGCACCTATTGGTGACCTCAGGTCTTTTCTGTTGACAGTCGATTCTCCATGCCGCAGAAGCAGTAAACTGGAATTTCCTTAGGCTCTGGTTGTCTGGTACTATAATTATATCCTAAGTGTTCAGGACTGTTTACCCCTGCTTTTCCCCAAGGTTATGACCAAAACAAGACGGCAAACAAGTATTGGTCAATCGTCGTGACTGTCGTCCACCGATGACTGTCCGTAGACATGCACCCAGAACATGCTTTTCCATCAGTCTCACTGACTTCATGAAGGATATCCGACTTCCGTTTGAATATGTTTGGCAATACAGTCAAACTGCCTCTTAAGGAAGAGAACTTCATAGCAAACATGTTCGTACCTTTAAAGGAGCAGCTGGTACGAATATTCATAAGAGCTCTACCCTGTTCACTCACTTTAGAACGGATGTTCTCAAAAGCTGTACTCGTGACTCGGTTCTCCGAGTGAAGTGCTACAGTGCCTTAGATTGTGCGTGGCATGATACACCATGTGGTATCAGTCTGCATACATGACGGAATCACGAATGCCATATTCAGATTCAGATTTGGATTTCAGATTTGTTGTTTAAGGGCAAAAGGCTGATCCTTCTTTAGCAGGTTGCTGTGATTGTCCAGTCCTTTTTTGAACAAGTCAACTGATGACCCGGACACCACTTGTTCTGGGAGTCGGTTCCAGGTGCTGATTACTCGACGTCAGAACCAGTACTCTGCTGAGACTACATCCGTTCCTTGCTTTTTATACTCTTTCGCTATGTCATCTAATGTGTTCCTGCCAAGTGGGAAGGAAAAGCTAAGATACATCAGGTCCATAGTCACTTCTTAGAATCCTGTACAGCATAATTAAATCTTCCCCCTATCTGCGGTAGGACAAAGGGAAGCAGTTCAACTCTCTAAGTCAGTCCTTATAAGTCAGGTCGGCCATTGCAGGGATCATAAGAGTGGCTGCTCTTTGACCTCTTCCCAAAGATCTGAGTCACCTTTCGGACGAGGATTTTCCTCACGTGTACAGCTTTCTGGTTTAGAATTAGCTAGGGATGTGTGTAAGAGGGCGAACCTAACACCGCTTGTTTTTGTGAATATCCTGTAAAATGCCGGATGTTCTTAGACTCCGAGCTGCAGCCAATCGACAATATGTCATGGTTTTCAAACCATTACTCACTGTGACATCTAGGTCATCGTGGGTCAGTACTGACGGTAGAGGGGTCCCACCAATATCGTGGGTGTTGCCATTCGTGTGTCACATTTACCTGCGTTGATATTCATCGGCCACTTCTCCGACCAGGCAAACAAGCTGGTTAGATCTGTCTGACATGCACGTATATTCTGGTCATCCCTAATTTCCCGTCAGAGTCGTACATCATTGGCGTACAGAACGACAGGGAATTTCGTGATACTTGGCAGCTCATTTATGCATAGCAGAAATAGCGAGGGATCAAGGACTGTACCTTGCAGAACCCCACTCTCTACCGGCCTCCAATAGAAGACCTGAGAACCGATCCTTACTCCCTATATCCTACCAACAATGGACTCGCTGATCCATCCAAGTAGATCGCCAGTTATTCCAAAACTTTCCACTTTCCCAAGCAACCTGGAATGAGGTACTTTGTCAAACACCTTACTAAAGTCCATGAAAATGACATCTACAGGTATCCGACCATCGTTAGACTTAACCCAACTTCCTCTTACCATCCAGGGCAAGGGAAACTGCTGCGAACGAGACAATACAGTGTCGTATATTTTTCATGCTTCCAGCTCCAAGTTGTGGTAAACAGTGTGAACAACTTAGGGCGATACGCAACCACGCCCTCAAGTCTCTGAGGTTAAAAAACACTAATGGACTGAGCGTATAAAAAACGGCCGTGAATCCACCTGCAAACAATTCAAGCAGATATGAGGTCTTTGCAATGAGGCCCTCAAGAGGGACAAACGTCGGTACCAATCCTAGCTCGCCTACACGCTTTTATGGAACCCCAAATTCCTTTTGTCCTATGCAATGTTGCTCAGTCAAGCCGAGAAAGGAATCCTCGATTGATGGGTTGCAGTGGACTGATTAGTAGTGACCCTGAAGCCACGGATGTTTCGGCTGGTCAATATTCGCAGACCTTTTTGCCGTCGATTGCATATGGAAATAATCATGTGAGTCTTGCAGAAATAGGACGACTGTCATCTACCGGTCTGAGTGTCGGTCAATGCATCGTAAGCTGACAATTTTAGTAAGGGACACGTCTCGGGACCCAGATGAAAGTGATACCACCACCCTTCGTGAAGAAGTCTCATCGCCCATGAGACCCTTCGGTAGACTATTCACTCATTCCCTTGACCATGGTATTGTGTCTGAACATTGGCAGTCGGTTCATATCACACCGATTTCAAGGGGATAGACGAGGCAACCCGACGAAATACAGGCCCGTGACCCTTTTGTTCGTCCCCTCGAAAGTGATGGAATCATTAATTTATAAGGCTTTACGCCACCATCTGATGTTCATTGGGTGCTTCGAACTCCATCCGCGTAGTTTTGGGGAGGGATATTCTTGTGTCACTAACCTACAAACCTCAGTAGGCAGCTTGAATTGCATCACTGGGTGTCGAATTAAAATACATCCCATGTAACTGGATTTATATCAGGCTTTCGATCAAATCATCTACAATTATCTCAGCAGCATTCCGAGGCTAACGGAAACCTGTTCATCGCTAGCAGACTGGTTATTATTATGTTTAGGCGATTGCTCTTGAAGGTGCTGGTGAATTCTGTCAAGTCTAAGGAAATGAGACCCATCCAGCGAAGTCCGGCAAAGTTTGGCTTCACAGACCTTCCTATTACCCATTTGTATTCATGACTTGCATTTGCAAGTGGCTTCTGAAGTTCCCCTCTTTACCGATGATGTGAAGCCGTGGACAAAAATGAGAGACGTGGGAGACAGGCTCGTGTTTCAGGACTATTTAATCTAACTTCAACGTTGAGCAGATTGCAGTGGACTAGCAATCACTTCTGAAAAGTGTAAGGCGATACATATGTGGCATGATATGTACCCAACATTCACACTGGACAGCGTACAGCTGACGGTATATCTGACAGAAAATGGTCTTGTCTTCTTATTCTCCCATGACGCGGAATCTCAAGCTAACTGTAACAAAAATGGATTCCGTGCAAATCTGGAACTTGTAACCTTGTGAAGAGTCTTTGGATAGTTTCGTCGCCAGTGTTTCCACGAAATCTTAAACATTTTCATGCAGTTTCCTTCGGAATTTAAGACTTTCGCTCTTCCTCAACTTAAGAAAGGTGAGAAACGCCTGGAACGTGTTCACAGGCATCAAACTGAATCCATGTGTGAACTTAGGTCCAAGCCATACGAGGACCATATGGTAGAATGGAATCCATATCCCAATGAATGCAGACAGCCGAGACGTGGCCTGATGGTGACATACAGCATTTTAAACACTTCAGGTCATCCACCTCAGCACTCGCTTAAACTGAGCTCCAGTGCTAACCCCTGGAAAAACACGCAGAAGTTAGGATTTGAACGTGGTGGGACAGATATCAGGTGTAACGTTTGCTCCCTATGCATTGATAATGCTTGTAATGTTATTGTTGTGGAAACTGTTCGGGCAACATCATTGGGGTCCTTCAACAAACTTGATTTCCATTCAGACAGCATGATCGTACAGACTGAGTCAATAACAGGCAGGTTTTCTTTGTCTTTCCCATTATTCGACTTTAAACCTGGGTCTCCTGACACAGGACTAGTGGACGACGGATTTTAGGCACGAAAGCCAGTCGCGTAAAAGCTTTTTCCATTCCACCACCAGTTGTCTGTAACGATCTAAGGCCATTTGAAATGATACCCCAAAACCGATGGTTTGCATTTCAGAGAAATTCGACATAAGCCTTGACTTCATAGTTTTAGCGGAACTATTCGGTTGAAGACAAACAGTTAAACTTCTATGCCGCCCGGCACATTGTCATGCTGCGGTTTGTTGCTCAGTCACAGTCCCTCTGCATAGGTGGCTCATGCAAAATGATATAACGGTGCGATCCAAAAATACACGATTCCTATGTGGTTGATAAATCGTCACTTCTTGGTCGCATACTTGTGGGTATCCGACAGATATCAAGGACTCGTATTTGGTACGTACATTTACCTCTGTTGCATCCAAAACTTCTGAACTGACAGACCCGCCCCTTTTCATCAATAATAATTATAAACACAGTAAGGTGATGGATAACTAGGGTTTCTACACACATCAGATTTTTACAAGGATGGATCTCATCCTTATTTGGCAAAAGAGAGGAACATGGGATAAATGTCAAATGTGTTATTAAAAGCGGTCCGCTTTCAGTAAAGAGAGATGATAACTTGTACACCACATAATTTAACGACACCAAAAGTTGTCTGATTAAGTGAACCCTATAGGCTCAAAGCAGTGTAATATTTTTACCACGTAAGTTGATTCGACTTCGTAATTAGTAGAAATTAACTTAGTTTTACCTATGGGAAAGTAAACAGATGAGAGTGCAGCGTGAGAAGAGATAGTAGGCATTCCAGTGTGGAACTCTGGAAAATCACCAATGCACTACGGGTCGAAATTTCAGGAAACGTGTGCACTGCAGCCCTGATGTTGACAGCGAAAACCGTTGTAATCCTTCTTTGACTACACAGTGTGATGGGATGAACAACAGCCTTAGTAGCGCAATCTCTACGAACCTGAAAGTCGTGTTTACACCAATTATCAACCAAGTTGATATTGCTTTGGAAAATCCCGCAGATAAAGACTTTCTGTGCCTCAAAATGGGGTAGGATGTATGGGTGAATAAATAAAAGACTTGTTTACTATACCTACTGCTCTGCACAGTACGGAAACCAGGCCAGAGTTTGCCAAAGCTGAGCTTGTAGTTGTCCCATTACGTGTGGCTGTTGTTTGGGAATTAAAATCAAGGGTCAGCGAAATCTGTTCCGGGATTCAGTGAGTTGAATCACTTCCCGCAATTATTGCATGTCTTGTACGGGGGGGCGTAGGATATTAATGGATCAAAGTTGTTGGCTACCAAGGCTGGTATAACCTCTTCACATACGGGCAGAAAAAGACCGAGCACAGTGTTATTTCTAGCGCGGACAATGTCACCAATCACATTTCTTCCAAAGTCCTCGAGAACGCTGTAGCCGGTCGAGGAGCTATTTTGTACAATATCCCTGAAAAAACGCCCATCAAAGTCGTTGAAAACATACTTCATAAGGCCGCTGTTGTGCTTGACATTCCATGTAGTCGCTTTAGGCTCTCCAAAAAGCAACAGAAATTCTGTTATCCGGTCTTCACATGTTTTGAGAGCCAGCAAGTAGCTGCTAGACTCATCGAATCTCATGATACTAACGTTTCTGACGCGAAATTTTGAAATGTAAGAATACTTTACGGAAAAACCGTCAATCGACGGGGAACGTGCCAGCCCAGTCAAGGTGCAGGCGCTAAAATGCCCGATAGCCGTCTAGAATCGTTTCGTGGTTCAAGTAAGATCACGGAGTTGTAATCGTCCCTAAGCGTTACACTAAATTCATCTCCAAAATCGCAATCATTTGTCACTGCTGATTATTCATCAACGGAAACTAAAAATCATTTATACATATAAAAATAAAAAACACCCGTACACATAATCATTAGTATTATTATTATTTGTTCCTTGAGTTCCTAGTGGAACATACGACTTCACTACCACGTCTCCATTCCACTCTCTTCCCTGCAATCTTTCCAACCTGACTCCACAACTGTCCAGAAACCCTCATTTCTTCCTCACACCATCTAATCCATGTCAACCTCGACTCGGAGGCCCAACTCGCAGTTCCCCGTCTCGGTTCCACTCGAGCGACTGGCCTGGAGCGTGATGTCCACATTCGGTATTCTCAGTGTATGCCTAATCCAATCCATCTCCACTTCCTTCTGCATAGTTGTTCAGTGACACGCTCTTGCTTGGTTCCTTAACAGCCACATTGAGTTCCTTGTTGCTAATTCTCTCTGGCCATATGATCCTCAGCAACCAGCCAGCGTAAACACTTGTTGATGGATATCTGTAGTTTGTCGGAAATCCCTTTCGTAACGCACCAAGTCTCTGGACCATCACATACAAGCACTGACTTGACGTCGGTGTTGAAAATCCACATCATGTTCCACATGCTGAGTGCAGTGCAGTAGATCTCAACAATGGTTTCAGGCTAATGAACGCCTATCTTGTTTTTCCGATCCTGACTTTGACGTCCTCGTCTGTGCCACCGCCTGTAGTTGAAACGATGCTCCCCTGCCTACATAGGTGAAAGAGGCTACTTCCTTTACGTTTCTACCGTTGATGGTGACTGCAGCTCGTTGTTGTTGTTGTTATTGTTGGTTGGTTGGGTATCTCCATCACCTCTGTCTTCTCTACGTTCACTTGAAATCATGTCTTCTTTCGCTGCCTCTTCTGCCAACTTGTTAGTTTTCGCCTGTAGATCTTCAAGTTTGTGTAACATTAGACGTAAGTCATCGGTGGCGAAGTCCAAATCTTCTAGGTTCTTCCCCGCGGTCCAACCATTGTGTCTCCCTCTTCTCGCTCCTCACTGTTTGCTGCATGGTCCACTCGAGTCTACCACAATCAGGAAGTTATTGGGTGATAGTAGGCGGCAGCCTTGTCTTACTCCTGTCTTCACTTAAAAGGCGTCACTGAGCTTTCCATTGTCAATTACTTGGCTGGCATGTGGCGTCCCCACATAGTTGTTGAATGAGATTCATACAGGTTTGTGGCACTAAAACCGTAGTGTTGAAACAACTGCCTGCCAAGTTACTTGTCGATCGACGCTGTCAAAAGCCTTTTCAAAGTCTATGAAGTTGAGGTAGAGAGTTGACTGCCATTCTATACTCTGTTCCATGATGACGTGTAGCGTAGCGTTGCAATTTGGTCCGCACATGATTTGTACTTCCTCAATCCAGCCAGCCAGCCAGCCAGCCTGCTCCGGTCGTAGTCTTGAATCCAGTGCATCCTTTAGTCTCTCCAGGATGATGTGGCTTAATATCTTGTTTGGGGTAGACAACAGTATAGTTCCTCGCAAATTCATGCGAAGTCTTAGGTCTCCCTTCTTCGGGAGTTTGACAAGACGACCCTTCCTCTTAATCTGCAGGTACCTTTCCTTCCTTCCTTCCAAACTTTCTGCAGTAGTGGAGTGAGCATGTCCGCTGCTGTCTCTGCGTCTGTTCTCAGTGCCTCTGGCGGAATTCCATCTGGTCCTGCTGCTCTCCCGAATTTCAGCAGTTTTATGGCGTTCGGGACTTCTGCTTTTTTCGGAGGGCCTGCGTTCACTGGCAGTTTTGCCGCTGCTGGTGGTATTTCTGGCGAAGTGCAAGTGGTGGTGGGGGTGGTGGATTCAATAGCTTTGTGAAGTGGTCACCCCATCATTTCCTTTGTTTCTCTTCTTCGGTAACTAGCTTTCCTTCACTATCTCTCATTGGTATCATCTGCGTTGATCTCTTCCCTCCCTGATAGTAACCTGGTTATTTGACACAATGTTGTCAGGTCCCAGTCTCTCCTACCTGCAGCCTGTCCTGCTTCACCTGCCAGTGTGTCGTAGAAGCGCCTTTCCTCTTAGCGCACACTTCTTCACTTCCTTGTCCAGTGTTTTATACGTTGGACTTAGTTTCTCTTCTCGTTGTTCATCCATGCCTGCACTGCACTGGTTCATCTTCTGCTTCACCATCACCACCTTCCTCTCCTTCCTCCATCACCTTCTATGTGTCCGTCGAGATCCATTCCATTCCTTGCCTCGTTTCTTCTTCCCTCCTAACACAGTTGTGCAGGTTTCATTCCGCATAGCTTCAAAGAGTTCCAGTGTTCACTCACACAGGTTTCTTCACGGATGTTGCTCGATATCTCCCATTTTGTCCCGATGACTGGCTGACTGACTGACACGAGGATGTCCCGTGTACTTTCGTCCTTCAGTTTCTGTTCTGGGTCTTCAACTTGAACTGTGGTCTATCACCAACTTCTTTCAAGGTTTTCAACTTCATTCGGAAGGTTCCTTGCACTAGATAGCGAGAGGTGTGAACCTACATCTGCTCCCCTCCTTGACACTGTGTCAAGTTGGCTGCCTCTCCACTTTCTTCACATTGAGATGAAGTTGATCCGATTTTTAGTGTCTCCTGGTGTCTTGTCCATACAAGTCCATGTCGCTTTGTGGATATCCTTGCGCTTGTGCACACTGCCTCCAATCATCAAATCGTTGAATGCACAGAATTCTGCAAACAGTTCTTCATTCTCGTTCATTTCACCGAGAGCTTCTCGACCCATTGTCAGTTCTCTTCCTGTCTTGTCCGCTCCCAGTTTCGCATTCATGTCACCTATTAGGATGAATTTTGATGTCACCCACTGCAGTGTTATTCAGTACTGATTGCAGTTGTCTGTTGAATTCCTCCTTCTTCTATTCATCTGCATTATTTGTAGGTGCTTAACGTAGCATTGAATGGTCGTGACTTTCCTTCCTTTTGGGTTGAATCTTGGTGTCATTATCCCGATGCAAGTGGATATTGGTTCCCACTGTATGAGAGCCTTCGATGCTCTCGGGGATATCAGGATAGCCACTCGAAAACCCAGTGTGCTGTGCTCGTGGTTGTCGTCTGGGTGACAACATCGGAGTCGATTATTGATTCTCCAGTTGACATTTTGGAGAGTCCACTTCCATTTCACCTGCAGGTTCTTCGCAGATTCCTAGCCTAGCACTTCTATACCATACCTTCCCATCTCTTTGGCAATCTGGGCAGCCTTGATAGCTTAATACACGATGCAGACATTCCATGCTCACAGTCTTACTTTCGCTTTCATCGAGAGAAGATAAGATACATCGGCCAATTGGCTTCCCGAAAGCCTTCACCAACCGGCGTCATTTCGTCTCTCCGATTCCACTGAGGAATAAGTTTGTTTTTATGTTTTGTATTTTGTCTGTGCTTTGAAGTTTCTGTTGCGGTTGGACTGGCTTTACGGGGTATGGTTGCTAGCCCTTTGCCCAACCTTCCCTCTTTACCTGGGCTTGGGACCGGTTAGTAACTAGTGAACTAGTTAACCGGGCGAGGTTATATGATTGTGACCTACTCCCTGATAATCAGCCGTTCGTGGCAATTCAGCCTCTCTATGACTCTTTGAGACCCATTACTTGTAGTCAGGCCGGTAAACGGAGGCGATGATATGGAGATTATTATGCTATGTAAGATTGCCACTACGCCAATCGAGACATTAATGTTACGCTATGGGTTCTATGCTGCCCCGTACTGCCTAGTTAATTAGTCATTCGTCCCTTGAGAACCCATTTTTTGGCCATATCCTCCTCCCATGCACTGTCTGCGACGGTAATTGCTGACAATGTACCCCAGGAATAAATGACTTCAATTGACACTAACTGTACAGGTGTAACTCAACGCCAACTTGTGATCGGTTGCGGATTAATGACGATAACCATTTCCCTAGCGAGGATTGGAGTCAATATGGCACCACTCTAAACGTAAGAACTTCTTGACTGACGGTATCAAAAGCCTTGCTGAGGTCGAAGTATGCCGCTGTCATTAATCTTATCACCACTGCTACTGCTATTACCACCGCGACTGCCCCTACTGCCACTACTATCATGCAAGCATCTTTTAGTGACGAAATATATTCATAATGTTCCAGGGGACAGATTGTGCATGAGCACTGCCTCATGGAGTCATCCTGGGAAGAAATTGTGGGTTCCTTCTGAAGAGGGAATCGAGAAACAGCGTCTTTAACTAGCTTTTCTAGGACGCCCGAGAAAACCCGGGTTGTCGTAATGGGTTCGTAGATTGCAGCTCATGGGCGTGATCGTGGTTTGAACCTAGGTATGACGTTCGCCGTTTTCCACGCTTCGGAATGGATTCTGGTAGACGAAGATATGGAGAAAACTTTAAGGAGATGGAGCGGGGTATCTTTGCTGCAACATATTTGGAAGCTAGAAGGTATTATATATGGCCCCGGACCTTTTGGACACTTTAATGCAGCTATAGTCCCACTTACGCCCTCCTGTATTAGAGAAATATCTCTTATGGAGCGAAGTGTTTGAAGAGTGAATTAAGGTAAAGATGCATTTTCATCACAAATATATAAATTCGGATAGAGTGCATTTAAAGCCCCGCATATATCCGGATTTAAGTTCAGCTTCTGCTTCTCGTTTTTTAATTCGATCGGCAAGACCCAAGTCCTTTCGCTCGAACACTCCAGATCATTGAAGCCTGCGGGCATTTTTCAGAATCTCATCTGTTGACTTGAACACGACTTTAAGTAGCGAAACCTGTTTTCAGTAATGACTTCCTCCTGTTTGCCTAGCCCATACATTTCTTGGGTGGGGTGACCCCTGGCATGTTTCCCAATAAAAGCTGGTTGATCAAACCTTGTACCTTGACAAGGTCATGCCCGAAACATTTACATGGTTCTGGGTCTCTACTCTCTTCCACTCAGTGGAAGATTACGGACCTTTTCAGGATCTCTACGTTGTCTTTGCTTTGTGGAGTGATGATAGCTGGTTTGACGACCGCTACTGGCTTCTTGGCGTGCCATTTAGACTTAGTTACTTGCCATTTTTCATAGTCGGGTATGCAAGGTTTGCTAAAGCCCGGCCCTATGTCCTTGACGCCGAGAGCTTCAGGACGGACTTGCATCTCACACTGTCTAATTCTTATCAATGATTGGGTCGCCAAGCTAGATACGACCTGCTGCCTGCATGGTCCCGTAGTTGGCACTGATAGTGCTTCACTCCTGTTTCTTTCGCCTGAAGCAGGCATAGTCGTATGGTCAGAAGTTTTCAGGCTGGGTCCGCCTGCCCTGGGAATGCGAGAACCAGAAGATACTCGCTTCACCGTGCTTGGTGTAGTTTTTTCAAAGTCGCTGTCAGCAAACCTGGTGGGTAGTTTGCGCACTCGACTTACAGCTTGTCGTGGGACGTTCTTGAAGTTTTGCATAACAGCCTGTGTCAATGGATGCTGTATCGTTATCACTGTCACAGTTATCTGCTTTGACTTTCGACGATAGTTTCTTAGTTATCGTATTCGGAAGTGCATTTGCTTCTTCTACCAGAGTACTAATATCCGAGCAGCATAAGGTACAAAATCACAAACTTCCCGCGTTGCTGTACATATTATATGATGAGGGTGTGAAACTTGTGTGGTTGTCACGGAACCGAGTCTAACATTTGATACACTGCATACATGAGGCCACTTTGAAGGGGAACCCGGCCCCACCACAACCATATTTAGAATAATTTTGGTTAACCGTGTAGCAGAAACTACAGAAATTCACCCAGCAAAAGTTCCTGGCTCACTTTAATTAAGTAGTATCCTAATTAGAGCAAAAATATGACAGCCTTTACTGTGTAAACACAAAAAATGCCAAGAATCTAGCAAAACGTGAAAAGTCGCTTCCCTTTTCAGACAGCGCCAGGAAGTAACTGAATTTTCAAAGAATCACGAGCCTCATTTTGCCTTTTCTTCACCTCCAAACGGATAAGCAACCACAAAAGCCAATGATCTACGGATTGTTGACGTGGAAGTCAGTTCAACAAAAGCTTCTGTTCCTCCAATATCTATTTGAGTGCTATTCACAAGAAAATATATTACGTTTGAGTAGCATGCTTATAGAAACGGATTGGGATATGTTTGCTGACGAACTTTTAGACAACACTATTACCAATATCACAAGCTATCCCAGATTCTGTCTCGATATCTGCTACCCTACTGGAACAATTTACATGAGATTTGACAGACTTTCCTCTCCTCATCTCAAGAGGCTTTGGAGAGAAAAAGAAAGGTTGTATAAGGCGAGAGATCATCCTGGCGTTAAAAGGCTTAACTGTCTAATTAAGTCTGAAATACAACGTCTGAATACCATATGAAACCAGAAGTTCTTGTCGTGTAAGAACTCTTCCAATATGTGGAAATTATTTAAATAGCTTACAGGTAAAAAACAGATGACAACACAGACCCGTTCGGATGTCTGTGCGTTAAACAAGTCATTTATACATCGGCAAGCTAATTTCACCCTTCCTAATGTGCAAAATCAAGTGGATAGCTGCTTTCAAGGTTTCAATACAAATGATGTATTTAAATGTCTGAAGTCTTTGAATCACTCCCAAAGCTTAGGTCCTGATGGTGTTTCTGGTATCATATTTAGAAAATGTGCAGATATTTTGTGTCATCCACTTACAGATATCTTCAGTGTGTCGTTCTTTAAAAACATAATACCCACTGCTTGGAAGCAGACAAAAATTGTACCTGTGCCTAAGCCATCTTCTGGATCAGATTTTACTTTTCTACCTATAGCTATAACTTCCTCTTTTCTGAAGACAATGGAGAAATTACTTCTGCTTGTGACTGAGCCTTCATTGATGGCCTTCAGAGATCCAAAACAGTTTGCTTACAAACACCGGAGGAGTACTTTAGATGCAGCTACTGTCTTGCATCATAACATTGTTTGTAGCCTCGGCAAAGGTGTTAAGTATGTCCGTTGTGCCTTTTTGGATTACTCATCAGCCTTTGACTCTGTTCCTAGACCACTTTTGTTAAATAAGTTTGCCATAGTTCACACTGATTCATGCGTTGCAAAATGGCTGCATTCTTGTTTTTCTGAAAGGAAACAATACACTATTCATAAAGGAATGCGCTCCACTTCATTGCTTACTGAAGCTGGTGTGCCTCAAAGTGCTGTACTTTCTCCTTTTCTCTTTTCCTTTTTTTTGCACGATTTGCCTTATTCTGTTGAAACTAATTTTATCAAGTATGCTGACGACCTGACTATTTCTATTCCAGTAAACTCTTCTTTGGATTGCTCGAAAGTAAACGAATTCTTGTCTGAAGTTGGCAAATGGTCTCTCTCAAATGGTCTCAAACTAAACCACTCTAAATGTCAGACCGTTAATTTTAGCCTCAGGCGTAAACGAGACTTATGTGAGCTGCTTAAATCTCATGACGCCTGCTGCATCAATGGTATCCCTGCAGAAAGTAAATCAAGTTTGAACTATCTCGGGTTGCTTTTTACTTCTGACCTTTGTTGGTCCTCCCATATCTTATTGACTTGTAAAAAAATCTTTCATTTAACTTATTACGTAAAGAAATTGAGGCTTCTTTTACAATTTATTAATCTCTGCATCTTGCCTATTCTTCTATATTGGTCCCCACTAATCTTTCCTGGTCTTCTTAAAAGGGACTATGTGATGTTACGTAGGGCTTTGAAGACCGTCAGCAGGGTGAGTGGTGTGTCTCTGACTCAACTGATTAACGCTGTAGTTGATCGACATATAAATTCCTACAAGCTACTAGCTACAGAAATTTTAATTGACAGTGAGCATCCACTTCACTTACAGCTCCTCAGGGAGGACAAGAAGAAAATAGAAACAACTGTACGTTCGTACAGCTAAGTGTAAGAATCCAACTGTACCTTGCCTTGCACATATATTTTGTGGGGAAAAAAGTGTTAGAACAGAAATCACACATCAACTTTGTGACAGTTAAAAATCTCATTTCAATGATTCAACTTACAATGCAAAATTTTCTCGTTTTTAATATTCTTCACATAACTTAAATTTCTATAATAAAACAATTCAAAAGGCTGCAAAGTAGTTTGTATATACTTATGTTTTGTTGTTATTGCAATATATATTATGCTGAGGATTCCAAATTGTACCACAAATTGTTTGGAATAAAGTGAATTATTATTATTGTTCACAATATTATTATTGAACCCTTGGACTATGTAAAATGAGGTGATATGATTCATTGCGCTTCAGATGTGGATGACTGTTCTAGCACACTGGTAAATTTGGTGAGAGAAATGTAGCCAGTTCTGTGCATAGTAACAGTAAAGTTGACATAACTGTCTCGAAAATTGTTTAGGCCTTCAACAGAAAAGTGACTGTGGTTTATGGTATCTTAGAATGAATGTTAATAATTAGTTCTTAACAATAATTATTGCTCACGTAGTATCACTGTAGGTACGATTTAAAACCTTTTTGGTGAAATTATATGTTGAAGAATTTCTGCATATTGACAGGTTCATGGTACCTTTCCCAAACAAACGAAATATTTTTTATTGGGAATAGTATACTACACTCCTATAGGAGTGTGCTCAATTTATTGATTCAGTTTTCAACATTTGGTGGTAATGTATAATCGTTTACAGCGAAACCATGTATATTTATGCAGCTTTCTGGTCTGAAAGACAGTATACCTTCCGGTTTGTCCTTATTCTTGCAGTAGGCGTACTTGATGGGACTCGATTCCCCCCTAATGACATTTGCTGAGAGCCGATATTGCTGTTTCAGGTAGAGTTCTGGTCTGTTTCCCATTGTTTTTAAGAAACTTGGGTTAATACTAAGCTAAATAGAACGGTTTCAGGAATTTCTTATGGTTCCGTCAGCATGTGCAACACATTTCTCAACTACCTAAGCTGATAAATTCTCGCAGTCATATCTAGTAGCTCGCCTTCCTAGCCTATTACTCTACGCTTGACTTAAACATTTTTCATTCCACGGTTTCACCATAGTTGAACAATCCCACGGAAAATCCAGAACAAAAATCTCGAGTTTTCGACTTTAAACATCTATATCGCAGTCTTAACATAGGACAATGAGCTACGGAGCAGCATATACGTTTTTGACGAGCCATCAGATACTACTCTCCTCAGAGGTGGGAGTTTTTTGCAAATACCAAACGTTTGGAGATTTCGTTATTGGTCAATCCATCAGAACTAATATAACACATAGGTAAATTAATGCACTGCATCCTCAAACTAGTGGTTAGTGCATACCAGTTCTGAGGCGTTTTACATTTAGTAGGTACAAAGTGTATCCCAAACCTGAAATTCTGGTGACAGTCCGACTGACCAATCTGTATTAGTATATTTCCACTGGTGTTCATCTGCAGGTATTGCTGTTTGGATCATTCAACCAGTTTTCTCCAAACTGTTTGACAAGTCAGCAGTTTCCACTAGTGACAGGATTCTTAAAAGTGCGTTATGTTCTTGTGTAGAAGCATGATTTTGTGTCCAGAAAGTGAAGGGATATTGTCAGACACATATTCACTGTAAGATATTTCGTTGAATAAAAGTGATATCTCGTAGGCATTTTTAAACTGTAACTTTCAACAGCTCTTGTACTGTAAACGAAGCAAATCGTTTATCGTCCTCAAACTTAGTTTCAGATTCGTGTGACAAGTATGGACTTCGCCATCGATAAATCGCCATTAACTGAATCTGAAGAAACTCGTAGTAATTCTCATCTTCCTTCAATTACAGTCGTTCGACCAAAACAATCAAGACGATACAAGCTGCTGCCAAAAGAAAAACTTCGTTTCCCTAAAAATGATGTATCGAGTCAGTTTTGGAGCAAAAGTAATTATACCAAACATATGCCACTTATCCCTGTGAACTGTGATGATAGGTTTGTCCTTTAACTTTTTCATTTATTTTAGTTTGTATGTTTCATTAACTGTGCTAGACTTCACTACAGTGTGACATCTGACTGGTTTTGATGTATGACGTAACTATGTAAATTTGTAATTGTTTTCATCATTCGTCATTGTAATGGTATTTAAAAGTTACACACATTTGTCTCACGCGAAATCTTTTCGGTGGATATTTGCGAATAAAAGACTATTTAAAAATGGCAGGTTTTCAATACTGTTTACTGTCTCTAAATTCTGACCAAAAACATCCGAACTTCTATAGTGTAAACTGCATTGTATTCACAGCGTTCAAAAAATTCTTACAAAGGCTCAAATTAGAATTAACTTACCCGTTCGAATCGTGTTCTTTAGACTCTTCACACAAATATAAGTTGCATTACAGTGTACATATTTGTACCTGGTGTAAAGTTTCTCTGGTTTTTATTCATCTATCCACATTAAATCAGAAGCAAGATTTCAGGAATTTTTTGCCAATTTATTGTTTTCAATAATTGTTCGGTTAATATTGATTAAGACTGGTAAAATCTCATAAGTCTTCTGATTTGATCAATGAGCCGGTTTTATTTCAGTTTAGTTCATACAATTACCCTTTAGGAACGATGATTGCGCTTTTCAAAATAATAACTTTATTAACATTAGCCTATAATTTTCTGGGTAAGACCAGACATTCAAAGTATTTTGAATTCGCTGCTGAAACAGACATATCGGACCACATCGTTTGGCATTCCACTTTGTATTTGATAGGCATTTTGTCCTGGTGACTTATCTGTCATCACCATTGCTGTTGAAAGTTGACTAACTTGGTAGTTCATATATGTAATCTGCTTCAGCATTTCTAGCTATTATCTACTTGTTACTCTGAGAGAGATAATTCTGGAAATTTGACCCTACAACTAGATTATTCTTCACGCCAATAGATTCCATTATCGATTGGTTATTTAGGGAATGTGGAATGCCGAAAATCATTCTATTGGCTCTAAATAGTCTTTTGTGTCCTACAACCAAACTATATCAGTCCATCTCCCTTTTTAAGTGCGTGTAGTCAGAGTAGTTCTGTCGATTTAAATTTCTTTTTTATCCCCTGATCTCAAGTCCCTGTTCAGAACTATATATTTATAGCACACAAAGCATGATTTGATTTTTGTGGTCATAAGGTTCTACCGTCCAATATCTGTATCACAAAGTAGCACTGACCCCGTTACTGTCTAGTACTCTTTCTTTGTTAGCGAGACTTCTCAGCTTCCAGGGGGACAATGGTTAGTGATAACTTAAAGTACTCTAACTGACAGTGTCACGTTGACCTAGATAATTGACTTTCAAACGGTGTCGTGTATTTCTGTCCTGCTCCATCTACAGTAGTTTGTTGGTCATATAGCATTACAAGTCGTCATTAAATGGGCGTGATCCATTGCCATAATTTTGTTTTTTCTAATCATGAAATATTCTCGTAGGCTTTGTTTTATTCGTATACATCCGGGCTATCATATTTATATTATTCGCAGTTGTTTTCACCTGATTTATAATTCTATGCTTTGGTTAAAAAACTCCTAAGCCAAAAATACCAGCGCAATTTAGATTTGAAATCTATTTATTGGACTAATTTAGGATCTTACATCCACCTTGCCTAGTTAGTCAGTATTTACTTATAGTCGCTGTTGGCCGTTCGATGATAGCTACTATATTAACGTGGTGGTTGGGCTTCCATATCATAGTGACCCAACGAGCTATGCTGATGAAACATTTGTTCCCTCGAGACCTACCATACCAAAAAGATCTGTTGGATAGTGGTTAGGCGAAAAGAAGTTACTGTTGTGGTGTAAATTACTACACTATAATGGGACCTAAGGGCGAAGTCATAACGCTGCTAGCTGGATGGGGTGTGACAGTAGTAAGGTATTTCCCTTGGATGTACCATGCTGCCCTCTCAGTGGAAGGGGGTGTTAGAAAAGATCGGTCAAGAAATAACACACCACCATACCCCACTGTCTGCTGGGTCGGCGACGTTGGTTCATATGTCCTTTCTTTTCGACCATCCGGCCCCAAAATAACAAAAGCACAAAACAACCATACACAAAAGGCTGGGTGAAACAGGCCTCAAGTACATGTCTGACGGGCTTTCCGATCACACAAATCTGTGTCAGGTACCTCAAGAAGACTTAGCCTTCTATGGTATGGGCAGCCGGAAAGTGTCAACCGCCCTCACAACTCTGTCAGCACTCAAGTTCCTTCAGACCACAATCCACCTCCCTCATCATTACCTTCTAATCTTACTTCACGTCTCTCAACCAACGATACTACATCATCTTCAATTTCGCCTATCTCTGCAGCCTTCGACAACGATCTGAATCCACAGAACACCATCACTGGCCTCCTTAAACTATTCTCCAAATTACACATCAAGGCCTTCAATGTCTGCACCCTCCGCCAAATCGGTCAACAGGCTTAACTGGCCAAGACTAGCAACCCGGGCCATGGATGTGTGGTGTGTTTGTGAGACACGCATACAGGACCCAAGTGTGTTTGTTCACCTAACCTCTTCCAGCCAATATGGTGAATCCACAAAATTTACCCTTCGAGTTCCTGGAGATTCGATGGCTAGTTCTCGTGGTCTTGCAGATGTAGGCATAGCATTAAGCACTGGAACAAAAAGCTCAGTACTAGACCGGATCTCTGTTGACAGTCGCCTCTGCGCTGTCCGACTGAAGGGCACAGTGAGAACTAAAAGGAATGATGAAGCTTGCCGCCGACTCTTTGTAACCTCTACTTACGCACCCACTGACTGAAGTTCGGATGCAGTGAAGGACGAGTTCTACCGAAAACTGTCTAGCCTCTCTCTGAAAGCCAAACGTTCAGACGTGGTGGTTGTTGCAAGTGATTTCAGTGCACATATGGGTAGACTGAATGAGACAGAAAGACACTTAGGTAGCACTCTCGGAATCCTGACAACACAAATTTCACACATAAAGAAAGACACTGCCTGACGTGGCGTCCACCAAGCTCAACTCAGCGATGGACACAGATAGACAACATTGCTACCAGTTATCGATGAAGATGATCGATGGGAGATTGTCGCTCCTTCTGGAGTACGTGTTCGGATAGCGACCACGCGTTGGTTCGAGCACGTATATGCTTGCATTTGGCAACAAAACCATTACGAGTGCAGCTCAACAACGAAAACATCGCTTTCAGTGAGAAATCGGTTAGACAGTTATCGGAACAGAACACTATCACTCATCCAGAAGAAGTTATGCTATGAAAGCAGCGCTGAAGACCGTAGCCGACTCCGAAAGAGTGGCTAAAGGGAGCCAGTGGATATCAGCACCTTCTTCCGAACTAATGGATGCACGTGAACGCATCTCTGCAGGCTCTGAGTACGACGAAAAGCGAGCGCAACTTAAAAGTAGGCTGAGAAAAAGTCTATGCAACGACCACGAAAGGTGGTGGGCAGAGAAGGCCAAAGAGATGGAAAAAGGAGCGGCGATAGGTAACAGTAGACAATTATTTAGACTTATCAAGAGAACTGAGGCGAAAAGGTCAATGGTTAGTGAGACTATGGTTGAGAAGGATGGGTCTGCGATTCACTCGCAAAGGAGATGTTTGGAAAGATGACCAGAACATTTCGAGGAACGGTTCGACTAGCCACCAGCTACTATTGCGTTGCCAGCTATCCAGTCAGATCCTGAATGGAACATTGAGACAGGTCCCTCAACACCAGCAGAAGTTGAGAAAGCGGTAAGTAACTTGAAACGAAAAAGGGCAGCAGGACCAGACGGACTAACTCCTGGGGTATATAAGGATGGTGGTAGAGTGCTCTTTGTCAGGTTAACGGAAGTGTTAACTAGTATATGGGAATCAAATATGATCCTTCCTGACTGGTTTAAATCACTGAATACCCCATTCTTCAGGAAAGGTGAGAAGCCCTTTTGTGATAACCACAGGAGAATCAGCCTGACAAACATAATGTCTAAGATTCTAGGTCTTATAATCACTAAACGCCAGAGTGGAGTTCGGGAAGAGAAAGCCCAAGAAAACCAGGCAGGTTTCAGACCTAGCCGTGGGTGTATAGACCAAATATTCAGGCTCCGTCAGGTTCTGGAACACAGGATCGCTTGTCGACGCCCAACACCAGCTGTATTTCTCGACCTTAAGGCGGCATTCGACTCAGTTGCTCGAGAAGTCTTGTGGTCATGTCTCTCACTGAAAGGTGTTCCAAGTAAGTACACTACCTTATTTAAGGTTCATTACTTGAACAGCTGTGGGCTTGTTAGAGCCAATGGTGAGATGTGGTTTAGCTATTTGCATCGAGTACTGTCTGTCAAGGATCCCCGCGCTCTCCATTGTTACTCAATTTTATAATAGATGTTCTTGCAGAGGTCTCCCTTTTGTTATCTGACTACACCAAATCATAGGAAAATTTTCGTACAGCAAGAATATGCAGATAATATAGTCCTGTTAAGTGAAGACGCTGACAAAATGCAGTGTCGTGTGGACACTGAGTTGCAATTTGAGAATGTTTGGGATGCGTTTCTTTTCATACTAATGCAAATTGTTACTCTAGGACTGGTTTTCAGCCGTCCGTTGGCTAACAATAGAGAGTGAAGTGGTTGAGTGCGTTGGGCACTTCACTTACCTGCGAAGTCGGATCACACCTGAGGGGTCAATGTGTGACGAAATCTCTGCATGGATACAAAAAGCTTGGTTGGCTTTTGCCAACTTACTCCATCTGTGGCTCCCTCGGGATATTCGATTGTCTGTTAAGAGTCATGTGTACTGCGCAGCAGTCCGCTCTGTTCTACCGTATGGCTGTGAAACGTGACGCTTGAAGGTGGAAGACATGAGAAGGTTTCAGGTGTTTGACCACCGTTGCCTCTATGCGACTAGACTAAAACATGGCACCAATGCAAGAAATCCTTGACAGTTGGTTTGAGCCATGTAAGTCTATGCAGACTAGCCGGTTGGGGTCGGCGTGACAAGAGAAACTTGTGGTTGGAGACTCTTGGTGATTTGGCTCAGAACCGATGTCAGTGGCACAGATGCATACACATATTATCCTCATTTTAACCGCTATACTTAATCACATAGTTTTCTCATTCCTCCCTAATCTCTTCTACTCTTTCTTCATTTCCCACTTTATTACCTTATTACTTGGTGTGTTGATATCACATTACGCACTAATGCCTCGCCCGGTGTTGATCTTGATGATAATGATGATGATGAGACGTGGTTACTAAAAGTGGAGGATCTACAAAGACTGGATGCTGATTGAATTACTTGGATTTATTTGATGAAAACATCAAATAAGCACTGCAGAGTTTATTATTAGAGTATTCATTAGCAGATACGAATCGGTTGATAAAGTTACTAACCATCACATGAGATTTCAAGAGAATTTGTTGCGCATGCAAAACCACCATCTCCCCCAACCACTCTATGTTAATTAGAGTAGAATTAGTTTGAAAAGTGCCGATAGAAACCTGTAACTTCGGTTCAAATATCCTACTTTCAAGCAGTTAGTCTAAAGTTCTGATTCTGTTCCGGCTTCTTCAGCTTAGGCAACAAGATGATATATTTATACGGGGGAAAAATGCACTCAGTAGCCACTTGGACGTTTGTCTGTTCTGTAGCTTAGAAAGCTGTTGGAATGAAAGTAAATAGAATGGCAATTGAACTCATCGTTCAGCAATTCAGTGGCAAATGCATTACAGTCTCACTTATGTCTCGTAGAACCTCGCCTGGTTAACTAGTTCACTAGTTACTAACCGGTCCCAAGCCCAGGTAAAGAGGGAAGGTTGGGCAAAGGGCTAGCAACCATACCCCGTTAAGCCAGTCCAACCGCAACAGAAACTTCAAAGCACAGACAAAATACAAAACATGAAAACAAACTTATTCCTCAGTGGAATCGGAGAGACGAAATGACGCCGGTTGGTGAAGGCTTTCGGGAAGCCAATTGGCCGATGTATCTTATCTTCTCTCGATGAAAGCGAAAGTAAGACTGTGAGCATGGAATGTCTGCATCGTGTATTAAGCTATCAAGGCTGCCCAGATTGCCATAGAGATGAGAAGGTATGGTATAGAAGTGCTAGGCTAGGAATCTGCGAAGAACCTGCAGGTGAAATGGAAGTTGACTCTCCAAAATGTCAACTGGAGAATCAATAATCGACTCCGATGTTGTCACCCAGACGACAACCACGAGCACAGCACACTGGGTTTTCGAGTGGCTATCATGATATCCCCAAGAGCATCGAGGGCTCTCATACGGTGGGAACCAATATCCACTTGCATCGGGATAATGACACCAAGATTCAACCCAAAAGGAAGGATAGTCACGATTATTCAATACTACGCTAGGCACCTACAAATAATGCAGATGAATAGAAGAAGGAGGAATTCAACAGACAACTGCAATCAGTACTGAACAACACTGCAGTGGGTGACATCAAAATTCATCCTAATAGGTGACATGAATGCGAAACTGGGAGCGGACAAGACAGGAAGAGAACTGACAATGGGTCGAGAAGCTCTCGGTGAAATGAACGAGAATGAAGAACTGTTTGCAGAATTCTGTGCATTCAACGATTTGGTGATTGGAGGCAGTGTGCACAAGCGCAAGGATATCCACAAAGCGACATGGACTTGTATTCACAAGACACCAGGAGACACTAAAAATCGGATCAACTTCATCTCAATGTGAAGAAAGTGAAGACGCAGCCAACTTGACACAGTGTCAAGGAGGGGAGCAGATGTAGGTTCACACCTCTCGCTATCTAGTGCAAGGAACCTTCCGAATGAAGTTGAAAACCTTGAAAGAAGTTGGTGATAGACCACAGTTCAAGTTGAAGACCCAGAACAGAAACTGAAGGACGAAAGTACACGGGACATCCTCGTGTCAGTCAGTCAGCCAGTCATCGGGACAAAATGGGAGATATCGAGCAACATCCGTGAAGAAACCTGTGTGAGTGAACACTGGAACTCTTTGAAGCTATGCGGAATGAAACCTGCACAACTGTGTTAGGAGGAAGAAGAAACGAGGCAAGGAATGGAATGGATCTCGACGGACACATAGAAGCTGATGGAGGAAGGAGATGAAGATGGTGATGGTGAAGCAGAAGATGAACCAGTGCAGTGCGGGCACAGATGAACAACGAGAAGAAGAACTGAGTACAACGTATAAAACACTGGACAAGGAAGTGAAGAAGTGTGCGCGAAGACAAAAGGCGCTTCTACGACACACTGGCAGGTGAAGCAGGACAGGCTGCAGGTAGGAGAGACTGGGACCTGACAACATTGTGTCAAATAACCAGGTTACTATCAGGGAGGGAAGAGATCAACGCAGATGATACCAATGAGAGATAGTGAAGGAAAGCTAGTTACCGAAGAAGAGAAACAAAGGAAATGATGGGGTGACCACTTCACAAAGCTATTGAATCCACCACCAAGGAAGGAAGGAAAGGTACCTGCAGATTAAAAGAAGAGCCATCTTGTCAAACTCCCGAAGAAGGGAGCCCTGAGACTTCGCATGAATTTGCGAGGAACTATACTGTTGTCTACCCCAAACAAAATATTAAGCCACATCATCCTAGAGAGACTAAAGGATGCACTGGATTCAAGACTACGACCGGAACAGTCTGGCTGGCTGGCTGGCTGGATTGAGGAAGTACAAATCATGTGCGGACCAAAATGCAACGCTACGCTACACGTCATCATGGAACAGAGTATAGAATGGCAGTCAACTCTCTACCTCAATTTCATCGACTTTGAAAAGGCTTTTGACAGCGTCGATCGACAAGTAACTTGGCAGGCAGTTGTTTCAACACTACGGTTTTAGTGCCACAAACCTGTATGAATCTCATTCAACAACTATGTGGGGACGCCACATGCCAGCCAAGTAATTGACAATGGAAAGCTCAGTGACGCCTTTTAAGTGAAGGCAGGAGTAAGACAAGGCTGCCGCCTACTATCACCCAATAACTTCCTGATTGTGGTAGACTCGACTGGACCATGCAGCAAACAGTGAGGAGCGAGAAGAGTGGGACACAATGGCTGGACCTCGGGGAAGAACCTAGAAGATTTGGATTTCGCCACCGATGACTTATGTCTAATGTTACACAAACTTGAAGATCTACAGGCGAAAACTAACAAGTTGGCAGAAGAGGCAGCGAAAGAAGACAGGATTTCAAGTGAACGTAGAGAAGACAGAGGTGATGAAGATACCCAACCAACCAACAATAACAACAACAACGAGCTGCAGTCACAATCAACGGTAGAAACGTAAAGGAAGTAGCCTCTTTCACCTATGTAGGCAGGGGAGCATCGTTTCAACTACAAGCGGTGGCACAGACGAGGACGTCAAAGTCAAGATCGGAAAAACAAGATAGGCGTTCATTAGCCTGAAACCATTGTTGAGATCTACTGCACTGCACTGTACTGCACTCAGCATGTGGAACATGATCTGGATTTTCAACACCGACGTCAAGTCAGTGCTTCTATGTGATGGTCCAGGGACTTGGTGCGTTACGAAAGGGATTTCCAACAAACTACAGATATCCATCAACAAGTGTCTACGCTGGCTGGTTGCTGAGGATCATATGGCCAGAGAGAATTAGCAACAAGGAACTCAATGTGGCTGTTAAGGAACCAACCAAGAGCGTATCACTGAACAAGTATGCAGAAGGAAGTAGAGATGGATTGGATTTGGCATACACTGAGAAGACCGATTGTGGACATCACGCTCCAGGCCAGTCACTCGAGTGGAACCGAGACGGGGAACTGCGAGTTGGGCTTCCGAGTCGAGGTTGACATGGATTAGATGGTGTGAGGAAGAAATGAGGGTTTCTGGACAGTTGTGGAGTCAGGTTGAAAAGATTGCAGAGAAGAGAGTGGAATGGAGACGTGGTAGTGAAGTCGTATGTTCCACTAGGAACTCAAAGAACAAATAATAATACTAATGATTATGTGTACGGGTCTTTTTTATTTTTATTTGTAGAAAGGACTTTTTTATTTGTCTTGTGGGCCACAGTAATGTTCACCGTATCAGTAAATAAATAATTGTTTCCTAACTTTTTTTTCTTAAACGTTCATTCTAATACTGATTTATTGTTTTTCTTACAGCGAAGAGTTTGATGGCTCATTGTTTCAAAAAGTTTCCAATGAAGGCTTACACGACTTTTTAAAAAGTGATCGACAAACTCGTGGATGGTCTAACCTTTCAAAAAATGCTGATGAATGGGATGATTGGGATCTGAATCTTTCAATACCTAGTCAGCAAAGAACACGGTATTGTTGTCCTTTAGGTTGTATATTATCATAGGACAATACGTATTCAAATTTGAACTAATGATTCTTATTGTTTTCTCTTTTCTCGTTTTATACCATAAGGCTTTCTCATAACTCAATCTTTCCTGTTTTATGCATTTTTGATCAGAATAAGCATTTACTTTTTATTATTTTGAGATTTTTATCTTCTCTAATATAAATCTAATATTTTTGCGTAATTATATGAATTTTCTTTATTGAGTATAGTGTTTATTATATAGAAAGTTGTGTTGTTAGTCAGTGATACTCTTTCTTTTCTCATGTCATCATGTTAACTTTGCATGATATTGCTTAAGTCGCTGGTATAAACAAGAATATTCTATGTTCAACAGGATTTAAAATAATAATGTATAGCTTTAACTCTCGTTTTTTGTTCACTATTTTGCCTTGAGTTACGGGGTATCTGGACGTGATTATAAAGTATCCTCAGTTACATGCACTTGAAGTTTTTATGCTCCTTTATGCTATGTGTTCTTATAGTCATCTCTAGTGAACAGTATGAAGCAGTACCGTTAAAATTTATATTACTTACTCATACATCAGTTTAATTCTGTGCCGAAAACAGACAATACCAGGATAGGACATGGCATTTAAGTTTAGTGGTCCGAGTTGTCACATCTCATATCAACATATAAGGTGACAATGTACCAAGATGAAAGAGAAGAAGGTGATCAAAAGTGGTAGAGAATTGTGATAAGATAACAAGGAGGGATTCGAAAATATGGGTTTCCATACGACGATTAAGATGAGAATGATGTATGGATGCATCTGCTTTATTGAAATCGATTCTGAGCCATGTCACCTAGAGTCTACAACCGCTGATTTCTGTTCTCACGTGAACCCTGACCGCGAAGTTATCATATCTCTACACAGTTCAGATCAACGGTCAACGACTTCAAGAACTGTTGCAACGTTTCAGTCTGGCCACCTCTAACTCTTTTTCATCTTAAGCCTACCTCAGCTAAAGTTGTATGATGAGATGAGTGGTAACTAGGCATACATAATACATGTCCCAGTCACCTCAGTCGACGAAGGTTCACAAACTCATCAGTTATCTTTCCTCTTTTCCCTGGAACTGTACACCTGACCTCTACTTTATTGATATGATACCACGATACATGGCCAATGCTGCGAAGACGTCGGTGGTCGAACTACTGAAGCCTTGTTAAATCCTCCACCTTTAATGGCCATGTTTGACAGCCATATTTTAGAACAAAACGAAGTTCAACGTAATACACTCGACTCCGAATATGCAGCCGGATGTTGTGGCGGTGCCGTAGATGGTGTAAGCAGGCGAAAAGTAAACCTTTTTTAAATCGTGTAGTGACTTCGTGAGTAGCTGACCCACCAAGGTTAGTTCGACCCTAGGTAAGTGAAGTGGTTAACGCGCTTAGCCATTTCACTCTATATTGTTAGGCAGGTCGCCTCTGGAGACCAATCCTGGAGCAATAATTTACATTCGGGTGGCGAGAAACAACCCATGCCGAACGTTCTCGAATCGGCACTCAATGTGTTGGGAAGATTCTGGGTCTTAGCAGGGTTTTCACATAACCTGAATATGTCATCTGCACACTCTGTATCTAATGAGGTTTCTCTTGTGACGATGAGAGGAAGACCTCCATAAGTATGTCTGCGACAAAGTGAGTAATGTAGAGAGTGGATATCCTTGTCGAACACCACTCGGTGTGCACAGGCCCTAGCACACTCACGGGTGTTCTAGTAGAAAGCCTGCAGCAGAGTGATTTACTTACTTAGCACCCCTTTCCGTGAGAGACACTGACATGAGACCTCCCAACCCACGGAGTCGAATACTGCTAGTGTCGGCCGTCACTGTGTCTGTGTTCCTGAGCGTTGTGCAGAGTGAATGAGTGATTGATACACCCAAGGGCAGGTCTGAAGCCTGTCTGACTTCCTCGGGTTTGCTTTTCCAAAGCTCCGCTTAGACTTCTGATAATTCTGGAATCTCTTACAATATGTTCATTAGGCTGGTTCTCTTGCGGTTATCACAAGTTGACTTCTCGCCTTCTCTGAGGACTGTTACAATTGATTATCGGTACCACTCAGTGAAGACTATGTATGATCCTCATACGTTTGCTAACACTTCCGTAAACCCGACCAATAATCAATGACCATCGTTCTCAAATGTCTCCAGTACTAGTCTGTTTGACCATGTTGCACATTCTTGGCTTCTGAAAGACTTGAGGGTCCTGTCTCAATGTTTTACTGAGGATCGGACTGAATAGTGGGCAACAGGATAGTAACTAGAGGAATGCTATGCCTACATCCACATTATGCTATATGGTTACAGCGTAATGTTTTTGTCTGTGAATCATCGAATTGTGAGTTCAAACCAACTGGAAATTTCCTTGGGATTTACACTATAACTATGACTCATAGTTGAACAGTTGGGTTTGTGTACGGATACTAAATTTCTTTTACTTATTTTTCTTTATATTGAGTTTCAGGGAAGTATTTTGACAAGATGCACAAACTTCTGAACACTTAATGTAAATCTGCTGCTATCTGACATGTACTTAAAGCCTGGGAAGTGTAATATAGTTTTTCATATGTGATGTTCACTAACGGTTGTTTTAACCGAATAGAGTGAAGTGGTTAAACACAGAAGGTTTGGAAGGAAGGAAGGAAAGGTACCTGCAGATTAAAAGAAGAGCCATCTTGTCAAACTCCCGAAGAAGGGAGCCCTGAGACTTCGCATGAATTTGCGAGGAACTATACTGTTGTCTACCCCAAACAAAATATTAAGCCACATCATCCTAGAGAGACTAAAGGATGCACTGGATTCAAGACTACGACCGGAACAGTCTGGCTGGCTGGCTGGCTGGATTGAGGAAGTACAAATCATGTGCGGACCAAAATGCAACGCTACGCTACACGTCATCATGGAACAGAGTATAGAATGGCAGTCAACTCTCTACCTCAATTTCATCGACTTTGAAAAGGCTTTTGACAGCGTCGATCGACAAGTAACTTGGCAGGCAGTTGTTTCAACACTACGGTTTTAGTGCCACAAACCTGTATGAATCTCATTCAACAACTATGTGGGGACGCCACATGCCAGCCAAGTAATTGACAATGGAAAGCTCAGTGACGCCTTTTAAGTGAAGGCAGGAGTAAGACAAGGCTGCCGCCTACTATCACCCAATAACTTCCTGATTGTGGTAGACTCGACTGGACCATGCAGCAAACAGTGAGGAGCGAGAAGAGTGGGACACAATGGCTGGACCTCGGGGAAGAACCTAGAAGATTTGGATTTCGCCACCGATGACTTATGTCTAATGTTACACAAACTTGAAGATCTACAGGCGAAAACTAACAAGTTGGCAGAAGAGGCAGCGAAAGAAGACAGGATTTCAAGTGAACGTAGAGAAGACAGAGGTGATGAAGATACCCAACCAACCAACAATAACAACAACAACGAGCTGCAGTCACAATCAACGGTAGAAACGTAAAGGAAGTAGCCTCTTTCACCTATGTAGGCAGGGGAGCATCGTTTCAACTACAAGCGGTGGCACAGACGAGGACGTCAAAGTCAAGATCGGAAAAACAAGATAGGCGTTCATTAGCCTGAAACCATTGTTGAGATCTACTGCACTGCACTGTACTGCACTCAGCATGTGGAACATGATCTGGATTTTCAACACCGACGTCAAGTCAGTGCTTCTATGTGATGGTCCAGGGACTTGGTGCGTTACGAAAGGGATTTCCAACAAACTACAGATATCCATCAACAAGTGTCTACGCTGGCTGGTTGCTGAGGATCATATGGCCAGAGAGAATTAGCAACAAGGAACTCAATGTGGCTGTTAAGGAACCAACCAAGAGCGTATCACTGAACAAGTATGCAGAAGGAAGTAGAGATGGATTGGATTTGGCATACACTGAGAAGACCGATTGTGGACATCACGCTCCAGGCCAGTCACTCGAGTGGAACCGAGACGGGGAACTGCGAGTTGGGCTTCCGAGTCGAGGTTGACATGGATTAGATGGTGTGAGGAAGAAATGAGGGTTTCTGGACAGTTGTGGAGTCAGGTTGAAAAGATTGCAGAGAAGAGAGTGGAATGGAGACGTGGTAGTGAGGTCGTATGTTCCATTGGAAACCCAATCGACAAGTAATAATATTAATAATCTATATTGAGCTAAGTTTTTGTGTTCTATAATTCTAATCAACCGTAGTCGACTACTTTCACCTATGTATTTGACCTCGCAATCATTCCAAGGTATTTAGTAGACTTAATTAGTTTGCTCAGTTGTATCTATAAAATCGTTTAACCTACAAAGATTATTTCGGAGTTACTTTGTGGGTTCCAATGCCAGTCTAATCTCAGGTAGACCTATTGTGAATTCTACCTTGTTTTACTTAGGTGCTTTCTTTGTATGGTAACATAGCTGAGGCTTTGAATTCTCTCTCCACCCTGTCACCAGTATGAATTCCATTATTAGTAGGATTATTATTAATCAATATTTAGGTGGGGGTAATTACTGAGACACAAGGTATTCCTGATGTCTGTAATTTCTTGTCGTAGATTTTCTATCCTACTAGCAAGCTTTTCCGCCCTGTCACTAAGATATTTAACTAAGCCTACTTCAACTGAAATGGGGTTGGAGGATTTGAAGTCTAAGTAGCGATTTGGATAGGAAAGTTTCCTATAGGCACTAGTCTCTACTTTTTCGTCTTGTTTTCGTTTAATCTAAGAATCCAACATTGCTAGTTTACCTTCATCACTCTCAAAGTTACAGGTAAGTTGGATTGCATTCACCACTGAATTTGTATGTGCCAGGAACCTGTTGATATGTTCTGATTTCAGTACTGACTTGCTAAGTGTGCCCCACTTTCTTATATCTTTCCTCTCCCCCTTATTATTGTAGACTATGACTTCCTAAATGTATAAACTTTTATCACTTTATATTGCTGCCATTTAATAGTAGATAACTAGGTTGAAGTTAAGAAACGGTGTTCACATCCAACAATCGCAAAACGTCCATAGCTATTGCTTGACTTGCTGACTGCATATCAACAATGTATAGTGTTCAGGAAGAAGACTATAAACTTATGTTATTTAGCATATTCGAATGTGCTGAATTTATCAAGTGGGAAGTATTAACGTTAGACGCAATGATGGTAGATTGTTGAATGTGGTTGTAAACCGCTATCAACTTGAGTGCATGGGTTATGTATCAAGCTAAGCTCTGACTCGGAACACGACGTTCAGTATATTAGATGGTGTGTCACTCAGCATTTCGTCTATGTTCATGGTTAAGAAACAAGGAAACATTGAATTTATAATACTATCATAGTGGAACTTTGAACAGCTGATGTTTACAGTGTTCCGCTTTAGTCTGTTAGCACATAGTGATTTATAGCTTGCTTTTTTGAAAACTTTCTTGTTTCGGAAATTCACTCCAACATATTTATCTGGCATGATAGTTAAGACAATAATACTGGATTACACAACTCAGAGTTTACCATTTGAAAAGAAATACCACTTTCGAACACTTAAAATATTTAACGACTTTTCCTCAGACTACTTACAAATCGTATTAGTAGAAGTAAAATTTGAAAAGAAAATTCATGTGCATACAAATAGTGTTTCGGCAATTTGCGTGAAGTAGGTTATCATTTGACTCTCTGGGATAGCCGTAGTTTGGCAGACTAGTATTTATACTGAGTGATGATCGAAGGTGAGATAATAGCTTGGATCACAGCCAGATTCGAACCAGCAACCACCGTGAAGTAGTTTCATAGGTTGAACATATTGGTTAGAAGTTCTTATTTAGGCTTGCAGTTTAATAGAATTCCAGGGTGTATTTTTGCATCACTGTTGCTCTTACCATTCAATTTACTTTAAAGCTGTTTTCCATCAACCCAAATCTCAGAGTATGATCATTTGAATGTTTATAAATATGGACAAACTTATCATGGTTGATCGGTTTCTTTAGATTTTTATTCCTCACTTTTGTTAATCTGAATTGAATATTATTCTAAATAGATGACAGTGAAAATCCTGTGCAAAGGTGCTAGATTTATACATTCTGTTCACCATATTTTCACCTGAAACTTCACCTCATTAATAATAATGGCTTTATTCTGAAACGTATTTCAGGAATACTCTACAGGATTTTCAGTACATCATATAGCCTCAGTTGGACAGAGACAGTGAACGTGTATACATAACGAAATAAAATAAATAGGAATTACATGGAGAAAAGATAAAAGAGTTCGCTGTATCTACAAATTTCTTCAAAATACACAGTCAATTTAGGTAGACAATCACACTGGCGATTAGATTCATAATACGTAAAAAGTAACTCACTAATCTTCAGTTAGTTTGCTTTCAAAAACAGAAGTTGATTAGTTAGTTCATTTCTAATACGTTTTTCATAGCACAGAAGATGAGCTTGGTACAGTATTGTAGGGTTTTTTTTATGTTTTGTAGTATATCCATAACGTCTTATATACTTGCTCTTCATCTTTTCAGATGACCGACACACAGAGAGCTTCGAGTGAAGAGGATGCTGGTCATCTCATAAACTGCATCCTACCAGATGTTTACAAGAGTTAATATGTTTGTCCACAACTGTTTTAACTAGAAAGTTTATGAGTACACCACTAGTTCTGCTGACAATCTTCAAAGTTTACACAGTATAACATTCACTTTTTTCAGCAACCCGGGAAAAAATAAACGAGAGTAACAGAGGAGAACAGGCAAGATGTAGGAGTTTCTAAAACACAAGAGGAGAGTCTGAGTAATGCCAGATACTCTCAGCCTTCTAAGAGAAGAGGTCACAAAGGCTCTGGTATACTTAAAATTATTCCAACACAGCTACAATCTGTGTAGCTTCCAACATAGAAATCATATCCGGTGTTTTTGATGATATTTTTCTTCAAAATTAACAGATAGACGACCTTTTTTCAATGTTTAAGACAGACCAGTGAATATTATAGGTTCACCTTTTTGACGTAAAAACCTTGAGTTCAAACTAGTGGCCCATTTTGGATGACCTATAGACTTACGCTAGTCGCTAGTTGTGTAGAGATTTAACTTGCATTTTAGACGCTACCTTGTTTCGGAGACTTGGACGAGAGAATGTTCGCACAATATCTCTGACTGTACTTAAATTACTGCGCAAAACTCGTTTGTAACGTGTTTTTTCGTTCCTTTTTCATCTGAAACAGGATTCGGTATAACCCCATATTGGCTTTAGTTACTGTGATTCACGTCACCGAAATGAGAATAACATCACCAGCGGTAGCAGTTTAAAGCTATAGAAGAAAAACAAATAGAAGTGATGTAAGTAATGATGATATGACCCAAGTGTGACTTAGATGTATTTATGTTAACGTTTTATATCCCACTGAAGTGGGTTCCTTGTTATTATCAGAAAAAAATTTTCTTGTAGACATAAAGGTGATTTCAGTTAGCATATGACTATGGCTTCCGCAAATCTCCGTATACGTCTCACACTGTTTCTATATAAAACTTTGAAAGCTGTTTGAACATTAATTTGTGACCTGTTTCTATGATATGTTTAGCTATAGATGACCAGAGTCATCCTCCACCAGCGTTTATCACGGTTTCGTGATCCATTTGTTTTTGAAGTCATTTAGGTACATGTTCTCCCAGCCTCAACTGCATGACTCGATTATTCCTCCCTATGGGAAACACACTGGGATGTGAAATAATCATTGATCCAGTGTTTAGGTTTTTAGTAAAACATGTTTTTCGTTTTTTCTACAATGATTAGATTAGCTGCCATTAGGAAAACATATTACGCAGCTAAAATACGTACCTAAATGACTTTAAAAACAAATGGATCATGAAACCATGATAAACGCTAGTGGAAGATGACTCCGGTCATCTATAGCTAAACATATCATTGAGACAGGTCACAAATTAATGTTCAAACAGCTTTCAAAGTCTTATATAGAAACAGTAGGAGATGTATGCAGAAATTTAAGGAAGCATAGCCGGACGCTAATTTAAGCCATCTTTATACGCAAAGAGGCAATTTTTTATTACACTACACCTAACCTGGTAAACTTTGTTTTCTTACTAAGTTTAGGATCGACTATGTGTCACTTCTTGTTTGTTCTCATCTTTCTTAATTTTAATTCCTTGTTACTACCGTACCGAAAGCTCCATACTCTTACAATCAGATATTAGGTAATGTTTTGCATACTTGTGTTGCATGATTTGGTGGAAAATGTATACTGGTTTTACGGCTAGTCAGATCCTTGCTATTCTCAAGCTCCAGTTAGGCATTTGTTACAAATCATAGCAGTGCATAACGACCATATGAATAGGAAAGGAAAGACAAACGTTGAGAGGAGACAGATTAAATAATAAAGAGTACATACATTCGCTTTTTAATGACCGACTGCAAGTTATATTACTAAAAGTCTTTGATCGCAAAAAGTAAGTAACAAATGAAAAAAGCGTTATAAATTAGACAGATAATTTATTCAGGTTGGTATTCATCATGGACTGACATCAATTGGAAGACCATTGGAAACCTGGAAGTACTAGATAGCTGTTTCATCTGCCCACCATCGATCGAACCAAGGACCTTCAGATTCCGTGGCCGGCACGTTACCATTAAGCCGCTGGGTCGGAATACAGTGGTCTATATCTTCAACTACTGTCAGTTCAAGATAGAGCACTACCATCACTCAATATCATCGTTGAGTATTTGTCTTTATGCACACTAGGTTTGCCCCTACCGATCACGACTTCTCATTGGAACTTCAGGAATCCTCTCTCGAAGCTAGTCATCTAGTTCAACTGAATTTAGGGGTTTGTTGGGATTTATTGGTTGATTTTAGGTTGGTATTCGTCATGGACTGATATCGGTTGGAAAAACATTGGAAACTTGGAGGCACTAGACGTCTGTTTCGTCCCCGTATGAGACTCCTCAGCAGTGCACACCCATGACTCCACCCTCCAGGGATCGAACCCAGTCAGTCTATGATGAATACCAATTTGAAAAACACCAAATCTCCACAAACCCTTCAGTTAAAATAATTTATTCTCAGTAATGAATACTTGGATAAAAGTATTTTACAGTGAATTAATTTTGTTTTCTCATGTTTATAAAAGTGATACATTTTCAGTTGGTGGTTTTATCATCTTCATTAAATGCTTAAATTGTTGTAAATTAATCATCACTTTCTCTGGGATTAACTATCCACTAGATGATAAACATCTAGCTCGACTGAAACTTGATAATGTTTGTTGTGTTGTGTTTTCATTTCATATAAGATTCGATATATTTATTGACTAGTTAATAGACTATTCTGTGTTGCATTTTCTTTGATTTCAAATGAACTTCTTTTTGACGTCCTGTATATTCTTTACTTAATTATTGTATTGGATCTTTCATTTGTCCACCTTACAGCATATCTTGATGAATCTTCTCTTCAATATCCAACTTTTTGATGACAAGTCTTAAATCATCTAAGTCAAAATAACTTTTATTCCCATTGTCTATTAATTCAAATAATTTTTCAGTCTCTATATCATTGTCAACAAAAAGTATTCTGTCTTCTATTATTCATAAAATTCACTTTATAGTCAAAGTCTTTTGTTCTTTGGCGTAGGTCATTGAATTCGTATGATTTTGGATCATAGCCTAGTGCTCTGAATGCAATCTTTATCAAAGCAAAAGTGAAAGAAGTATTATCTTACTTGAGTATTTTATAGGGATACTGAAAATGTTTGTCATCATGAACCAATATCAACTGGAGAATCACTGAAAGATTAAGAAGATGAGTTCCTTAAAGTACCTGTAGGAGACTATAACTTGTATGGTCCCTGAGATGAATAGTGAGATGTATTATCCATTGATGATGTTGAAAAAAATGTCAAGTTGCGTCACATACAGACTAGATTTCAGTAAATTTTTTTATTTCCTTCTGTTCATAGACAGATCAACTGGAGTTAGAAACTATTCACCACTGAAGCTCAAGTCATTGAGTGAACGATAGCATGCTGTCTGTTGAATACCTGAAGGTTTTAGATTTAGTTGTTGTTACAGCCATAAGTGTGTATTACTAAGAAGATTTCAAACTACTCTGAAGCGGTTTCCTTTCACCTCTACTTTTCCATACTTCCCTTTCTGATATCACTCTATGATGACAATTATTTGATTCTCACCTTTGAATACTACCAAGGATGTAATTTCTTTTACCTACTTAGTTAAGGCAGTATCATATTAACTACAGGCGGCACAGGTACAGACGAGAGTGTCAAAACCAAGATCGGAAAAGCAAGATAGGCTTTCATTAATTTGAAATCAATGTGGAGATCAACTGCACTGAGCACAAAAAATAAGATCTGGATTTTCAACTCGAATTCAGTCAAGTCAGTGCTTCTATATGGTTAAGAGACTTGGCGGCGCGTCACGAAAAGCACTTCCAGTAGCTGCCTACGCTCACTCGATACTGAAGATCAGATGACCAGAATAATAAGAATGAGCAAAGAACCTATCACCCAACAAATGTGCAGAAGAAAGTGGAGATGGATCAGGCATGCACTGAGAAGGCCGATTGGGGACATCACACGCCAGGTCAGGCACTCAAGTGGAATCCAAAGGGGAAACGATGAGTTAGGCGTCCAAGGATGACATGGATGAGATCATGTGAGGAAGAAATGGAAGCTTATGGGCAGTGGTTGAGGCAGGTTGAAAAGAGAACAGAGTGGAATGGAGACGTGCTACTGAAGCCGTATGTTCCACTAGGGACCCAAGGGACAAATAATAATAATTTGAATACTACCAACAAGACAACAACCAACACTCGTTACACAGAAGGTGGCTATGATGCCCCCGTGGCCTAGTGGATATCATTTTAGCGTATGAAACTATAGATATCAGGTTCAAGACTCAGTAGCAGCAGTATCACCCATGTACATCTGGCTGACGAGTCTCAAACAAGATGAAACGCGCATCATGGATTCCTTTGTTAGTCACCAAGTGGAATACTTATCAAAACTATGTAATCACAAGGCAGTGACAATGCAGAATGTCGTATAAATCGAAAATGGTTTTAAGTAGTAGCTAGTCACATCAGTTCTGCAGCATTAAAAAGAATTAGAATGTAAGGAAACTTACTAATAGGAAACAATCTCTCTCAGCTCCAAAAAGTGAACGAAGGAATTCTGTTGGTTCTACCAGTTTGCTAACAATTGTAGTGAAACAGGTAGAACTAGTAGTATTGTTAGCCACCTTCGAAACTAAATCATTGAATCGATCCAAATTTACTATAATTTCGTAGAAATTTAGCGCTACTCATTAATAATAAAATGATTGCTAAGGATTGTTTCATGCGGCTTCAACTCAGTGTTATTAAACAGAATAAAAGTACTCTGGGGTATTCAAACCTGCCAAAAGTTGTATGTTCACAAAGTTATAAGCATGACTCTTCGTCTCATTTGGGTTACTTCACCTAATATAATGATTAATGATAATTATTTTTGAATAGAGCAATAGCTTTAATGAGATCCACTTAATTTCGCTGTTTCTCATCAAATGTTAACAACCTAAAACTGTTTTAACATCAATTTATACAGAATGTTTGCATATTACAATCAGTTTCATTGAAAATCATCAGCTTGAAATAAAGATAACATCGATATGAAGTAATTGAAAACACACGAATTGAGGAAATAAATATGCAGAGCTAAGTTTGCCACCATATAGAAGAATTAGACGAATATTCTAGAGCGGAAGCTGGATAGAACAGAGAGGTAATCGTATTCAACACATTAAGAAAGTTTAACTGAGAGCTGATGTGAGTAGGATTCAGATATTTATTTTGCTGGTTTGTGGGGATTTATTGATCACGGGTTCGATCCCTGTTGGGGTCGTGGGTGCGCACTGCTGATGAGTCCGATACTAGGATAAAACACCTGTCCAGTGCTCCCAGGTTTCTTTCATTCCTTCAACTGATGTCAGTCTACGATGAATAACAACTTAAAATATTTCCAAATCCCCATAACTCCCTTAAAAATTCTGTATTAAGAAAGCTTACAAAAAATGTGTGATAGGTCATAAGATTTATGTTATTCAACAGCTAATGTGAATAGAATTCATATAATTCAGCAAAGGTTGTGAAGTGTAAAATAACAAGAAAACAAATTCCAACTTGTATGAATCGACGATGATTATCAGTAAGATCAAGGTATTTACCATGGTAGGCATAGACTGATAACTGTTTCTTTCTAATCACATCAATTTGATTTGAATCGTTTAGTGACTAACGCTTCAGTGAAACGCAGCTAATTTGAATTCATCTGTTTGTTGTTTACTTAGAACAATTTGTGAATATTCACCTCATGTCCACTATCAATAAGGTGACAAGTAATAGTGCTGTTGAAGACTTTTTCACCTCTCAATCATAAATTCCTTGGAATATGCTTAGACATGCGGTCACAAACCATTCTTTATCCTCATCCAATGTATGTGCTATGGCAAATACATGTGAACTGATAGATACAGATGGTAGTACCATGAAGGGGTGACTTGTCATCCTTGGATTGTCTCAGTGAGCAATTCGTTCTATAGAGTCCAATTAACCTAGCAACACTATTTAAATTTGTGAGTGAAAAATTGTATGAAATCATCTATTATTATTTGACAATTTGAAGGACAATAAGTGGGATTTGATCATCTCCTACGTATTTAGGTGCAATGGTCATTCAGTGAAGATTTCATCCAAAAAGGTTCAAAAGCATCATTTCTGTCCAACTTTTAGATGATAGAAAAAGTGAAGAGATTGTATCTTGATTACCAATGGTTTCAATTCTAAGCTATATGGTAGTGTGTCCCAAACCTCTGGATCACATCATCTCAGTTGAGAGGTTGAGATACACTGGAGATACTAACTGAATACAATTCTACTTCATCTCACAGAATCACATCATACACTGGCAACCTTCTCACTTTTTCCAGCCATTCCTAGACATTGTATAACAGTGAAGAGTATGGCAGCCGGTGAGATAGCATTATAATTCATATCCAAGTGAGTAGACTTACTATTTCAGCATGGATTTTGTTACTGAATGACAGTCTTGGTCACGGCCGAATACACGTTACCAGACAGCAGAATTACTTGTGTAGCCTGGTCACGGTCTGTGAGAACTCCCATAACAAATCTTCGAAGGTACATGGCACATTCTTATGCACACTGTTCACCAACTGATTAGATGTGACTCAAGTAGTCTGAATGCTACTGCAGGATAAGGTGGTGTTGTCCGCATACTCAAAAATACCACTGGTTTCAAAGTTCAAGGGTAGTGTTTAATTCAGGTTACCCCATCTATCCTGGCTGCTTATTTGGAACACTGAAGAGAGCCAATTGCTTTCCCACACTCTATGTGATATATTTTGGATAGGTTGCTAACGTCGTCAGTAAATTTCCAAAGAACATTTTTCTCCAGGAGACAAAGAATCACAGGTAGGTCTACTATCAAGATACACGGATTGTTGATATACAAACTTGTGATGGTGCTCAAGCATCTAGAGAAAGGTGGGTTCATGATCAGTGAATCTTCAACCTGAATGAAACCTGGTCTTTTGTCGCCTTGAATTAAAGATAACATCGATATGAAGTAATTGGAAACATACGAATTAAGTAAATAAATATGCAGAACTAATTTTGCATATATATATATATATATATATATATATATATATATATATATATATATATATATATATATAGGTGGATTAGAGGACTATTCCAGAGCCTAAGTTGTGACCGCGTATCTGAGCATATTCCAAGGAATTTATGCCTGAGAGGTGGAAATGTCTTCAATAGTGCTAATGCGCGTCACATTTATTGATAGTGGACAGGAATTCGAATTTATTGTGTTTCGCTGAAGCGTTAGCCATTAAACGATTCAAACCAAATTTTTGTGGTTAGAAAGAAACAGTTATCAGTCTGTGCCTACCATGGAAAAGACTTTGTTTTTGCCGACAATCATCATAATTTATATATGTCATCGTCCATTCATATACATTTGGATTTTCTTTTTTTGTTATTTTACACTTCACAGCCTTTACCGAATTATCTGAATTCTTCAAGTTGGTATTCATCATAGACTGACGTCAGTTGGATGAACATTGGAAACCTGAAGGAAGTACCAGACAACTGTTTCCTCCTCACATGGGACTCCTCAGAAGTGCGCACTCAAGACCTTATCAGGACTGGAACCCAGCACCTTCAGGTTTCGTGGCCAGCACGTTACCAATGAGCTACTGCGTCTGAATCCAATGGACCATATTTCGAGGGGTTATTCCTGAAGTTCCAATGAGAAGTCTCGACTGGTGGGGCAAACCTTTTGATCATGAGTACAGATACTCAGCGATGACGTTGGTTGATAGTCGTCCTGTGTCGTGAACTGACAGAAGTTGGAGATATGGACCACTGGGTTTCGACCTAATGGGTAATGTTTACGTGCTGGTCACAGAAAGAACCTGAAGGTCTTGGATTCGAACCCTGTTGGCGCGGGGTGATGGGTGCGTACTGATGAGGAGTCCCATGCGAGGACAAAACAGTTGTCCCGTGCTTTCTGATTCCCAATGTTCCTCCAACTGATATCAGTCCATGGTAAATTTCAACTTGAAAAATCACCAAACCCCCACAAACTAACAAAATAAATATCTGAATCCTACTCACATCAGCTCTCAGTTAAACTTTCTTAATGTGTTGAATACGATTACCTCTCTGTTCTATCCAGCTTCCGCTCTAGAATATTCGTCTAATTCTTCTATATGGTGGCAAACTTAGCTCTGCATATTTATTTCCTCAATTCGTGTGTTTTCAATTACTTCATATCGATGTTATCTTTATTTCAAGCTGATGATTGTCTATGAAACTGATTGTAATATGCAAACATTCTGTATAAATTGATGTTAAAACAGTTTTAGGTTGTTAACACCTGATGAGAAACCACGAAATAGGATGGATCCATGCTATCCTGCTAAAGCTGTTGTTCTTACTCGATTTAAATTTGTAAAGGGAAAGAATTGCATTTGATTATAATTATGTTTCTTTATTTCATATAATTAGTAATATTATAGGAATATTGTTTTGTAGGGATTGTGTGATTTCAAGTTAGTACTCATCATGAACTGACATCAATCACGCGACCATTGGAAAGCTGTTTCATCCCATTATTGGACTCGTCAGCAGTTAACGCACCCCAACTGTCAATGGAATCACTGTTCAGTGCTCTTTGTTGACTTGCTAGCAAATGGAATTTTCGAAGTCTCAATGAAAAACTGTGGTTTGTGTGGTCACATAAGTTGGATATGAGGACAAATAGTTAGCCGTAGCATTGGTTGATGCGCGTGTTATATTGTAAATTTAGAGAAGTAGGAAGATGCAAATCATCAGATTATATCTATCTGAAAAGTAACCTGCTCGCTGTGATACATGACGATCCTGGGCTGGAATCTTCACAAGGTAGTTGGTGTGCACCTCTGACAAGTCTCATACTAGAAAGAAAACAGTTCTTAGTTGTTTCCAATGGTTCTACAGATAATGGCGGTCCACAATGAATACTTCCTTCAATAACCTTATTATCGATAATCATATTAAATTTAGAGGTTTGTAGGGATTTATTGATTTCAGGTTGATATTCATCATGGATTGATTGAGCTCGATGCTTAGTGGGGTTATGGGTGCTCAGCATGAAACAGCTATCCAGTTCTTTAAAGTTGCTAATGTCAACTTATGATGATTACTAACATGTTAAACATATTATTAGAAACGAAGAAGTTGAATCGATTTTCACAAACTGTCATTTGAATGCTTCATTTTAATACATAAAAAATAGTTATATGTTTAGATTCACAGTCTGACAGACTGATTTGCCTAAACTTTCGCGCCTGAATTTAGTATTATCTTCTGTCAGACTTGAACATTGGTTTCTCTTCATTTATATACTGTTATATTTCAATAATAATAATATAAACTTCAGGATCAAAATTTAACCTGATAGAATTGAATAAGTTGAGTATTGGGTAAATGTATTATAAAAGAAATGTATTTGTAAAAATCCCAATTTATGCAGGACAACCACAAAGCTAATCAGGAATGAAGATGACAGGCAAACGGAAGTAATTTACATTACATGTACTACATTCCATTAACTAACGTCATCGTGTTATTCAACAGATTTAGAAATATGAACAGAGGAATTCAAGAGGAAATTTAAATGATGATGCTTGGATTAGCTTAGTAGTTCTACCATTCCGCTAAGGTATAACTGAAGAGCTACAAAAAATCTTAAGGAAGTAACGAATTAGAGCCTTCTACAAAACAACCAATACTTCTAGGAATGCTTTAGTCCACTTAAAAGATAAAATTCTTTTTACTTCCACAGAAAAATGTGTCTATAAATTAGGCTGTGTCGATTGTGATGCTTATATAGATTATAATGGGAAATCATCCCGTGAGATCTTCATTCTGGCTAGAAAACAAAACGACCACCAAATAATCCTGTAGAACTAAAGAATTCACAAGTCACATTGGCAATTGTGGTTTATGCCATCTATCACAGTCACAAAATCCATTCTGAAAATATTAAAATTATTTAAAAACTTTTCTCAAACTACAAAGAATGAAGAATAGTTGAGGTGTTTCACATTATATTCAATCCTAATGCACTCAACAGTAGAAACGAAGGCCTAACTATGTGACCAACAACCTGGACAGTATTTCCAAAAACAGCACATTACATACAATGATCACAATAAAAGTGCATACACATAAACAAACCGAATATACTATCCATAGTATTGTTCTTACTAATAATGGATAACAGAAACAAATTTGAACGCTAACTGACCTGCACAATAATAACATTTATGCCCATATTATTATCATGTATGAACAATACCGTCCGTTAGTTGGTTGGAGGCAATCGACATTTCTTCCTCACACCGTCTCCTCCATGTCACAGTCAGCTGGGACGCCCAACTCGTCGTTTCCCCCTTCGGATTCCATTCGACAGTCTGGTGCGTGATGTCCCCGAACGGTCTTCTCAGTTCATGCCCAATCCAATCCATCTCCACTTCCTTCTGCATATTTGTTGGGCGATAGGTTCTTGGTTAGTTCGTTGCCCGACCACAGTGAGTTCCTTGTTGCTTATTCTTTCTGGAAATCCATCTGATCTTCAGTATCGAGTGAGCGTAGGCAGCTGTTGATGAATATCTGTGGTTTGTTGGAAATGCTTTTCGTAACGCGCCAAGTTTCTGAACCATCACATTGAAGCACTGACCTGACTGAATTGGTGTTGAAAACCCGGATCTTGTTCACGCTTTATGCTGAGTGCAGATCTCCACAATGGTCTCAGGTTAATGAAATCCTGTCTCGCTGTCTTTCTGATCCTAGCTGCTTTGACGTCCTCATTTGTGCCGCAGCTGCCGTCGCCTGTAGTTGAAACGATGCTTCCCTGCTTAGATAGGTGAAAGATACTACTTCCTCTAAGTTTCTCCCGTTAATGGTGATTGGAGCTTGTTGTTGATGGTTGGGTATCTCCATCACCTCTGTCTTTTCTACGTTCACCTGAAGTCCCATCTTCTTTCGCTGCCTATCCTCGTCTCGTCTACCAACGTGTTTGATTTTGCCTGTTGATATTCAAGTTTTTGTGACATAAGTTGAGCTCCTAGTAACATATAACACGATTACCCAACATATCTGCAAACATGTCTCAGTCTGTAGTTTGCAAAATAGACTTCTGAGTTTTGGTATGTTATCATATATATATATCTTCTGTGTACAATTTTCTTAGATTCGTATGAAAAGGTATTTTCTTTAGTTTGTCGCATACTTTCGTCAAGACATATAACGGAGTGGTCTAAGTTCAGAAACAGAGCTTGCTTTCATGCTTTTTATATGCCGATATCATCAACAAAGACTGAATTTAAAGTGGTATTCAGAAGATTTAAATAAAAATGACCAGATTTCTGTGACTGGTTACAAGAGTTGAAGTTACCACATATGATTAGATCCACAAATTCTATAAATTTGTCTAAGAATTTATACTTCTGAAACAAGCTTCAACCAGCTGGGATACAATGTCTTTTATCTAAGTGAAGTAACATTCACTGGAATGAAACATCACCGCGAAACGCTCAATATTGTCATTAGAACAGGTGGAACATTTGCATAACTACACGGATTCTTGCGAAACATTTTCAAACCTCTTAAAAGTAATAAACTATTAAAAGGTGGATTATCAAGTTAATTTTCTTTGCAAGGATATATTAATGACGTCTCTTTCGTTTTTTTTTCGTCTTCTTTTGTAAAATACTGACTAGCGTGTAACTGCTCGAACCGTTACACTTGGATGTCTGGTCCTTTGTTGATACAGACTAACTTTTAATCATAAGCTCATTTATGAGCCTCTAAAAAGTCTGTATTAAAAACAATGCAGCTGTTACTAATCCACACTTTATACTAGCCTTTACTTAACTGTCGTATTCCATATTGCATGAAAATTATGTAGTAAACTGCCACTAAGTTAAACAGCTCTATTATTTCTTCACCCAAATAAATTATGCTACTCATTAGTAGCCAAAAGTAATTCTAAAAAAAGAAGTATTTAAATTTCATGAATTTGTAATTTTGATTACATTACATTAATAATGCATAGAACATAACTACTCTATATATTCTAGTAGTTAAATATGTTTAGGATATTTCAGTGAATAAATCTGATGCTTAAATAATTTAAAGACACTTTTGTCTCTAGGGGTATAATCATATCTCTTGTCATCTATCAGAACTTTTTTAATGTGTTTATAAGTGACTACTACTTGAACAAGAGCTTGTGTGTTTGTCAGACTTAGAGGTGAAGAGAATACAGGAGTTTGAATGATAGATAGTACTAACTTTCTGTCAGGGGGTAACTGATGACAAGATACTGAATGACATTGATGTTGAAATTAAAATGAGAGGTCCTGTAGCAATACTGTCCCCCTTTTTTCAAGAGAAAGGAGAAGACTACCGTGAAACTCAACAAAATATTCTATACATTTAACTGTACATATTTATTAGACTTAATTGAACCACTTTTAGAGAGAGAGAAAAATAACAGTTGTACTACAGTAACAAATATTTAAAGTATGAATAATTTAAAGTCATAATTTGGAAGTAAGAAGAATAAACTCTGAAGATTATCATAAGTTTATGGCATTTCATTGCCTTCTCTTCAATAGCATACAAGCTAGAAACAGTGATATAACTTCGTGACCATAAAGCTTCATTTTTCTTCAGTCGAACGTCTCAGTTTATATGATTTCAAATGCAACCCCTAGTTTTTAAGAAAAATAGAGACTGGACCGAATTGATCCATTTCTATTGGGTTCTTGTCTGGATGCCTCAATATCACCTATAGTTTCAACTTCATAATAAAGATGGATAGTAGATAACCCTGTGGTATTTAAGGTGATCATTCCTAGGATCAAGTCTAAACGGGAACAATATCGTTCACTGAGGTGCAGGTACATTCAGTTGACGAGTTCAAAATAGGATTCCATCGTTACTGTCAATCCATTATGTCCTCTATAGGTTGCCATATTTATCTGAATCAGGTTCTTAAATTGAACCCATTTTGTTGAAGTGGCGAATTCAAAATCAGACAGTCGAATATAGAAATCTAAAGGTTTGGAGAGAAGAGGGATACATAAATTTCTTGAGAATAAATCAAATACCCAATTTCGATGATTAGTCAGTTGTTGAAGTATAAGAGGGGTCAGTGAGTTCAATAATGAGATCTATGAACTGACTGAACTGATGAAGCGGTTCTCTTCTAAAAGTTATCATTAAGAAAAGCAAATCTCCAAAAACTTTGTTTGTCTAGTAATTAAACACAGGTCAGTTTTACATAGTTACACTTATTAATTAAACTTTAGTTATTTCTATCCAATTTCTTCATCTTTAAGAAAGAGAATTCTCAACATTTCTTATAAACCCTTTGGTTAGCGAAATACCTTGAGTTATTTCCATTCTTTTCAGTCGAAAAACCCCAGTGAACTACTTTGATAATCACTTTTGAATTCCTTCATGAAGGATGTAGTGAAAACAGTTTCACTTCTTCATAATTTTGATTATCTGAGAGAGCTGTGATTTGGCAGACTAGTATTGATACTGAATGATAACTGAAGGTGAAATGAAAATTTGGACCGTATTTGGATTCAAACCAGCGACCACCAGGTTTCCGGCGTGATACTCTACCAACTGAGATACGAGGTCCGACTGCTGACCAGATTTTTATTTCATTTCAGTCATCAAGAGTTTTTTCCCGATTACCATGTGAATTCATGATGTTTTACTATCGATTGATCGTACTCACACTGGCTGCTGCCTAGTCAAAACTTCTCATCCAAATTCAAATCTAAGGGAATTAGATGGGGGTAGAGCAACATATCAATTATCATTTTGACTATCTGAGATAGCTATGGTTTAAAAAATTAGTTTTGATACTAGTCTACCAAATCATATCTATCTTAGATAGTCGAAATGATAATCAATATGATACTCCCCCTCTCTGAATCCAGTTAGACTCGAATTAGGATGAGATGCCCTGACTAGACAGCCAATGTGAACACGATCAAGCGGTAGTAACGTGTCACGAATTCATATAGTATTCGGGTAAAACGCTTGATGGTTGAAATGGAATAAAAATCTGGTCAGCAGTCTAGCCTTGTATCTCAATTTCACTCCAATTTAGTTTGGTGGTTTGTGAGGATGTAGTGATTTTTCAAATTGACATTTATCATGGACTGACATCACTTAGAGGAACACTGGAAATCTGGGAGAACTGGACAGCTATTTCGTCCTAGTATAGGACTCCTTGGCAGTGTGCACCCATGACTCCGCCCAGGCCCCCCCACCCCCACCCCAAGATCGAACCCAGCAATTTTTTTAGGCTCCATAGTCAACACATTGCCATTAAACCACTAAGGTAGAATCCAGTAGTCCATATTTCCAACTTCTGTCAGTTCACGACATAGTACGACCACCACCCAATATCATTTTTGAGTATTTGTCCTCCTTTCATTGTTAATATAACAGCTTTTATCTGTTTCGTAGAAGTGAAATGGTCACAATAGTTCAATATACGAAAACCTATACACTTCAAGTATTTAGGGAGCCTAATTCACCGCCTTTCGAGTTTTCAAGACGGCTGTCACTATGAATGAAAGAATTGAGTCTTACCAGCTAGCTGAGTGATTCTTATTCAGCCATACTAGATCATTCGTCTGATCAACTAATCTGCATTCGTTTCGTATTAAGTTAATTAAAAGGGTCTTCTAAATAACACTCTCCAACTGTATATTTCACTGTATTATTATTATTACTATTATCAGACCGCAACATAGGCACCGATCGAAGCGCTATGCAAAATAACAGAATAACATTATGAAGATATAGAAAACGGAAGAGAGGATGAAAACAAAAATGCGTAGTTGGAGAACTGTCATATCAAATTAAGTGTTTGTGAAAATTCATACTCTGTGGTGAGAAGAAGCACCACGGTTTCACATGGAAACTAAAATATTCAGACCGTATAATGTGATCTGGTAGATAACGCAATCGGTGTTAAGATAACCAGCGTGAGGCTACATGTAGTATACTACTGACTGATATGAGTAGTTTTAAGCAACTTATATTAGCAAGCAGTTCTCACTAGTCAGATGAAGGTGATTTAAACACTGAATGGCTGTTTCGCTCCTCTGGGGGCCGAGTTCATCAGCGGTGTTTCAGTGACATAGCCAAAGAAACACATACTATTCTCGTTTTATTTTTCAGTAATAGAAGAAACATGATAACCACCGGTTTCGATTCTGAGGCTCCATAGTCAACACATTGCCATTAAACCACTGAGGTAGAATCCAGTAGTCCATATTTCCAACTTCTGTCAGTTCACGACATAGCACGACCACCACCGCCACATCTGGTATTGTCTCAAGTCGCCGAGTTGTGTGATCTTCTGGACCCCATCCGGAGAGTCGTGAGATACTTACAGAGGGTAATCCAAAACAAATATCTTTCATCCTATGGCACCATGTCATACAGTATCCATTTCTTCGCTTCTTCCAACCAGTCTCACAGCAAAAGAACAGTAAGCGTTACAAGAACCGCTGGGACTATGTGCATAGCACATACACAAGTCGATGTACCAGGATGACCTCACTTAATGAATGATCTCAATTACACAAAAACGCACACCGCATCACATCAGAATTATCTAAATGTTGTTTCCACGGGATGTAAGCGATCCTACAAAAATAGCTGTGGTCGAAAATGTAGTTACTCAAAATCCTCAGCTCAGAGAGGTCAGATTCCTCAGGTGTAGAGCGAAAGTACCCACAACAACACACTGTATACCCGACTCTTTATAACAAAGTCAACACTATGATTGTGTCAAAGGTGGTCGGAAATGAATTATGCTATTATGGCTTTCGATATATAATTGGAAAGCTCACCAATCACACCTCCACCAGCACTCATCCAGCCACACCATACTATAAGTAGAAATATTTTACCTGATGACAGGTTCATACTAACATCAGCCTACCTTTTCCTTCATGGTTATCTCAAAAATATCATCGATGACACAGTTAGACGAGAATGGCGCAACCGAGCAACCCTGCCTAACCCCACTAAAGGTTTGAAAAGTGAAGATAGGCGATACATTCACTCCAATGAAGTGTTGAAGTATAGGGCTTACAGCACATCAAAAACTTCCCAGGGATACTCGTTTCAAAAAGACAGTTCCTAGGTATAACTTTGTTCATTGAAGCGAAGTCACTCTTAGTGCCGAGAAATAAAACGGTGGTTGACCTGCAATACCTGTGAAGGTCTTCAAGCACTCTCAAACACAATGGTATAAAGGTCAGCAGATAGCCAGCAAATTTCTACTGGTTACTGTAGAGCTTCTTTTCTGTCTGCTAAGTCAAGAAGTTGTTATAAAACCAGATTTGTCGTCGAAACCTAATGAATCCAAAGGAATCGACCAGATAAAAATTAACAGGTAAGCAGGTATAAGAAAGACACTGAAAAGGACTACCAAATCAATACAAATGTATCAACATATGGATAAACAGGAGTTGTCCTTCCCCTTTAGCAAACTTAACCAACGATGAAATTCAGTGTCACATCAGATTTTCTAGTATCCCAATCGACTTTAGGTTTGATTCGAACTATAAAATGCTGACATAACCCTTTTCTGATGGGACAAATACTCCCTTCAACTAGATTGATGCGAAAATCTAAGAGACTTGCTAAATAAAGCCAACCAAAGTTTAAGTCGAGTGTAGACTTCAAAATTCATATGAGTGATGTGAACTATATTCTCAAATATAGCCCCTGAAAGAGATCTATGACATCCTGCTGAAAAACCTATGAACCTAATTCTTTGCAAATAATATTGTGAACTGATGAAACCTTTTAAACAATCCAATTGGTTATTCGGTAACAGACCACAATTACATAGGATTGAATTAAAACGAGCATTTTAATCATGCTACTGATACGTTATTAAGTACTTAAACAATATCCTTAAAATAAATACGGTCTTGGACTATCTTGCAAGCAGTGTTACGTTACATGCAAATATTTTTCCTCGATTACCGTTACATCGGGTATCACAATGCTCCTCAGCCAAAATCCTTCTATTGTGAGTTAGTTGATAAGGAAGGCATAAACTTTAAAGTGGAGGAATAATGAACTAGCTTATGATCAGTTAGTTGTGAAAAAGTAACGTGATACTAGGTGTTGCTCAAAAAATAATTATATCAAATATCTACAAAAATAATCCCCCTCTTTAACTAAAATAGCATGGAATAATGACTACAAAAGAAGGAGAATAAGATGATTAGTATTTTTTGTACTTATAGCTATCAGTAAAAGACAATCAATTAGCAGATGTCACGTAAAAAAGAGTTAAATACCGTGAAAGCAAATACAATGCAGAAGAGATGGCAGTTTACAGAAGCTTTAGGATAGGACTAATTCCCAAAATATAACTTCTTAAAATCTCTGAAGTACATCAGGTGAAGTGCAACCTTATGACCTTCTGCAATATTGTGATAAAAAATAATAAGAATAATTGTAGCAGTGTTAATAGTAGTAGTGCAGGTGGTAGTGTGACTACTACTACTACTACTACTACTACTACTACTACTACTACTACTACTACTACTACTACTACTACTACTACCACTACTACTACTACTACTACTACTACTACTACTACTACTACTACCACTACTACTACTACTACCACTACTACTACTACTACTACTACTACTACTACTACCACTACTACTACTACTACTACTACTACTACTACTACTACTACCACTACTACTACTACTACTACCACTACTACTACTACTACTACTACTACTACTACTACTACTACCACTACTACTACTACTACCACTACTACTACTACTACTACTACTACTACCACTAGTAGTAGTAGCAGAATAGTATAAGTATTATTATTATTATTAGTAGTAGTAGTAGTAGTAGTAGTAGTACTAGTACTGGCTATAGTTTTTTTTTCAAATATCCGTCATTCGGAGTAATTCTTTTAGTTTTTTGGATGCTGTTTGCCTACAATTTCAGAAGACTTCGATTTTTTTATCGATACATAGCCGAATCTTTAGTAATCCGCTAAGTTAAACCTGGATTTGGTGTTTAAAGATGTCGAGTGTACTCATGACTGTTGTAGCGATTTTTGATCTATCTTCAGAAAAAGCTGTTTATTATACTCTTAAACATCATAGTAATGTTATCGAAAAGGAATTTTGTTTTCTTTAGTTGAGTAATTTTTCTATCGAACTAACTGTTATATGAACAAATTTTCTTTTAGAAAGCATACAGTAGTAGTCACAAGTGTCCTGAGTTAATCAAAAATATACTAGTGAATTGAATGACTAGTTGAAAAGCACTTCTCATGTTCACCTACTGATTTTGATAGCCAGATGACAGTCAACAAACGCTGGTTGATTTGAAGTAGCTGTCGATTTTGAAAAGCCTTCGACAGCGTCGACTGGGAAGTAATTTGACGGGCAGCTGCTTCAGCACTACGGTTTTAGTACCACAAACCTTTATCAACCTCATTCAACAACTATATGAAGACGCTACATGGCAAGTGATTCACAGTGGAAAGCTCACTTATGCCTTTGAAGTGAAGATAGGAGTAAGACAAGGCTGCCACCTACTATCACCGATCATCTTCCTGATTGTGACCAAGTGTATTTAATCATGCAGCAAACCGTGAGGAGCTATGAGAAGATGGACATACGCTGGCTGGACTGATGGAAAGGTGCTAGAAGATTTGGATTTCGCCAACGATGATGATTTATGCCTGATGTCTTGTTGCACAAACTCGAAGATCTACAGACGAAAATCAACAAGTTGGTAGAACAGACGAGGATAGGCAGCGAAAGAAGAAGTTACTTCAGGTGAACGTAGAGAAGACAGAGGTGATGGAGATACCCAACTAACAAGAAGCTCCAACCACCATCAACGTGAGAAACCTAAAGGAAGTGGCCTCTTTCACCTACCTAGACAAGGCAGCATCGTTTCAATCACAGGCGGTGGCAGCAGTGGCACAGATGGGAGTGCCAAAGCCAGGATCAGAAAGACAGCAAGACAGGTCTACATTATTCTGAAATCTGTGTAGAGATCTACTGCACCGCACTCAGCATAAAGCGTGAACAAGATCCGGATCTGCAACACGAAGTCAGTCAAGTCAGTGCTTCCATCTGATGATGGTTCACAGACTGGTGACGCGTTACTGAAAGCATTTCCAACAAACTACACACATACATCTTCAACACCTGCCACCTACACTCACTCGATACTGACACTGGAGATGAGATGAGATGAGATCAGATGACCAGAATAATAAGAATAAGCATCAAGGAACTCAGTCTGGCTGGCTGGCTGGCTAGCTGGTAACGAACCAACGAAGCAAGAACCCATCGCCCAACAAATATGCAGAAGGAAGTGGAGATGGATCGGATTCGATTCGATTCGATTCGATTGGGCATACACTGAGAAGACCGACTGAGGACATCACGTGTCAGACCAGGTCGTTGAGTGGGAGCCAAATGGGAAAGGACGAGTTGGGTGTGTGAGGGTGACGTCATGGAGGAGGTGGTGTGGGAAGAAAAGAGAGGTTGTTGGCAGTCATGGGGCCATGTTAATATGACTGCAGAGGACAGAGTGTCATGGCGATGTGCTACTGAAGCTGTATGTTCCACTAGGAATTCAAGGGACAAATAACAATAATAATGATAATAATTTTACTTATAAGTGTCATTTCAGCATGGGATTTATAAGTTGTAAACACAAACATAATAAATACTTCTCCAACTTTGCATAAACATATATATATGCAAGAAAACGTCTTCTATCAACAGTTATAAACAACAGTAGTACTAGTAGTTCTAACGTTACAAACTAAGGGACATGTAGAGATTTGTATTAACAATGCGGCATGTACAACAGAAATAACAAGAAGATTATTAATGTGATTTTATTCATTGTTGTTTTTGTTGTCATTATACTTTTCACAGAGTGGAATGCATCTTTTAACCATAAGGTTTTATCTTCTCCTTTTGTTGAAAAATAGGCGAGCAAAAAGATTTGAATGATTCCCTGGTAAATGGTATAATATTGTTTAGTTTATATTAATTACATCCTCTTTTCTATACACTTCTGGCTCTATTTTCACTGATTTATCTGCTTGTATTCATGTAGTTCATGTACATGTGTAAAGACGATTGCTGGTTTCCTTTTCTTTTTTTCTCAAGGCTTCATTATTAACACAACTTGTCATTATGATCATCAACATTAATAATACTAGCAAATGGAAGAATGTATTGAACTTTGAACAATGTAACCTTAAATCATTGTTGACCTTGAAGATGGAGATGATAATGACGCTTAATTCTGCTTCAGTCTTTTCTGTAAAATCTAGTAATCCTCTTGATTTTTCCTATAGGAGTTTAGTATGCATGCATACACTCGTGCACAAATGAGAATTATTGTGTACGCTTGCATTGCATATATATATATATATATATATATATATATATATATATATATATATATACCACACAATTAGACTACTTATGTTCTATTTAAGTAGATTGAATGATATGGCATCACAAATGGGAAGTTACTATATTAGGTATTTTTATGGCTAATTGTTAGCTTAGAAGACTCAAATGTGTAACTAGTGAAATCGCACCCTACTCTAGATATTTCAACGGCACATTCATTTTATGTAAGAATTCACACCATGAATCATATCTACTTGAAATTTTTAGTGGTACACATGAAGATATTAAAACATGAAAAGAATGAAAAATCCAACCCTCGAGGCGTTAACATTCAACATAGAACTAATGGTATACTTTAGATATGTATTAACCATGAAGGCATATGAAGTGTCATTTGCCTTAATTTTAACAGATTATTTCCATCTAGCTATAAACGAACACTTCTTAAAATGCTGTTCAGTACAGCACAGAGAATATACTCACTGGATAAACTTGATGAATAATTATTGCTTCTTGAGAAGTATCTTAAAGAAAATAGATACCTAAAACGCTCCACCAACGCCTCACTGACTACAAAACATCACGCAGTAAAGCTACTCCCCCCCCCTATTTAAAACATTTTACTTACTGATACAATGAAAAATCGATTGGTACCTCACATATGTCAACTCCGATTGTGTATATCAACTCTGTCAGAGCAGGAAAATTGAGAGAACAAAAGTAACAGATAATCACTGATATCTTGAACGTTTCATGTAAAGCCTGCAATTCAAAGTAGCATATATCTTCAATAGTTTAGTTGCTAAGGTCTTATTGAACACAGTTAATTAAGCGGAGTCTTTAGTACTTTTCAAAATAATCAGCAGACAGAAGAAACCTAATCTTCTTAGCTCTACCGAAGCTATTGTAATCAAACACCTGAAGCATAATGAATCACTCATCAGTCTACTCTGGGAACTTAACTTCTCAACCCTCTGCTTGTTTGTTTGTATCATTATCCTCTTGTTAGATCTTCAGTACACATTATACCCCAACTTTCATCCGCTGAATTGTATTCATTACTTTTTAGTTGGTTGAAGGCAACTAACAGGAAGTTCTGTTTAACCTAGAGTTTTGTGTTTGTAACCGCTTGTCAGCAAGGTGTATCTGGAACCTTCAGGAAGTTATATTCCTTCTGAGATTGGAATCACTGTGACCTAGTGTTCCAGTTAGCAACGTTACTATTGAGCTATTCGGATTATGATTTACCTCTTACAGAATTAGGTGAGGCACATTGGTCGGTCACCAGAAAGCAACTTACAGCATTACGTTTTCATGTATTCCGTTTTCTGATTACCACTTTTTCTATCTATCCACTTACGACTTGTTGTTGTCAATATTCCAGATTGTAAGCAACTGATGAAGATAACCGAAACAATGAAATGGATCCATACTCTACTGCTCTAATGTTTGTTCTCACTCTTTTAAAGTTAGTAGTAGGAAATATGTGCATGAAAAATCAAACTGTTCGTTATCTTGGATGTATGAAAACAACAGTGTACAAATGGATTATTATTATTATCACTTTGATTGTTACTAATAGAATTTCCAGAGAATCGATGACAAACTAGGCCTGACCTGTTGAAATAGAAACAACATTAGTTTCTGAATTAATTCTTGTAGTTAATTTGGCAAAGCATCAGACTGGTAGGCCAAAGGTCTTTGGTTCGAACTCCCATGGCTCGGACTTTTCATTTCCCTTCCAATCATCTTTCAATAGGAAAATCCAAATCATGAAGAAATAATTAGGTAGCATAGTGACAGTGATAGGGGGGGATATAAGGAAGAAGGAACACACATACACACATAAATACAAAAGCACACGTAACCAACCAGTATGCAGATATGTGTAAGAGAGTATCAAATACGAATGAAACGTTTTTTTGAGGTTTTTCTCCTTTCGTCTTAAAAGTTTTCTTCTCGGTGTTACCTTTTTTCATCAACATCAAAGAAACATTAAGAATTTATACATATAATGTCATCAGATTTTAAGGAAACAACTGTTTCACGCTTGTGTACATTGTGTCTAAGTATATATATATATATATATATATATATATATATATATATATATATATATATATATATATATATATATATATTAGCAGAATGATGACCCGGTAACCGTTTGTTTTCGTCAAAAAAAAAGAATATTTACGCTTTTAAATGGATAAATTTATTTTCAGAAGTGATGCTTATAGCAGAGATAATAATAATAATAATAATATCGTATGATATTCTGTTTCCTGAAACATTTATCCGAGGACACTTCTACTGTATTTCTTTTGTTGTCTACTGTCAAAATCAGATAATGTGTATAAAACTATTGAGACATTTATTCGAAAGTATTTCAGTGCATTTCAATGTATACAAACACATGAATTTGCGTAAATCGCAAACTTTTCTACACTAAAAAATAAAAATGTTAACCTCAATAACAAGAAAAAAAACAGTTGATGAGTTTTATTCAAAATGAAATCACAAATTACATTTTTCATTAGTTTCAAGGCCAAATTAAGCAAACTAAAGCGGGAAAAAAAGATGATTACTTTCTACTCTGAATTTCTTTTTCATACGTATGTGCGTGTGTACATATATGAGTGCGTACGCATATCTTAAGAAAATTTTCTTTTGACATGATAATTAATCTCGTAGCTAGAAGGAAAATTCAAGGAAACAGTTTACGACGCTGATGATGATGATGTTTCTACTACTCGCTGTCTATATTTATGAATATCTCAAGAATTTATTGTGATTTCTGTCTCTAGTTGCACCGATGGGTTGTTTTCCATCTATCTGTTTTTCTCTTACTATGCCTTCTTATCCTCGCGTTATTTGTAGGCATACATTATTTATGTGTACATTTGCACTAAAATAAAAGTTTATAATTTTTATGATTTTATCTTTCTTTTTGTCTTCAGACGGGTAGTATTCGTAATAGTTGTCGTGGTGTTCAAGTAACGAAGTCTACTTTGAGTGGTGATGGTGGGGTGAAATTGCGCTGCATTCTTTTTCAGAGTATTTTATGCCTACATAATATGTTAAACGACCTTGAAATATGTGGGCTGACCAATAGGAAAAGAATTTATACCAACCTCTGACACCTAAATTTAAATTCAGTCACATGACTACGATCGATATAACTTTTAGTGTATATTGTTATACATTGACACATGTCAGAGGATGTAAGATTGATTTTGAAATCATTTAATAGTGGTTATAAAGGCTACCGTAAGAAATTTGAATCGGTGTATGTTCGTATAACAAGTATATAACCATTAAGGCATATTTTTAAAAATCATTTTCTACTTGAAATGATTTTTTCTTTCAAGAAAGTCACCACAGGATACCAGACTTGGGTACATTCGTTGTCTATTCCTTCGTATGCGGCAGCTGACTGTATTAAAGTAGTCGAAGGTAAACAAATATCAGTTATGTACGAGTAAGACAAATACTATCATAGCATGAACCTTAAGAATTTATACTGATTAGTAAGAAGTCGGCAAAGAAAACATCTTTATATGACAAAGAGTGAAGTTACAGGAAGTCTGTAGCAATTGAAAAACCATCTAAACTTATTGCCTTGTGCCTGTAATAAGACGAAATGGGGATCCTGGCTTCCACTGCTAACTGCCAAGGAGACAGCCCTATCTATACTTGTAGACGAAGCCAATACTTTGTATAGTCAGTGATAGACTTGAAGAAGTGGTCCTAGGTGAAAGTCGAGAATTATCTCTGCCAACTAACAAGTTAATTTTTGGTACAATTAAGGCTGATGCAAGGAAATTTCGTCGTGGCAAGTATTTAATTGAGATAACGTTGAACAATGGTCAGTTCTACATGGTTTTCATGTGAAAACTTAAGGATTAACAAAAGAGACAGACGTAATAGGATACATATGTTCAACATCATAATTCTGTTAGCTATTTCTGCAAAAGCTTTACCGACTGATAGTAACTTTCCATGATCACACATAGGGATTGTTTATATACCACAAAAATTAGGAATAAAAATTAATTTTCGACTTTATATTTAGTAGTAAATAATAATATAGTAATAAAAGCACACAAACTAACCGAAAATGAGGACTTCAACATTTGCAGTGACCTTTTGAAGGTCGTGGGCGAACCAATCACATCTGGCTCGAAGATAGATGGCCCAAAAATTGAAACTGTTCATTCGTTAATGTCACTTTCATTTAATAAATCTGGTAAAATGAATATGCTTTCTTGCTGGTGACGGTTTACGACAAGCAGAACATTGAAACGACTTCATCTCATTTCGAGTTATTTAGTACATAGAGGTAAAGTACAGTGTTTTCAACTTGTTTGTCAAAAGTATGTAGTTTCTAAGCTTTATCCTATAGATGAAATCCACATATATCACATCAGTAGAATAAGCAGTGCATAAACTGTATGTGGAAATGGAAAATACAGTAAAACAAATTGAGTTTGACACAAAAACCAGATGTAATGTCCCAAAAGAAACACTTGTGCTCCGTGCAATGATTGAAGGTGAAATGAAAACCGGAGACTCAGCAAAATTACTGGTTCAGGGTTTTATCAACTGGGCTTGATTGGAGTCGTTGCTCATTAGTTTGTCACACTTAACTTCCATCTAGTAAGTCATGAGTTCGAACCCTGCTCCATCTACTGAGGCCCAAGCAACCAGTTAGTATCACTAAGCATCTCACAATAAGTGTGACTCATTGCTTATTGCACTAGTGTCCGCTTTGTTACTGAATGGATTTCGATTTCATTTTCACCCAGTTGGTAAAATCATCATAACCCTTGTGAATCTATTGTAGAAAAATAAGTTTGTATATGTGCCATTTCCTTATGACAATTCACTTGGTTGTGGCTAGCACAGAAATCTAGGACACACGTTTCGTCCCATTTGGGACTCTTCAACTGAATGTACTTGCACCCCATTGATTGTTCCCACTGAGACTCGAACCTAGTACCCATTGCTTCAAACACCAAGACACGATAGCCGCCTTTAATACAAGAATTAGTTATTACTATTTATTAATGTACCTATAATTGTCCATGCGTCCTGGATTCCTCTGCTAGCCACAACCAAGTGAATTATTATAGGTAATATCCAGACTATATCGAGGCATCCGTTTAGGACCTCATATTGCTAATAGAGGTCGAACAATTCGATCCTGTAAAACAATGGAGATTTACAAACATATTAATAAGTAATGTATTTTTGAGATGAATGGGGATTTTTTTTAGATTTAGTAGTATTCATCATGGACTGACATCAGTTAGGGAACCATTGAAAATCTGGGAGCACTGGACAGCCGTTTCGTCCTACTATGGGACTCCTCAGCAGTATGCACCCACGACTCCTCCACAGATCGAACTCAAGTCCTTCAGGTTTCACGGCGAACGCTTTAACCATTCAGCCACTGGGTCGGTTTCCAATGGTTTCCAGTTTTCAACTTTTGTCAATTCACGACATAGCGCGACCATCTTCCAAGGTCTTTAGTTAGCACCCACTTCACTTTCGACTGGTTGACCCCACAGGTTACGGCTTCTCATTAGAGCTTTGTGATATCCATCTGGAAGCAAGTCACTAATGAGTTTGGTCCCTGGCCTGGTCGTGGATGCGTACTGCTGAGGAGCCCTATACTAGGACGAAACAGCTGCCCAAATTTTCAATGATTTTCCAACTGATGTTAGTTCATGATGAATACTACTTCTATATCAATAAGTAGTAATATGCTATTTTCCTTATAATTCCCCAATAATATAAGAAGTTTTTAGTTTTTTAATATACATATGACCTTGATAAATTGAACTTGTGAATGATGAAGCTTTCATTGTTCGATTATACGAAGTCATCAATATAAACTTTAGAGTTATGTAAATTAATGCTCATGCTGTAATGGACAGTTGATGTGTTGTAGTTGCTGTTCATTGTTTATGAACCACGTCTTTGGTGTGACTATTGACCTAGGTGATTTCATTACAGGTGACAATATATGATACTGGATAATTGTAAGTAATAAACAGAAGGCTTGGAATATAATTTTATAGTTTATAGTAAGCTATATTTCGATTTTTTGAGGAAGTTGATAACCTTTAGGATAGATTTTACATTACTTTTGATGTCTTTCGAAAGTTTTGACCAAAAGTGTTAATGATTCATATTATTCTACCTTAATGTGACTGAATATATTCCTGAATTCTTTCATCATTTATCAGGTTGGATCTCTCAACTGCTGTGCCTTTCACTTTCACTCATTAGATCTTTTTTCTTATTCTATATTTGAGACAGTGGATGAAGGTCTTACAGTTGCTAGAATGTAGCGATTAAGCTAAGAGGCTCACCGTGATGATGCACTTCGATATGTGTTGGTTAGGGGGTCTCTGAACCACTGAAGGAATTGATCTCTTCTCTAAGATTCAAATTTACATCATCCAGTAGAAGATATAGTAATCAATAAAATATTTTCACATTACCATTCTATGGTAGATAACTATGGTAACTGATTGATAAACTTTGGTCATTACTGAACACTAAAATCTTGATAGTTGCATTCAACATCCTTTGGTGACTAGCTTGTGTAATTAGTTATGTGTTTTTTCAGTGAACTTCTAAGCACCTCTACATTGTTATGTGCACATTCTGTCATCAGTATCAACATCTTTGTAGGCTATTTGAATGCTTCACTGTTGTTGAACTCCACTGCATAACTGAATAGCTAGAAATTTCCACTTTAGAATTCATTCTAGTCTAGAAGATTTTTATCATATTTTCAGTTGATGAAGATCTGTACAAGGCTACTGCACATCCCACTACTTGATCTTAGCCATAAGGTCAGTATCAATATGAGGCTTGGAAGTAACGTAGAGCGACTTAAGCTTTCATATCTTTCTAAGTACACCAGGACGTAAGGTAACAACAAGGGAATGGAAACAGCTGAAGAGAGAGTTGAGCGAAATTATAGGAAGAAAGGCAGATAGGATAAAACAAATAAAGAAAAATGTAATTTAAGGGTTAGAATGAAGCTAATGTATGGATCCATCTGTGCCAGTGAGACCAGTACTAAGCACAGTCTCCAACCATCAGTCTTAGTAGTCTCATAAACCCCAAAAACTGGGAGCCTAAATTTTTCGCACACGGCTAAGATCACTAATCAGAAACTAATTTTAGTCCATGATGAACATCAGCTTGAAATAAGTCAATCCCCACAAACCTCAAAATCGAATAAATCTAGTACTGAATGTTGACTAGCTTCGGGAAATGATTCGTGAAGTTCCAGTGAGAAGTCGTGGCCAGTGAGACCAACCTAGGACGGTTACTCATAGATGACATTGGATGGAGGTCATGGTTCATCGTGCACTGACAGATGTAGGAAATATAGGCCATTTTATTCCAACCCAGTGACTCGACGGTAACGTGCTGGCCCTGGGACCTGAAGGTGCTTATTTCGATCCCTGGTGGGGTCATGGTTGTGAACTATCAAGGAGTCTCACATTAGAAGAAAACAGCCGTCCAGTGTTAACAGGTTTCCAGTGTTCCTTCACCTAATGTCAGTTCAGAGGTAAATACCAACCAGAAATCAGAAACTTCATGAACTGGTACTATCTCTAACCGTTTTATAACCTATTCATACTGCAGTTAGTAATGTGCGTCAGGATAAAATAAACCGGATATGAGCAACAATCGTATCAGCTATTTGAATCGATGAACATTAATGGCATCATCCGGTGATTCATCTAGGACACGACGCCTAACATCTTCATTATTAGCATGCTGGTTCCACGGAACAAGGTCAGTATTATGAAGGCAACAGTTTTCATTGTTAGCCATTTTTTGTCAGCATGAATTTCATTTAGGGATTTGTGGGGACTTAGTGATTGGCATTGATCATAAACTCAGATCAGTTGGAGGGACAGTGGAAATCTTCATAAAACCCCAAATCAACTTGATCTACTGCTCACTGATGACTAGTTTCGAGAGATGATTCCTGAAGTTTCAATGAGAAGTCATGACTGGTATGGCAAACCTGGTGGGTATGAGGACAAATACTCAGTGATGATATTGAGTGGGTGTTATGGTTTATCGTGGACTGACAGAAGTAGGAAATATGGATTGATAGATTCCGACCAAATGGGTCAATGGTAACGTGCCGGTTGTGGAACCTGAAGGTAATGGATTTGGTTTCTGATGATCCGGGGTCATGGGTGCGCACTGCAAAGGAGTCCCGCACTGGGACGAAACATCTACCTAGGACCTCCGGGTTTTCAATGTTCTTGCAGCTGATGCCAGTTCATGCTGAATACCGACCTGACAAATATTTATGCCTACGAATAATTAATTTTTTTCATGTGTAGACTGAGACCGACTAATACCTTCCTAAAGATCATATATACTGGTATAAAAATGCAAAGTAAAGCATATCTTTCTCTTGTACCGATAACTAATTTTTAAAGACCCATGTTTTGATTAATAGTGATGGAACATAAGCTTACAGTGAACTACAGAAAATAGATTCTCTTATTTTTTAGTAAATAATTTGAAAAAGAAGTTTAGCAAGCTTAATTTGAATTCAGCTAATTTTAATCTACAAAAAAAGTTATTTTAAAATCATATTGAAATTCATTGTGGAAATTTTTGAATTTCTTTCTTTATGAGAAATTTTTAACATTAAAATTTGAAACTAACTCGAGACTGGCGCCATTCAATGTTTTATATATACTGATTCACTAAAACAAACGAAAAGACGCATATATATATAAGTAATATTGCAAATGTGAACTCGATATTGGACCTCTTCTACGGATAATATTTCTTAATAGTTATAATCTTTATTATTATTATTATTATTACTATTATTATGAGGATGATGATCGTTGACTGTAAATGTAACATCATTTTCCCAAATTTATTTCAGTGTATTCATTACACGTCTATCTGTTCATATATTCACATGGATATATTTGTGTCTGTGTACAGTATCAGTAGAAATGTACAAATTCTTCTGATGATATTCAACAGGAGACAATTTCAATCAAACACAGGTGTTCATCACTTTACTGATTCAATCAAAAATTTTCTTAATTATCCATATTTTTTCATTTCTTGTGATTATTTTACAAGATATTATGAAAATGATAATTGTAGTTGTGTATAACACTCTAAACTGTATCAAGTAGGAATGCGATGTTTTTGGTGTTACTCCGTTAAAGATGCTTCACTTGTTTTTAAGCACCTCAAGAAGAAATAACCTTTCATAGCAAGGTTCAACCAAACATAACCTATGTCCCTTAAAAATTTCTTATTCTCTCACTTTGCGACCATTACCAACGATTGGAGTCATCGAAACCTCATCCCTAGTTTCCTATGACACTATTGTTTATTTCATATTAAAGCTTGCAATTTTTGAATCGTATATCAACCATCTCACACCAGAACTCTGGAACCTCGAACCGTGTCAGTGTATGACGTTTCTGAGACAAGTGTATAGGACCCAAGTGTGATTATTCACTAGACTTCACCTGACCAGCACAGTAAATCTTCAAAATTCATCTTTCAAGTATCCAGAGATCCAGTAGCTAGCTCTCGTGGACTGGTTGGTGTAGGCATAACATTGAGCTGTATCCTGTCTGACTGAAATGATCTGTAAGAAATAGGATTAGTCATGAAACTTGAAGATGTCTATTCATAGTCTCCGCCTACGATTCAATAGATTCAACTTTGAGTGATAAAAAAGATGAATTCTATAAAAAGCTGTCAATTTTGGTACATAAAGCAAAACGCTCAGAGTTAGTCATAATGGCAGGTGACTTCAACGCTGTATTATGAAAGCTCAGTGGATCAGCAAGGCATCTTCGGAGTATCTACGGAATCCTATACCAAAGAACAGAACATGATGACTATCTCCCAATACTTCGTTCCGACAATCACTTTTTTCTCACCAATACTAACTTCAAACACAAGGAGAGGCATTGTCTCACATAATATCCACAGACATCAAACCAACGATGGACACAGACATACCATATCGTTGTAAGCCATGTTTAGAGAGAACTGGCAGAGGATTGCTCTTCTTTCTGGAGTACCAGTTGGGACTCCAATCATGTGCTAGTACGGGGTTATCTATGTGTGTGCCTTACTGGTTGCAAGAGACAGGAGGCAGTGAGGCCCATCTGTCCTCGATTGGTAGATGGGGACACCAAGTACGCATTCAAAAAGGAATTAGCTACGCATTTATCTGAACGTAGCACCAACGCCCATCCTAAGGAAACCTGGTGTGCTATTCAGTTTACCGTAGAAACAGCAGTTAGTAAACTTCAGTCGGTTTCCATAAGCTCATTCAAACTAACTGATGCGAGAATGATTCCAGCTGGCTGTAACCACGACAACGAGTGAAAGAAACTGCAGCATAAACTGACAAAGAATTTTCGCAATTATAGAGAGCATTGGTGAGTGGCAAGATCACGAAAGATGTAGAGGACATCATCATTGGGCAACACTCGGCAACTATTTAGGCTTATTAGGGATACCAACAAGTAGAAGATGATAGTTAGTGAAACCATCGCCGAACGGATAGGAAATTGATAACCTCTCAGGACAGGTGGCCAGAAAGTTGGTCAGAATACTCTGAAGCACAGTTCAAGTAGCCCTCAACAACACTTTTGTCATCCTGCATCCAGACTGAACCTTAATGGAACGTAGATGTCGGCCTTCTAACTCTCGTCGAAGGTGCAAATGCCATTACAAACCTGAGAAGATGAAAGACAACAGAATTTGATAGGTTTGCCGCCCAACGTTTATAAGGATCTAGGTGGGATATTACTATGAAGGGTAACAGTGGTGGTGCAAGGAAATCAGAGGCAGTGTCATCAAACTGGTCTACTTCTCTGGTCATCCCAGTCTATAATAAATGAGAGAAGTCTGCTTGTGACAACTATAGGGAAATCGGTTTGATTAATATTGTGTCCAAACTTCTACATTACTTAGTTGTCCGACTCCTAACTATAGCTCAAGAACAAGAAACTTAAGAAAACGAAGCAGATTTCAAACTTGGGCGAGGCTACATCGATCATATTTTCACCCTCCAACGACCAATGATCGACACTTGCCGTATTCCCTAACCTGAAGGCAGCATTTGACTCTGTCGGCCGTAAGGTGTTGTGGCAGGAGTACTGAGCAAGCATATAGTGCTTATAATAGCTCTCTACTCGAACTCTCACAGTTGTGTAAGGGTTTATGGGGAGTTACTATATTAATTGACGACAAACAGTGGTATTCACCAAGAATGTTCACTGCCACTGTTCTTACTTAACTTCGTCATAGACGTACGACGGACATAACCTTAGGTAACTCTGACCTAACATGGATTACTCTTCTTCTCGGAGGTCATCTGGTTGACTTGGAGTATGCAGACAGTATTGTCTTGCTGGGTGAAGATGCTGAAAAACAAAGGACAGGGTCTTCTGAACTCGCTGGGCAAAAATCTGAGTATGTTTAGCATGTGCTTTGTACCTGACGCATGTAAGATGATGCTTAAGGACTGCAAGTACTCACAGTTTAATAACAGGGAGTGAAGTGTAGAATGTGTTGACCACTTCAATCATTTAAGAATTTGCACTGGCTTGGATGGGTTTGCTGCTGACGAAATCTCAACTCAGATACAGAAGATTCGTTTGGTATTTGCCATTCTTCGTCATCTCTGACGCCGCCTGGCGAGACATTCGAATGTCTATTAAGAACCGTATATGCAGTGCTGCAGTGCCTCCTGTCCTGTTATACTACCGAGACATGACCGTTGAATGTGGTGATACAAACAGATTACAGGTTTTCGAACTCAAGTATCCTCGTAGGATTGCTCGCCCATGGTGAAATCACCGTATGAGCAATGTTGATAACCGACGAAGGCTACTAGGCAAGATAGCCAAGTCAATTGGTAAGATTTTGGACCTAAGTCGACTGAGATGGCTTAAACATGTGTTATGCATCCCTATCCACTGCCTACCTCTATGTAGGATGTCAAGAGAATTTGGACTAGGTTGAAAGGGGGGTTCAGGATGACCAGACTAAGATACGGTACCATTTCATGAAGTTTCAGACTGCTGGTGTCAGTTGTTTTAGTAGATGTAGGTTTCTGGGAGCGATAGAAATCAATGGCTGGAAGTCATTCACAGTGGTGCAGATGCATTGACTCTTTGATGTCTTCCAAAGCCTGAACATTCTCATTGTCTTTGATTCTCAAGTTCCTTTTTCTTCCATACATTTTTATCTACTTCTATATCAGTCTTTTTTTATCCACTTGTTCTTTGTATGCTACTGTAAAATGTGGCAACTTGGACCGATGAACTTGTGTACGAAGTTTCACGTGGATTGTGTCTATCTGCAGCCTTCTGTCTTATCCCACATGAAGTAATGAGATACTAAGCAAACTGTAAATCTCAATGATGGGGGTGATAAAAAAGGTCTCATTCTTGAACAGTATAAAGATTTTGATAATGATTTCATGTTTAAAGGGGAAAATAATGTCTGCAACGTTTAATCTAAGTGTTTTACACGATGAAATTCATCATTCTCTTTAATAAACAAGAACATATTGTGTTTTGGATTTGTGTAGACTAGAGGTATTTAAACTCCATTGGCTTCATAGATTCATCTGTATACGTGCATATGAACAGTACAGAGGTCAGTACCGCCAAATTTTAACAACAGATTTGTAACCTAACTCTTCACTTCTCTAAGAACTTTATGTAAGGGAAAAATGGATACAAATCAATATCAGTGACTAGGAGTGGAAAATAAGTCAATTAATTAATCCTATTCGATAATTGTCAGTCGAATGTACACCTACATCTAAGTGAGTTTGATCGTTCGAAACAAGGTGATCAGATGAGTCTATGTAAACTAACAATAGGCAATACAAGAATTCAGGAAATAAATTACTGGAGAATTTAAGGTAAAGTCTTACCTTTTAGCCATATAAAATTCGTATTTAATGCAATTTATCTGGTTTATAATTAACAATTCAAGAAAAGAATGAAAAAAGGAAAAAATTTCAAGGCTACACCAATAGACTATTAAAATGAATGATTCAGTTTCCTTTGGTTTGTTATAAGGCAGTGAAACCTAATTTATTGATCTCTGTTGGGAGATCATCTCCTTTACAGATATATCGATACTGCTAGATATTCATTGTATTGTAGTCTATTTGGTAGATAGCAAAAGAACCAATGACACATGTTTCGTCCTATTTGGGACTGGTCAGCTGGATGTGTATGCACTGCAGCCTAGTGGATAACGCTTTGGCGTTTGAACCAATGAGTACTGAATCTGACTTTTAGTTGGAACATCATCATTCACTGGGGTTTATATGTATCTTGTTGATGAGTCAGAAGTAGGACGAAACGTGGGTTCTGAACCCCACCACTAGTCACCAAGATGCGTATGAGGAATCAGTTATCAATCTCCCCGTCCACCCAAATAAATTAGTTTTAATACTGTCACTCTATCCCATACCAGAGTGCGGTTGTGTGTCATTGCTGGATAGCTACGGCCGCGCTTTTCTCTAAATTTCCTATCTTATTGAGAGCTACCTATTTTGACCTAGCTAAGCTTTCGTGCTCGGATAGCCTAATTGACGCTGGTCGACTATTTTTACCTATGCATTTGACCTCGCAATCATTCCAAGGGATTTGATAAACCGAATTAGTTTGCTTAATTGCATCAATAAGATCCTTTAACCTACAAAGATTATTTCGAAGTAACTTTGTAGGTTCAAATGCCACTCTAATCTCAGGTAGACCTATTGAGAATTCTACCTTGTTTTATTAATCAATATTTAGGTGGGGGTAATTACTGAGACACAAGGTATTCCTGATGTCTGTAATTTCTTGTCGTAGATTTTCTATCCTACTAGTAAGCTTTTCCGCCCTATCACTAAGACATTTAACTAAGCCTACTTTAACTGAAATGGGGTAGAAGGATTTGAAGTTTAAGTAGCGATTTGAGTAGGAAAGTTTCCTATAGACACTAGTCTTCTGTTCGTTTTATCTTGAAGTCACCTTCATCACTTTCTAAGTCACAAGTAAATTAAATTGGATTCACCACTGAATTTATATGTGCCAGGAACCTGTTGATGTATTCTGATTTCAGTACTGTAAACGTATCATCTCCATATCGAACCATATCTTTGGAGTAGGACTAATTGTTTGAAGGGTTATCCGTTCCTAACTATCCATGTTCATCATTGTGTGACATTTCTTATAAACAGTAACATATACTACTTATATGCATTCTTATCGATACTGATAAAAACACCAATTACCAGAAATCATACTACTTATAAGAAAGTAACCTAGTAGTATACACATAGTTTATTATCAAAATGACAACAATTCAAGTACATATGACAACTTAACATTAAAACTTACGTTGTTTTCAAAATATTTTTATGCCATAGTTACAAAAACATTTGATATGAACAACAAAAGCATGTTGGTGTATTTGCATACTTTAAGTGTGTGTGTGTGTGTGCGCGCGCACGTGTATGCTTTCGTGAATTGTACATAAAGTGGAAGAAAAATTGGCATTTTATTTTTCATCTCAATATTTTTGATATTCACCTCATGTCTTCTCTATTGGTTAGATAGTCAGTTGGTTGGTATAAATTAATTCGGAAATATGCCTTAACAAAATATCAAGAAATCATAGTAAAAATGATAGAGAAAAAAAAAGAAGTATTTTTAAAAACTTGTATTTTATCAGAAACAACATAAGCATTGTGCGCATATGTACAGGTCTGAAGGAGCTAGTGATCGAGCGAGCGAGCGAGCGAAAGAACAAGTAAAAGAAATTGCTATAATCGCTGTGACAATGGCATTAATCTCTTCCGTCATACAAACCTGCCCTCACCCTCACCCTTACACATACATACACACAAACACAGAGAGTAGTTGTAATGAAAATATCATGTATAAGCATATCTCTAACCAAATTTCTAGTCTTTTCTAATTAAAGCCATAAGTGTGGTATGTCTACTTCTTTTATGTGCATGTGTGTATATTCATGCGCATTTCGGCTGTGGGAATTCGATAGATTCGACTATCATTGCAATGAAATAGAAGATAGTTGATATCACTATTCCCAATAATAATGATAGTAATAACAATAATAATAATATTATTATTAATATTATTGTGGTGAACTTTCAGTTAGACTGATGGAAATTAACAGTTGCTCCGATAAATATAAAATTTGTGGTTACCTTCTGGTTATTTTTAAAAAAAACACTATTTATATGCATAAAGATTTCTAAATTAAAATGTTACTTTTCATCTTATGTTGAATGTGGGTTGGTAGAAGTGGGTAAGTGGGTGGGAAGTCATAATATATTTCTATATTCATCACAGGGATGGTTAGATCTATGCAAGTAAATAGAAAACTAGGTAGTGTAAAACATGAAGTGAAGGAAGAAAGGGGGGAAGGAGGTTCTAATTTAAAATTTTGTATTATTATCAATAAATTTCTGTGTCTACTCTCCCTTCTGATACATTTTTAGATGTATCTAACCGGTTTACACGTCAGTCTATGTAACACGTGCGAACATTTCATCCACCCCATCTCATATATACACACAAATCCATATTATTTCTGGTGTCAGGCCGTTAATCTGGTTTAATTTTCACGATGCATTTTGTCGATTATTTTGGTATGTGGTGTAGTGGGATACACCTTAGCAATAAAGATGATAATGCTGGTGGTGTTGGCAATAATAATAATAATAATAATAATAATAATAATAATAATAATAATAATAATAATAATGACTATCTGAAGAAGAGACAAAAGACATCAGCTGTTCCCTAAAAGTCAAATAATCAGCCCAGAAAACACTACTGAACCATTGAAATCCACATAAATATACGTTGTTAAAAGATGCTGTTGATAAAGTCAATATATTAAGTGAGAATCCACTAATATAAAAATATAAGAAATGCAGAGGAGAACAGTTAAAAGTGATAGAAACTCGTCAAAAGAAAGCAAGGAGTAATAGGAGAATACCGAAATTCAGTAGAACAATTATCATCGTGTGCATACATTTAAACCATTTAGATTAATACTGAGGCATATCACTTGAAGTCTCCAGATACTTGTTTCTGTAGTCACGTTGACCTACGTGACTTAAGGCAGCAGTGAAAGATTTTATAGACGGATACCACCAGTTTTTTTTTGACCTAACTACCAGTACCATTTTTGAACAGTCAACCTACTTCAGCCAGCATCGTATGACGAGGCAGCTGGTAACTGAACTTGCATAACACATTTCTCAGCCATCTGAGTCCATTAAGTTGAGCAACCTCTTAGACTGACTTTCGTTTTCTCCCTTAGTATTCTCATGGTTGAGTGATGCTTGAAATGGTCTTGTTACCGTAGCTTTCCCACATGCACTCAAGAGCAGACACACACTTGATTGCTGTCCAGACAAGTGCTCCAGAAGGGGTGGTAATACTCCACCAACTATTTCCAGTGAAATCTGTTGACAATACGGTTTATCTGTGTCCACTGATAAGTTGAACTCGGCGGATGCCACGTCAGACAATGTCTCCTTTAATGTCTGAAGTTCATGCTCATCAGAAATAAATGGTTGTCTGAACGAAGTTTTAATAAGCGATCACCATTTGGCCGGGATTCAAAAGTGCCATCTGAGCGCCTTTCTGTCTCACAGTTTGTCCACTGTTGCATTGAAATCACCACATCTGAGAGCTTGGCTTTCAGTAGGAAGACAAATAGTTTTTAGCAGGAACCATCCTTCACTTCATGCTAAACAGCACATAGACGACTTTCAACTAGGATCCAGCCAAGCAGTGTACCTTCTGTTTTAGCACTTAATACTATACCTACACGTAAAAAGCCGTGGAGGTAGACATCAAATCTCAAGAAGCTCGAAAAATGAATTTCTGAGATTCACCTTATTATCCCGATGAGATTAGGCTAAAATGGACACACTTGTGACTTGTATGCCTGTCTCACGAACACAGCACGCGTCCTGAGATGTTAGATTTTTGGTTAGCGAAACCTGCTGTCCAGTTTGATAGGGCTTGAGAACATTGAAAGTTCCAACATGTAGTTTTGAGCATGGTTTCAGGAGAGTAGGGGTTTTGATACATACACTTGAATCGTTGGTATGGACTACAGGGCTGTGAAAAGTTTAAGATGATGTAGGAATATTAAGCGAAAGATGCGAAGAGCAATTATAGAGAGCGAAGCTGTGGAAGGTTGATTATAACTGCAATCTACCTGGGCGCTGATAGAAGTGGGAGGACAGTTGACACTGCCCGGCCATCCTTACTGTGGAAGGTCACTTTCTCCTTGATGTACCTCGTAAGGAAATTGCATTAGTAACAGTAGAATCCATGGGATATCTACTTGAGGTTGGCTAAACATGTTCCTTTTAGATTATAATTTAACGTTGATTATCTTAAATGCAGCTAGAAAACTGATAACGCCGGTATCAAATTCCGCAGAGCATGAGAAAGTGTGGTGTGTTTTGGGTTGACCCTTTCTTACCCTATTTTGCATAAAGAAGGCAGCATTAGCACTGATCACTGGTTATTCATGAAAACGCTTTACTTCTGTCAATCTCAGCCTCTCAGTAGTACAACTTTGTTCTGGCATGGGTATTTACACCACAGGTAACAACTGCTTTTTATCTTGCCACTGTTCAACATACCTTTATCGTGTGATAAGACTTCCAGGAACAAATTTTCTGATCGGCATACATTACTGAATCATTGTTGTATGCACGTCCTACAGCCACATCAAGGTTGTAGCTAAGACATCACGCAGATGTACACATCAAAGCAGAGTTTTCCTTTAGAGACCACTCCATGTGCCTATTACCTTGATATTTAATTTGTCTAACAATAAATCAATGTCAAGAAATAGATTACAGCAGTGAGCAATAAGTAAAGATTTGTTAATTTATACAGAAAACTCTAATAGTGGTTCAGATTATCCAGTGCGAATATCTTTTACCGATGTATTTCATGATAATCCAAGTCGTTTCTTCTAAAAAAGACTTTAGGTGTATTTGAGGTTGTATATGAGGATGAAATAAAGTTGAAGTAAGGATCATGTAGCTCTGCGTCAAATGACATTCGGAGTGTCGTGAAAGACTAGTACAATATGTCTATGAGAAATACTTATAGTATTTAAGTCAGTTATAATATCTGACTATGAGTCACTATTAATCAATAAACCAGTGATGTGTTTGAGGAGAAGAATAAGGTATTCTTCTTGCTAAGAATAAAAATAATGACACATAATTTCCCAAAAAGAAGGTACGGTAAAAAGATATCCCACTTCATTCAGTTCGTTTACCATCACGATTTCCTTTCTAAGTTTATTAATTTAACAATATTCAGTAATAACTCCTTATATTATGTTCACCCTCGAATGAAATTCAAGAAACAAATTCATACATCTGGATTGATTGAATAGTGAATACCTATTACAAAAATTAGGGTGAACAAACCGACTATGACTGTTTATTATTCCTGGATTTATCTTTCGAATTTTCTACTATGCGAACAAAATCAACGCCACTAAGATGTTATGTCAAAGAATGGGTTCTCAAAAGAGTAAACTAAATTCTTCAAAGCATTCATTAAGATAATTAGAAGTCGTCTTCAATGGGGCAAACCTATTGGTTGTAAGGACAAATACTCAACGATAACAGTGGATGATGGTCGCTGTATGTCATGAATTGACAGAATTTGGAAATATGGACCACTGTACTTCTACCCAGTGGCTCAGTGGTAATGTACTGACAGAGAAACCTGAAGGCTGCGGGGTTTGATACCTGGCAGTGTCTTGGGTGAGCACTACTGAGGACAAAACAGCCATCCATTGCTCCCAGGTTTCCAATTTTCCTCTAATTGATGTCAATCCATGATGAAAACCAACTTAAAATTTATATTCTTTTTGTACTCGTCTACGTTTGAAGCAGTTGAAATGCACAAAGGAAGTTGTACAATATTCGTGGTCTAAAGTAGTCTACAGTGAATTTTTTGCAATATCCTCTATACCTTGCTATCTGCGTCAAGTCAGACTTAAGAGTTCATGAGACAGTTTAATAGAAGATTTAACTATTACCAGTATTGATATCGTCATTCAAAGTCGAGTAGATACATTGCATAGAAAGTACACTCATGAACTTTTACTACTATGAGTTTAGAATTTTAATAACGACCTCTATGAATGTCTGGAGGTGTAAACAGTATCATAAATGCCTTTATTTCTGACTTTGTAGTGCAAGAGTAATGTTGTTTTCGAAGTACGGACAAATGCTTGATAAAGAAGAGGAAGAGATACCTTCTTCACTGTATTAAACATTTACTTTACAAGTAAAACTATTTTAATGTCGTTACTTGTATTATTACTTGTTGTTAAGTGGACCGAATTGATCAATCTCCATCAGCATATGGGCTTATGTATGGATGCTTCCATATCCCCTGTGTTTTATTCATATATTAATGATGCATAGTGGCTAACAGTGGAATTCAGAAGATGCGTTTCGTTCTATTTGAGATCCAGGATAATACAAACGACAACATTAGCACTACACGCGTCACACAAGAAGTGGTCTAGTAGATAATGCTGTGGCGTTTAGAGGCAATTTGTCCTAGTAGAGACAATATCGCTCACTGGGAGGAAGGAGGTAGACAGATCATTCTTGTTCGTATTCTACCTGCGTACTCCTTCGACTTGTTTCTCATTTCAGGGTATTCACTAGTTGACAGTCTGTTTTTGTGACTTTTGCTCTATTTTTATGTTAAACAATTTGTATCACATGGATGTAACAACTATAGACGGAATCAGAACTGGTCATTGAATCACTAATTAATTCAGAAATTAACACCAAATCATTTCCAACAAACTACGTACATTCATTAACAGTTGCCGCCTATGCTCACTCGATACTGACACTGAAGATCAGATGACCAGAATAATAAGAATAAGCAACAAAGAACTCTGGTCTGACAACGAATCAACCAACAACCTACCATCCAACAAATATGCAGAAGAAAATGGAGATGGATTGGACTGAATATACAATGAGAAGGCCGTTCAGGAACATCACGCACCAGGCCGTCGAGTGGAACCCAGAGGGGAAACGATGAGTTGGGCGTCCAAGGATGACATGGAGGAGATTGTGTGAGGAAGAAATGAAAGTATGTGGGCAGTGGTGGAGCCAGGTTAAAAAGACTGGAGAGAAGAGAGTGAAATGGTGACGTGCTATTGAAGCCGTATGTTCCACTAGGAACCCAAAGGACAAATAATAATACTTGATCTGGGACTAAAGAATCTTTTGCAAGTACTAACGAAATATTTCTAAGCAATTTCCGTCACAAATGCACATCATTATTGAAAACTAGGAGTTGTTTGATAGTTGCTGTTTCCTAACCTGTTGTCCCCCATCAGTTCGCATCCACAACTCCATATAGGAATGAATCTACGTCTATCATGTCTATGTTTAGTTTTTTTATATATCCTTTAAAGCGAGATCAACTTAACCACAGAAATCAAATGATACTGGAACAGATGAAGAGATCAATTGTCAACATTGCATTAACCAATGAAAAAGAAGGTGATCAACTTCAAGGTCAAGGCTAGAAGATTAACTCCTATCACACATGTGTCATATGTGCATTGTTTTTGGGTACTGATACCAACTTCAACAATATAAGAGTAACACTTGAGCACTATGACAGATTATAATTCCTTATTTTTATTTTATTTTCCCCTTGAGTTCCTAGTGGAACATAAGGCTTCAGTAGCACGCCTCCATCGCACTCTCTTCTCTGTAGTCTTATGAACCTCACTCCAACACTTCCCAGAAGCTTTCATTTCTTCCTCACATGATCTCCTCCATGTCATCCTTGCCTCAGAAGCCCAACTAGTCGTTTCCCATCTGGGTTCCACTCGACGGCCTGGCCTGGCGCATGATGTCAAAAATCAGCCTTCTCAGTGTATGCTCAATCCATCTGCACTTTCTTCTGCATATTTGTTGGATGATAGGTTCTTGGTTGGTTCGTTGCCCTGCCAGCCAGAGTTCCTTGGTGCTTATTCTTTCTGGCCATCTGAGCTTCAGTATCGATTGAGCATAGGCAGCTGTTGATGAGTGTATGTAGTTTGCTGGAGATGCTTTTCGTGACGCTCCAAGTTTCTCAGCCATACAGCAGCACTGACTTGACATTTCGCTGCCTCTTCTGTCAACTTCTTGGATTTCACCTGTAGATCTTCAAGTTTGTGTGACATTAGGCATAATTCATCAGCGAAATCTAAATCTTCTGGGGTCTTTTCATCGGTCCAGTTAGTGTATGCCCATCTTCTCGCTCCTCACTGTTTGCTGCATGATCCAGTCTACCACAATCACGAAGATGGTCGGTGATAGTAGGCGGCAACCTTGTCTTACTCCTGTCTTCACAAAGGAACTGATAGTGTTAAGCAAAATCAGGACTTCAGAAGGCTCATATTGGTCTGTCTCAAACTGTGGATTTAAGACTGCAGTGAAAAAACCTTACTAGCCACTATGAAGATGGAAATGTTTGTCCAGAAAATGATCTGTCACATGGTTGAGTCCAGCTGTTCCAGTAACAAAAGTGTATGACATGCAAACCACTAGATGCCTGAAGCTTCTACGCTCATAAAAAGACAGTTGTAATACACAAGACACCCTTCACCAGCTTCTGACAGATATCATATAAACGCCTTACTATATAATTCTAATAGACGAGGAAAGGGGTCAGTAGATAAGGAATTAGCATTATGACTTAGAAGTATGAATCAAAACAACTCGTTCATATTACAAAAAGATAAAAGAGCAATGAGTAAATAAGGTTGAGTGAGAAGTGTACAAATAATGGATGATATCCAGAGGTGACAGGGCTTCTCTTCTGCATCAAAATTTATCAAAAATAAGCTTACTTACTTGAGAAAACTATCAACATCACTGTGTTAACAAAAGACAAAAATAAGAATAATCGATAAGATAAGGAAAACTTTTGTTCTCTTAAAAATAGAGCAAAAACGTTGAATGTCAGTTGGCCAGAGGCGATCGACAAGGAGTTCTGCTTTACCTGGGTTTTGTACATTCTGACACTGGTCAGTCAGGCGTATCTTCAACCTTAAAGAAAATGATGTCCCCTGTGAGATTCAAACATGTGTCACTCCATGCTGCAGTTATCCAAGCCACGACTGATCTCATGTAGGATTGGATTAGATACATTGATTAATCACTGGAGAGCAACCAGCCCATGTTGTCTAGTCCTGAGTCCTGACGGAATTCTATGGATCATTCTGCAATGCAGCCACCAAGCTAGGAGGCTCACCAACGCGGTACACTTTGATGGACGTCAGTTTGTTGAAGGCGATCGATAGAGCAGTGGTAACGTCGCTAACTACACCACTAGGTGACGTAGGACATCAGTCCTGTCGAGGTCACAGATGCGCCTTACTGATGAGTAAGAACAAGCACGAAATCGAGGTTGAGTTGAAATACCGGCTGATCCCCTCCAACCGACTAACATCCATCAGAGTTCACTGTGCTGATGCATCTCCTAGCTAGTTGATCATATTGCAAAATGTTCGACAGAATTCGGTCATCCCTTAGGATTAGACAACATAAGATTGGTTACTCTCCCGCGACCAATCAATACATAAAAACTGAGCATGTCTACTTTTCCAAAAAAAAGGAACATAAAGAACAGACTTAAATCCACAACGAAAAAAGCAAAGCAAAGTAAATCTGGTATATATTTACCAGATGGCTACACTCTACACTTTAGAAGACAACATCAATACTGGACTAGATTCGTATAATACTAATAATCTTAATAATAGTAGTAAAAAGAATTGGAACAATAATAAAGTAAGTGAGGTCGTAGATGAATTAAAAACATCTTAGCTTTTATTTCCAACTTATTTTACACACTTTCTACTTGTCTCTATCTCTACCAGTCTCATTTGGTACCTCCACTTCACTAACCTGAATATGTACGTATCCACCTTGTATACACATATGTATAGTAGGCCATAGTAACATCACTAAATAATAATGGGTACAATTCAAGGTGTTCAATGTAGTTCTGTTCAAAAATTAACAAAATAACTTTTTTTGTTTTATTTTTAATTATCTATTTCTTCTTTCATATAAGGTTTGGATCCATTTTCTTTAAACAAAAGCTATAAAAATTTATTATTTTACTAAGGATTTAGGATGTATAGAAGAAGATTAAGTATTTACTCTTCTACACGTATCTGTTAAATTTTTATTTGTACGGGAATGTTTATTACATTCATATATATATATATATATATATATATATATATATATATATATATATATATATATAAGAGAGAGAGAGAGAGAGAGAGAGAGAGAGAGATGTAAATCCACCTTAATGTCTTCATGTATCGAAAGCAAGCTGATATTTTTGAGAAAAACAAGTCTTAAGGTTAAGGCTTCCGATTCGAAGTATAAGCAGAGATGATGATTGAAATTGGAAAGAAAAATCGATATCGTGGGAGCATTCAGAACAGTGTTCTCCTTGTTTCAGACCATCAGGACTTTCTATCGAATCTTGTAGCTCTCTCTCAGTTACACAAATTTTCATTTAATTTCAACTACTATCATGTTCAAAGTAGTGAAAAGGCAAAAAAAGGCCTAATATTTGCAGATGATCAAGATTTCATAGCGTTGCTCTCGTTTAGTGTAACACAATGGTCAAAAATTCGAGGACAGATTTATAGTGCGAAGATATTTAAGTTGAAGTGAATCTGCATCGACCGAGGGGGCTATGTCAAGGATTATACATCCTGGGTTTCCACCTTCTTCGACAACAAATCTTATCCGCAATATAGTCATTTTAGTAGTTAAGAATCTCTACATGAATCTAGGAATCAGGAGTTCAATACTCTTGATGACGAATTTGTATTCAAGCCTTTCCTTCAAGGGTTTTAATAATAATTCATGATGAAAGTTATTGTCCTACACAAAGAGTCATAGTTACGTTTTTCAAAACTTTTAACTACAGTTATACAGACTAATCACTTCATCATTGTTATCCATTCTGTCAGCGTTAATCAACGTGGATTCAAAGTTAGGGGGACGATCAATAAGACAATAAATAATTGACTGTTTTTTTAAGTTTTATCGAGGGTTGTAAATAGTTTGATTAGCAATGTTGAGATGTTACCAACTAGTGGATAGTCAGCTTGCTTGATAGCTCAAAAGTGATATATATCGTAGGCGTATATTTCATACCTATCTAAAGTTCATTACTAAGTGCCGTAACACTTGTTGTCATAGATTTTAATTTCTCATCCTTGACTGAATCGAACCCATCAGCCACCACTACCATAAAGGCTCTTACAAGGATGCCCTAGTACTTCAGTAGCCTAGTGGATAAAACTCTGTCGTTTCAAGTGATTTTATCTGTTCCAATGGCTGCAGGAACAGGATCACTCACTGCGAAGATGGTACATCTGTGTGATGAGTCAGAAGTAGGACGAAACATGTATCATGGATTCTACTCCTAACCACTATCCATCATTACTGTGTCGTTTGGTTTATATTAGATGGTGATTAGTGGTGGAATCTGACATATACATCTTATCTTTTTACGTCTCACCAGTCAGATATACTTGTATAGCACGGTAAGCGTTGACGTTCTAAGTGGAGTTTGAACGCAGTCGATGCATCTCATACATAACGAAATGTGCATCTGGAAGTTTTCTGATGATGAAAACCATATGCAATTTTGATTTATTCCCTGATCCAAGCAACAAGCCGTTATTTCAACTGATGTTGGTCATTTCCATCTCCCCATATAAACAACAATATACTTCAAGCTACAATACCAAGCAGAACATTGAGAATATGGAACAGTTTTAGTGACTAACTCATTAGTAAATTGATAATTTTGTCCCTTTCGAAGCGATGTATTGGGTCTATGTTTCATTTGGAACACTAGGAACACACCCGAACGTAGGGCAATTCAGAGAATGGTTCCTGGGCAATACTAGTTAGTATTAACGCATATCTATCATCCAACTCCTGTCTTTTATATTACTCCACTTACTGTCACTCTTTAGCCAACTTACTGATTGTTTGTGTTTATCCTCTTTTTCAATGTTAAGAAAGTGAATGGATTCACCACTTCATCAAATTCTTCATTGTCCCCGTCCATTCAGAGTTGTTATTCAAGGGATATTAACTTCTTGAATGTTGGTAAACAAATGGGTCGAAATCCTTACTAGTTATTATTAAGGAAAGTTTTAGCATTTGCTTCGTGGCTAGCATTGGGATCCAGAAGGCCCATTTTGTCCGATTTGGGACTCGTCAGCTGGATGTGTCTGCACCTAAGTGAGTTATATCGTTCCCACTGAGACTAGAACCTCAAACCGATGGCTTCAAGTGCCAAAACGTTATTTACTATTCCTTTAGGGGCATGATAAGCACTTCTTGTGCAACAAGTATTGAGTGTTGTTTGATAGATATAACTTCCTGTTCATATACTGGGTCGAATTAATCGTCCTCAGTATTGCAATTGTATTGCAATGAGTAATCGGACACTAGCCAGGATTCCATCTGCCAACAGAATTCAAGCAATCCGACCCTGTATAACAACAGGAGATTGCAAGCATCAGTTCAATATTTGTTTCAGTCTTTCAGACAAAACGAGAGGAAAAACAGCCTAAATTGATAAACTGATATTATTAACACAGAAGTGTAGATTTAAGTAGAATGACAAAAAATGATACAAATCAACAATTACACAGATGTGTACACACACACTGAATACCAATGATACACACAATGCCAAGATGAAATATGACATGTCATTTTTAATTAGATTCACTCTGGTTACGATTAATTTCATGCTGTAATATGCCTATATCTAAGTGTGAGTCTCTTTCCCTGCGCATCAGGGTTGATATTGATGACAATGATAATGATGATGATAAAGAATGTTGGAGGGTTTCAAGACATACTTCATGTTTTCTTCAAATCACACACAGTAAAGATTAGTGATAAACATCTCAAGCAAAACTCATTATTTATGCGACTACTACTACTACTACTATTAGTATGCTTATTAGTAATATAATGAATGATAACGAAAGGTATGACGAAAGGTAAATTAGTTCTCTTGTGGATACTGAGAAAACGTAGTCCTTTTTTTCTTCATGTTCGAGTACTTCATCCCCACCCAGTTTTTCACCAGAAGTAAGTAAATGAAAAAAATGAACAAAGTAAGAATAAAATTTTGAAATTAATTAATGAAGAATCCTTGTCAGTTAAAACTTATCCAACCAGTTTACAGATAAAAAAGCAGAAAATTTATTTTACGTTATAGTATCTGGTCGATTGATCAAGAAAAAAAGGTACTTCCAGTGAAACACTGTATTCGAATGTCATCATCTCTTTCCGTTTCTTGTGTATGGTAAAACATGTGTGTGTGTGTGTGTGTGTGTGCAATCTAATCTACTTGGAGAGCTTTCACCCCCACTTACATAAGGTGTAACTGATTTATAGATTTTGATAATACGTTAATTTATTACCTAGATTATGTCAATATCCTTGATGGAAACTTTTATTAATATAGTTTTTATGCTAAATGTCATTGTGAAGTGTTTCATAAGAAACTTTTTCGAAGAATAGAAAAGGAGATGTTTCATACTAGTGAAGAATCCATCTTTTACAGATAATTTACAGTTTTGTCTTGTTTCGTTCAAATAATTAACCATTCGTTGTCTACGTTGGACAGCTCAAACTTTCATTTACAGATTAAAAGGCAGTCAAATATATTTGAACAAGTTTACAACTGACGAAGGATCTCTGAAGACTTCAAAAGCCTGAGAAAAAGATCTCAATCTGTTATTCAAAGTAGGCGAAGTCTTGATGTATTCCAAAAACTTGAATTGCCTTACCACTGTCTTCTTGGTTATTTTTGTAGAAGTAGGTAGGAATCGTAGAAGTTTCAAAGATCTTTAAGTTACTTAAAGTATGCTGAACGTGAAGATATCAACCTATAGATGCATAAGAGTTGTTATTTCATCAATACACACTCCTGCCTTGTCTTCGGTGTTCGTAATATTCCACCCTGACTGATTCATGCATAGCAGGCAAGTTTATAAGACTCAAATGATTCCTCTAAGTGGCATTATATTGATCTTGGTGAGTAGCAAAGGAATTCAGGACGCGCGGTTCGTCCAATTCGGGGCTCTTCAGCTGTATGTACCTGCAACCCAGTGGGTGATATTTCCTCCACTAAGTCTTGAACCAGCACTCTTCACTTCAAACACCAGTACCAGTAGGAACAACACTACTCACTTGGGTACACGTACATCCAGTTGACGAGTCTCAAACTGGAAGAAATGCGCCTCCTGGATTCTTCTGCTGGCCACCGAGATCAATAGCGCTGTCACCAAAGACATGAAATCATAAGATATAGCATTTAAACTACACCCGTCACACAAGAAACGGTAATCATAACTCAGTAGCCCAGTGGATAATGCTCTGGAGTTTGAAGTGATCGGTTCTGGGTTCGAGTCTCGGTAGGAATAACATTACTCATTGGCAGGCAGGTATATGAATCCTAGACTCTACTGTTAGCTGTTATAAATCGTTACTGTCAAATTGAAATTACCAAATGAATTAGAATATTGCATAGAAGGGATCACACCCTTGGATACGTGACTATGTGATCACGGTCTATAGTTCTGATTGGTAGGTAACTCAATCCACCCTATATCAATCAATTTATCTCATCCTGGAATATTTCTGATTTAAAAAAGTCACTTACAAGAACAGTAAATTTTAATGAATAATTGTAAGAGAAACGTTCACTATCAAATAACAAATAAGAAAAACAACTCAAAAACTATTAATTTTGAACTAAAAAATTTTTGTTGATGTTTTATAATGAATGCCTAAAAAATATGAATGAATAAATACGTAATTCTCTTCAAAGTTGCCAAGACTACCCCTTGCTAAACTAATACAAACACACACACATGTGTGTACATATATTGGTATATATGCACATACATACATATGTTCTGTACAGAGTAGATAATTGATATGGTCTGTCAACTGACAAGTCAAATTAAATTTAATATCAGGCGTCACTGCTTTCAGGCTAATTATAAAACATATTACTTATGAAGATATATAAGTAGTACATATAGTATATTATTTAACATTAAAATCTCATTAATATTTTATTCTTTAATTTATTAAGTATTCCAAGATTCTTTCCAGAATTTTGTCTGTCACTCATTTTTACCCTGTAATAAAGTTTATTTGCTTGCCTTATTTTCATACCGAAGTTATATACAAATAATATTTGTGTAAAAATGTATTCTTGTAAGGAGGAAATTAGGAAGAAGGTTATATCTGTCATGACGTATTTTTATTACACCGACAGTTGGAAATATAAAATTTCTGTAGGGAAAAAAATATCTGTTCTGTTATTGCTATTATAATTGTTGACTCCGTTTGACTGAAAACGGGTCAGTCTGTCTCAGGATATACAAAATTTTCGAACAGAAATCTCTGAGTATTCCTCTTGATCATAATAGAACAATACTGTCTGTTTCGTCCAATTTGTGCCTCATCAGTTGGTTAAGCTTTAATTGTAATCTTGTGTGTCACTTTTGTTCTACATAGTCTGATTAATAACATTTAATCATCATTTTTAATTGAACTAGGTTCAACTTTGGATAAGAGAAAATCTGAACAATGAAGTATTACCGTGGTTCTATTCAAGTTCATATCTGGTTAGCAACTGATTTTGATAACTGAGTTGATAAAGTACTAAGCTAGTAACTCCGAGACCAGTGGTTTTAATCATCTCGCGATGCGGGTACTTTTTACAATCTCAGCTATCATCTTTATGTACATGGACTAGTTACTGAAGAGTAACCAGTTTTATCTTGTTTTATCCCGAACAGATTTTGTTGATCATTTTGCAATGTAACCATCAAGCTAAGAGGTTCATCATCGCGATGGACTGTGACCAATCAGTGTATGTTATGCAGTAGTCACGTAGCTAATACGGCTCTAAATCTTACACAGGGAAGTTAATTCCTTCAACATTACACATATGCCCGGCTGTCAATCACCTTTAACTAACTAACATCCATCGTCTTCACGCATACAACTGCGTATTTTTTGATTTGTACTTTAAGACAAAAAGGATTTGTCATAAATAATTTGCATATTTTATAAGATTTTATATTTGAAGTCATCATGACAGTAAAAGAACCTTAAAAATGATCTATGTCTCAGACTCGTATCAAAACAAAGATTAACTGGAAAGATTCACTTATTCTGTTACTATTCAATTACTGAATTTCTCATTTTAAGTACGCATGTTCATGTTACTGAACTTAGCAGTCAGTTATAGATAGCTCCATTGTTCAAAACATCAAACGTTTCATAGTTTCAAATGTGAAGCAATTCACAGATTAGACTAATCTTAGAGGAATACCATTGGAGGATATGAGGTGTTGAAATAATGGAGAATATTTGTAGCTCAGGTGGATGGTCTTGGTTTTATTGTGTTCTCTGAGCTGGGTTGTCTAATCGTGAAGCTTTCATCGTCTTGCTAGACGACATCATCAGCACTAACTTCAGTATGAAGTGAACTGTCAATATCTCTCCGTGAGTGATTTAGTGGCTTGCTCTGACAATGTGGTCTATGATTGGTTGTTTCCTACGATTGTTGTGTCATTGACTGTATAGACTTTCCTGCTGGCTGTTCCTTTGCTTCATCTCTGACCTTTCTGTCGTTTATCATCTTTCTTATTGGTTGACAGATTGGGTCTATATGCCAAGCTTGTAGAAATTCTCTGACATTCTTTGTTTCCTCTGTCCAAAATTTCTACATTGTCAAAATTGAATTCATGTCCATAATTATCCACATGCATTGAAATGAGTCATGAAATATTGTGACATTTAATAGCCAATTGGTACTCATGTAGACGAAGGCGAAGAGGGTGGCCGCTCTGTCCAATTTAGTGTTGACTACAGTTATTGCAGTTGATTTTGTAAATGATATTTGGTTTGTCTTTGGTCTTTGGTTGTTGCATCCTTTGGTCTGCATAATAGTGTAATGGACTAAATATTCCACCATCCATGACACTTCTTCTGATATAGCATGTTTTTCCAGAATTTTTTTCTCGGAAAAGTATTGTAGTAGTGGAAACCAAACTATGGTCTATGAACTTATCCATGTTTAGTTATGCTTAGATGTAACTCAGTGATGTCAAATCATCTGTCTACAGCATGAAAGCTTGAGACACTCACGAAATTTTCTACAGTCAGGTAGCATCTACCAGGCATTACACACTTGAGAAAGCTCATACCTAAGTAAACGAAATGACATTTCATTTATAAGCTTCATCATCATGATTAGATCTTCCAATATTGGTTAAGTAAGTGAAACGGTCAGTGTTTCGATGGATGTGGATTCATATGAGAATGAGAAAGGTCGAAGGATGGAATGTGGTCACCGTCTTCATCAACGTCATTGTTGTAAGAATGTAAAAATCACTTGTATGAGTATGTTTATCGGGGGAAAAGATTTTAGTCAACCAAGTTCAATACTGATAGATCAAATATGTAGGGCTTCAGCTGATGGAAACAACCGTTTCTTACGGTTCTATAATAACTGATACAACTAATACGTTTGTAAAACAACTTGTTTATAAGATAACCTTGGCATATTATATTGGTAAATTTTGTATAACAATCAACTATTTACTTTTTCTCAGCTTCGTTTCTGAATACTGTCGTACCAAAATTTTGTACTCAACATCAATCGCCAGAAAAGTGGATATTCAATCTCTTGAAAGTTGTATGAATGACTTAGATCTTTGATATCCTCAAACTGACTACATGATTGATAGTTTAGCGTGTAACTATCCTCTGAATAACCGAAAATACACACAGTAAGAACTGAAAGAAGTTGGAAAGCGTGGTAAGGTTCAAAGGATGACATCTGAAATCCGTAAGTTTGATGCTAAAAGGGGTTATGGGTGCTTATCGCTGAGGGACCATGAACTTGGGTTTTAGATGACTTTACGAACTATTTCGACCCATGTTACAATTATTTAAAAACTAACTTTTTCAGAACAATTTCCATAAATTAACTCTTAGCTTAAATGTTATCATTTGTTGGATACACTGTGTGCTATTGTAGTGGGCGTTGCTGATAAGAATGGATATAAGTAGTATATGTTGAGAGGGTGGCAGAAATCATAGGGAATTGCCATCAATCAGTAAGGATTCCGCCAACAGAAACCCTAGAGTTAAGATAGGCGCATAAAGAGCAAATCAAGAAAGAAGCAAAAGAGGAAATGAAGCATATTTTGCAAATGATGGTTTTAGTGCAAGGTGTACCATATTTAACGACCACTGTCCCACACGCTTTTTTCAATATTTCTTTGTAGTGGAAGTATTATTACCTACCTTCATCCGCTGAAGGATTTTCCATGGAAATGAAAATGTGTAAGCAAATCTCTCAAAGCTTATCATTTGATCGATGGATACAGTAGGTTCACGTAGGAGATTTTTTAACTCTGACTCAAGACTAATGGTGCATACGATCTCCAATATCCCGAAGAAATCTGCTCGTTAGGAAACTAATTTTGTAACTGAAAGTCTGTGATGTTTTTTTCACTGTCATGTTGATTAAACTAAAAGTCAAAGTCTCGTGAAGTTGTCCGGAACGATTATGACCTCTTTCAATTAGGACGTACATGTGTTATCTAAGGTAATTAAAAACTCATGAAGCAACAAATAAAATGAAGACCTTAAGCGACCCATTAGCCTTTATCTCAGCTAATTGAATTGACTGATTTTTATAACATATAGCTACTTATTCTATTTATGACCAGTTCGTCATCGTGTAGAATTTCGACCCTATTGACGTGATTCTAGTCGCTGTCACAAAACTTTTCTTCAATTTAAAGTGCAGTTTTTTGGAGATCACATTTTTTGTTTAAGTTTACCATTCTGACAGTTCGACAACAGATAGTCTTGGTTAAGACTCTCAAAAGTCACATTTTAGATATGTTCTACGTCTCAAAGGCTTGTGTACAATATCCTAGTGAAATGCTCCGAATGAATTCTGCTTTGGTAAGTTCATAAAGTATTTTAAACTCACTTATTGATAGGATGCATTGGTTGACAGTCCCATATGTACTGCAGTATGACGGTGTTCAGTCAGAGTAAAAAATAATTGGTAAGAGCCATACTATCGCTTCATCATTTCTGTCTACTTACCGAAAGACCAAACTTTACATGCAGCTAAGGACAAGCGCTCCAACAGTGTGATAATTTTGTCAACTAACTGGATGTTATTACCAAGTGACTCAAAAGTACAGGTTAAGAGAAAAGTCATTTAAGTAACTAACAGGGACTGACTGGTAGAAGATAAATAAGATATATCTGAAGATAAGCTTTAGATTTTAAACATATTTAAAAGATCGTCATTATCTGCGAAATGCTGATCTGAACTCCTGTGTTGCGTTAGTTATTTCAAGGTTCTTTCTGCTTTTTAGTGATCATCGAGACAGTCATTCCAGATAAATTAACGTTTTTCATTTAGTTACACCTAGTAGTGCAACTTAGTATCCAAACCTATAAGGTTAATGGCCAGTTTATGATATTCTAATTTGACTACACCGATAAGATACCGTCGAAATATGGAGTAAAGTCAACTACAGCTTCAAAGGAGCTCTTGAAAATTGAAACTTGATCTGTGCCAACCATTCATAACTTTCTGAATGATATCGGTCCATTCTAGCAGATAGATATTACTTCAGTATGCGTAATTAGGTCCTTTGCGTCGAAGATTTCACTACATAACTGCAAGGAACGAGAGGTCTAAGCTTCAAAATATCTGAATGAGACCTAAGCAGCATCTGCATCTAATGAAAGCCAGATCGACACAGTCAAATCGTAGGTAGTAAGAAGGATTGTTTCAATTAGGTTGCTGATAGTAATGGTGGTAAGTTGATCAACAGTTTCCAACGACGCCTCAACTCCTTTGAAAGCGTTTCAGCTGGCTTAAATCTCAAGCAATCTTGTCCTCAAAGCATTTTGTTCGACAATTATCTAACTCTAGCCCATTTTAGAAGCAGAGTTTGAGGAAAACCACTAACTTTGAATGCTCATGAAGATGATATGCTTCCGACTTTGAGACGATGAAGAATATTTGTAACTCAGGAAGATCATTTTGATGTTCTGTTATGTATCGTCGAGACATCAGTTTCTTTCAGAATATTGGTTCCTATCATAACTCGAAGAATAAGAGAGATGAGATAAATTAGTTTGGGAAGACAAGACCAGGTTTCGTTCAGGTTGAAGATTCACTGATCATGAACCCACCTTTCTCTAGATGCTTGAGCACCATCACAAGTTTGTATATCAACAATCCGTGTATCTTGATAGTAGACCTACCTGTGATTCTTTGTCTCCTGGAGAAAAATGTTCTTTGGAAATTTACTGACGACGTTAGCAACCTATCCAAAATATATCACATAGAATGTGGGAAAGCAGTTGCCTCTCTTCAGTGTTCCAAATAAGCAGCAAGGATAGACGGGGTAACCTGAATTAAACACTACCCTTAACTTTGAAACCAGTGGTATTTTTGAGTATGCGGACAACACCACCTTATCCTGCAGTAGCATTCAGACTACTTGAGTCACATCTAATCAGTTGGTGAACAGTGTGCATAAGAATGTGCCATGTACCTTCGAAGATTTGTTATAGGAGTTCTCACAGACGGTGACCAGGCTACACAATTAGTTTTGCTGTCTTATAACGTGTATTCGGCCGTGACCAAGACTGTCATTCAATAACAAAAGCCATGCTGAAATAGTAAGTCTACTCACTTGGATATGAATTATAATGCTATCTCACCGGCTGCCATACTCTTCACTGTTATACAATGTCTAGGAATGGCTGGAAAAAGTGAGAAGGTCGCCAGTGTATGATGTGATTCTGTGAGATGAAGTAGAATTGTATTCAGTCAGTATTTCCAGTGTATCCCAACCTCTCAACTGAGATGATATGGTCCAGAGGTTTGGGACACACTACCATATAGCCTAGAATTGAAACCATTGGTAATCAAGATACAATCTCTTCACTTTTTCTATCATCTAAAAGTTGGACAGAAATGATGCTTTTGAACCTTTTTGGGTGAAATCTTCACTGAATAGCCATTGCACCTAAATACGTAGGAGATGATCAAATCCCACTTATTGTCCTTCAAATTGTCAAATAATAAATGATTTCATACAATTTTTCACCTCACAAATTTAAATAGTGTTGCTAGGTTAATTGGACTCTATAGAACGAATTGCTCACTGAGACAATCCAAGGTTGACAAGTCACCCCTTCATGGTACTACCATCTGTATCTATCAGTTCACATGTATTTGCCATAGCACATACATTGGATGAGGAGAAAGAATGGTTTGTGACCGCATGTCTAAGCATATTCCAAGGAATTTATGATTGAGAGGTGAAAAAGTCTTCAACAGCACTATTACTTGTCACCTTATTGATAGTGGACATGAGGTGAATATTCACAAATTGTTCTAAGTAAACAACAAACAGATGAATTCGAATTAGCTGCGTTTCACTGAAGCGTTAGTCATTGAACGATTAAAACCAAATTGATGTGGTTAGAAAGAAACAGTTATCAGTCTATGCCTACCATGGAAAATATTTTGATTTTGTTGATAATCATCGTCGATTCATACAAGTTGGAATTTGTTTTCTTGTTATTTTATACTTCACAGCCTTTGCCGAATTATCTAAATTCTAAACACATTAGCTCTTGGTTAACATAAATCTTATGACCTATCACACATTTTTTCTAAGCTTTATTAATATAGAATTCTAAGGGAGTTGTGGGGATCAGCCCCCCATATTAGGAAGGAAGAAGAAAGAAGATAAGGAATGGATCTCAATGGATACCTGGAAGCTGATATAGCAGGGAGAGGAGGATGGTGAAGCAGAAGATAAACCAGTGCAGTGCAAGGATGCTCAACGACAAGAGGAACTACGTACAATGTATAAAACACTGGACAAGGAAGTGAAGAAGAATGCGCGCGAAGACAAAAGGCGCTTCTACGACACACTGGCAAGTGAAGCAGAACAGACTGCAGGTAGGAGAGATGGGGACCTGACAACATTGTGTCAAATAACCAGGTTACCATCTGGGGGGGGAAGAGACCAACTCAGATGAAACCAATTACAGATGATGAAGGAAATTTAATTACCAAAGGGTAGACACAAAGGAAACGATGGGTTGACCACTTCAAAAAGCTCTCAAATCGACCACCACCACCATCTGCACTTCGTCATGAAATACCACAAGCAGCCCAGTCATAGAACTAAAAGTGAACACAAATCCTCCAACAAAATTTGAAGACCTTGGCGCCATAAAGCTGCTGAAATTCGGGAAAGCAGCAGGACCAGATGGAATTCCGCCAGAAGCACTGAGAACTGACGCAGAGACAACAGCGGACATGCTCACACCACTATTGTAGAAGGTGTGGAAGGAAGAGAAGGTACTTGCATATTGATTGAAAGGAGGGTTATCTTGTCAAACTGCCGAAGAAGGGGGACCTAAGACTTTGCATGAATTTGCGAGGAACTATACTGTTGTCTACCCCAAACAAAATATTAAGCCACATCATCCTGGAGAGACTAAAGGATGCACTGGATTCAAGACTACGACCGGAACAGTCTGGCTGGCTGGCTGGCTGGCTGGATTGAGGAAGTACAAATCATGTGCGGACCGAATTTCAACGCTACGCTACACGTCATCATAGAACAGAGCATATAATGGCAGTCAACTCAACTCAACCTCGACTTCATCGACTTTGAGAAGGCCTTTGACAGCGTTGACCGAGAATTAGTTTGGCAGAAACTTGCTTCAACACCACGGAATGTCACAAACCTTTATCGATCTCGTTCAGCAACTATATGAAGACGCCACATGAAAATAAATACAACATCTATATGAAGTAATTAAAAACACACGAATTGAGGGAATAAATTTGCAGATCTAAGTTTGCCAATGTGTAGAAGAACTAGATGAATATTCTGGAGCGGACGTTCGTTACAACGGAGAGATAGTAGTATTCAACACACAATGGGAAGCTCAGCGATGCTTTTAAAGTGAAGACAGGAGTGAAACAAGGCTGCCACCTACTATCACCCAATAACTTCCTGATTGTGGTAGACTCGACTGGACCATGCAGCAAACAGTGAGGAGCGAGAAGAGGGGGACACAATGGCTGGACCGTGGGGAAGAACCTAGAAGATTTGGATTTCGCCACTGATGACTTATGTCTAATGTTACACAAACTTGAAGGTCTACAGGCGAAAACTAACAAGTTGGCAGAAGAGGCAGCGAAAGAAGACAGGATTTCAAGTGAACGTAGAGAAGACAGGGGTGATGAAGATACCCAATCAACCAACAATAACAACAACAACAACAACAACAACGAGCTGCAGTCACCATCAACGGTAGAAACGTAAAGGAAGTAGCCTCTTTCACCTATGTAGGCAGGGAAGCATCGTTTCAACTACAGGCGGTGGCACAGACGAGGACGTCAAAGTCAAGATCGGAAAAACAAGATAGGCGTTCATTAGCCTGAAACCATTGTTGAAATCTACTGCACTGCACTGCACTGCACTCAGCATGTGGAACATGATCTGGATTTTCAACACCGACGTCAAGTCAGTGCTTCTATGTGATGGTCCAGAGACTTGGTGCGTTACGAAAGGGATTTCCAACAAATTACAGATATCCATCAACAAGTGTCTACGCTGGCTGGTTGCTGAAGATCAGATGGCCAGAGAGAATTAGCAACAAGGAACTCAATGTGGCTGTTAAGGAACCAAGCAAGAGCGTATCACTGAACAACTATGCAGAAGGAAGTGGAGATGGATTGGATTTGGCATACACTGAGAATACCGAATGTGGACATCACGCTCCAGGCCAGTCACTCGAGTGGAACCGAGAGGGTGAACTGCTAGTTGGGCGTCCGAGGGGTGGGTGACATGGAGTAGATGGTGTGAGGAAGAAATGAGGGCTTCTGGACAGTTGTGGAGTCAGGTTCGAAGGATTGCAGAGAAGAGAGTGGAATGGAGATGTGGTAGTGAAGTCGTATGTTCCACTAGGAACCCAAGGGACAAATAATAATGTGAGGATTTGAAAATATTTTAAGTTGTTATTCATCGTAGACTGACATCATTTGGAGGAACGAAGGAAACCTGGGAACATTGGACATCTGTTTCGTCCTAGTATGGGACCCCTCAGCAGTGCGCACCCACGACCCCAACAGGGATCGAACCCGTGATCAATAAATCCCCACAAACCAGCAAAATAAATATCTGAATCCTACTCACATCAGCTCTCAGTTAACCTTTCTTAATGTGTTGAATACGACTACCTCTCTGTTCTATCCAGCTTCCGCTCTAGAATATTCGTCTAATTCTTCTATATGGTGGCAAACTTAGCTCTGCATATTTTTTCCATCAATTTGTGTGTTTTCAATTACTTCATATCGATGTTATCTTTATTTCAAGCTGATGATTGTCTATGAAACTGATTGTAATATGCAAACATTCTGTATAAATTGATGTTAAAACAGTTTTAGGTTGTTAACACCTGATGAGAAACCACGAAATAGGATGGATCCATGCTATCCTGCTAAAGCTGTTGTTCTTAATCTATTTAAATAATAGGTGACTTGAAAGTACTGTTCTCAAACTATATTCTTATTAGGAGATTAAAAGTTTTCAGAATGTCATCAGCGAGAATCCATACAGCATCTATTTCGATTCAGATTGAAGGGGACTTCTCCAAAGTTTAAATTGTACATTTTCATCTACGCATCATAGTGGATAGATATCCTTATTCTATCAACATTTAGTTTGTGATTTATCCTTATAGAACATCACAATGACAAGTGAGTTGAATGTGAAGAGTAAGGGATTTAGTCAGCCCCTAATGGGATGTAAACTATCATTTTCCGATGTGGATCCTATCAATCAATGGGTTCAAGTACATTATAAACATAGAACAATAGTTTCCGCTTAAGTTCAATAACTGTTGAATTCATTAACAATTGCTACTTATTTTCACAAAAAGTCTTAATACGTCTTCACTTTCTTAAGATTACTGAAAAGTTAAGAATGAATATAGGCAGTGTCTCGTTTCCAAAACAGCTTTGTTTGACGTCTTCTCTTTTAATATTCCTCATCTTCATTGTTTAAAACTCTATTTACACTATGTTTGTCTCTTTACTCCTATCTGTTGGAGTGAATTTATGAGCTATTCTGGTAAATATTTGAAATAATCTGACAGTTTTATTCGATTATATTAATGAAGGAGTAAAACTTCGGCACTATGGTCAACTGTAATTCTATTTTAGTCTGTTCATTAGAAATATCACATAGTGGTACAGTATCATTTACTGGATAAAGTTTCAGACACAATTCATTGTCCACATTCATATCAGGTAACTCTACAACTATGAAACAGAGTTTTTATAGTCCTAATTTTCTCTTCTCTGTGATGATAAGGGTGGTAGTTTTCATATATCTAGGACAGGTACAAAATCATTTGGATTGCGTATATTTGGTGTTGATTCGAAAACGCAGATTCGGTTATCAATCTCTCCCTCCCTTCGCCCAACTAAGTTTTTAACGCTGTTGTTCTATCCCACTCTACTGTGTGATTAGGTGTAATCGAGTGCAGTGCTATAGCCGAACTTTTCTCTAAATTTCTTATCTTATTAGAGTCTACTAATCTTGATTGAGCTAAGTTTTTGTGCTTTGTTATTCTAATCGACCCTGGTTGACTGCTTTGACCTATGTACCCGACCTCGAAATCATTGCAAAGGATCTGGTAAACCAGATTATTTTGCTTAATTGTATCGGCAGGACCTTCTAACCTAAAAAGCTTGTTTCTAAGTGAGTTTGTTGGTTTAAATACCACTCTAATCCCAGCCAGCCTTATTGAGAATTCTTCGTGATGTTTCTAAGGTGCCTTCCTTGTATGGTAACACAGCAGAACCTTTAAATTCTTTCTCAAACCTGTTACCATTATTATTAGTAGTAGTAGTACAATTATTATTAACAGCTGTATTATTACCACTACTACTACTGATATTTTTCTTACGATTTCTTATGAATTTATTGATAAATTTTAGTGGATAACTGTTGAGACGTAAGGTATTCTTGATGTGTCTAATTTCTTGTCATAGATTTTCTGGCCTACCAGTTACCTTTTTCACCCTGTCACTTAGACATTTAACTAGGCCTACTTTAACTGAAATAGGGTGGGAGGATTTGAAGTTTAAGTAGCGATTCGAATGGGAAAGTTTCCTACAGACGCTAGTCTCTTAACTTCTGTCTTGTGTTCATTTAATCTTGCAATCCAACATGTCTAGTTCACCTTCATCGCTTTATAAGTTGCAGATAAATTGGATTGTATTCACTAATGAATTTATATTTATCAAGAACCTGTTGATGTGTTCTGATTTCTGTACTGTAAATGTATCATCTACATATCGGAACCATATCTTTGGAGTAGGACTAATTATTTGAAGGGTCATCAGTTCCCAACTATCCATAAATATGTCTGTCATGATAGGGGATATTGGTGACCCCATGGTAACACCAGTTTGTTTACATATTTTATTTTGAAATTTAAAAACTGTAGATGTCACGCACAATCGTACTCCCAGTATGATTTCCTCGATCGGCACCTTAGTTCGGTGCGTAAGTTCTTTGTCATCTTTAAGCGCATTTCTAACCGCCTCTAGAGCCATGTTGATTGGTATATTTGTGTGAAGGCTAGTTATGTCAAAACTAACCATTTTTTCATTGTCATCTAAGTGTATATCGTTTCATCTGTGCTTTAAGTCATAAAAGTTGGTAAGTCGAGATTTTGAGTTACTTTTTATTGGACTTATCACCATTGCTGAATATTTACAGAACTCAGAAATCGGAATGTTTTTAAAATCTGCTATAGGCCTGACGGGATAACCAGCCTTATGAATCTTAATAGTACCATACATTCTACTGGGATAATTAGTTCTCGACATTAAATTAAACCACTTTGACTCATCTAGAAACGGCTTCATCCGACGTATCAGATCCCATGTTGATTTCTTGACTTTATTCATAATAGTATCCACTGTCTTCCTAATTTCCTCATAAGGTCCTGTTTCTATATGCTCATTCACTTTGTAGATGTAGTCAAATTTGTTCATTGCAACTGCTGAGTTGCTTTTATTTAATTTTGCAATTACTATATTGCTATCATTTTGAAGGTTCCTGAGAGCTTCGCTCTCTGGCTAGGGTAAATTGGATTTCATTTTCTTCCGTCGTTTCAGTGTTAGAGCACACTGTGCTCTTACCTCATCTGCAAGCGGGAAAATTTTTTGATTTTATCGCTTGCAATGTCCCATTGTTGATTTGACCAAACTGATAGGCTACCATTAGTATATGCACTCCTAAGCGGAAGCCTACATATTTCAGAAAAATTTAGTTTGTTAACAAGTGTGAATAGCTGCTAATAGGGGAGTCCAAGATGGATGTTTCATCCCAGTTTGGACTCGTCAGCTGAATTTCTCTACCTTCCAGTTCCAACAGATATGAAACACCAGTCGAGCACGGCTTTATATCGATGATCTCTATCCGACTACACTGATAGTTCATCGTGGGAACAAGAAATAATGTTACCATCACTATTATCAGTATCACTGAAGGAACAAACTAGCAAAAACACACTTATGTTCACTGTTAAAAAAGTTAAACATACAATAAAACTTTGTAAAATGAGATGGAAGTAATTTCACTTCAATCACCAACAGTTTTGACTGACTGCTATGGGGTCTCATGGCTCATTTGGTAGGTCACCCAGACGTTAACCCGATGGTCGCTTGTTACAATTCTTCCATGGTCAATAATTTCACTTCCCCTTCAATCATCATCCAATGTCAAGTTAATAGTTGGCAAGTAGAAAACATATTTTCACTTGGTGTACATATTTTTAATTACTACTGCATATAATTTATTTGACTGTTCTTTTAGTTGTCGAGGTTGACTGAAAGTTTTTCTCCTTTATTTTTACGTATTTTGACATTAATTTTGTGTACATTCTAATTTGGGAATAGTATTAATTATACTGACGGTAGTGATTGGTATTTATACTTAGTCTACTCCACCCCACCTCAGTCTATCCACCCAAACCCCTAACCTCCGGAAAGGAGGTAAATCAAAAATCATAAACAGTACAAGATTTCAAACTGGATGAGATAAAAAAAAAAGATAGTAAATATAGATTAGATTAGAATAGTTAAATGTAATTTTATGTCAGTAGAAAAGAATATCAAACTTGATAAAAAGTAATTATCAACTAATCCGTGATTGGCTAAGAAGTCATCAAACATATTTACACATAAATATTTCCCCTTCTTCAATAAATCTACTGATATATGTGAATATATACGATACAAATTCTTCCGATCAAAAATCAGTTCAGGTATAAAATAAAAGGAAAGAATAGAAATTCGTGATACAATTAACGTCAGATTTACATATTTCAAATTGACCAGGTGCATAATAAGTTGTGAACAGTAGTCGGATGTGTTAACACAACACACACACAGCAAGATACATTTCTCCTAGATACAACTATAAGGGTTAAAGTTTGTTATCAACGTCTTCCTCCCGTCCAAAGTACCTAAAATTGTATTAGAATTTATTTACTTCTTGCGCAATTAGCATTATTTCTTTTATCATTCAGTTGAATGTCATTCATTAAGACCACTGCCTGCAGGTAAGAATGAATTTCTGATTAAATATTCAATAGTAGTAATGTGAGTAGTGGTAGTAGTAGTGGTGGTGATGGTGGTAGTAGTAGTAGTAGTAGTAGTAGTAGTAGTAGTAGTAGTAGTAGTAGTAGTAGTAGTAGTAGTAGTAGTAGTAGTAGTAATGGTGATCGAGCCTTCATTGATGGCCTTCAGAGGTCCAAAACAGTTTGCATATAAACACCGGAGGAGTACTTTAGATGCAGCTACTGTCTTGCATCATAACATTGTTTCTAGTCTCGACAAAGGTGTTAAGTATGTCCGTTATGCCTTTTTGGATTACTCATCAGCCTTTGACTCTGTTCCTAGACCACTTTTGTCAAATAAGTTTGCCATAGTTCATACTGATCCATGCGTTGCAAAATGGCTGCATTCTTGTTTTTCTGAAAAGAAACAATACACTATTCATAAAGGAATGCGCTCCACTTCATTGCTTACTGAAGCTGGTGTGCCTCAAGGTGCTGTACCTTCTCCTTTTCTGTTTTCCTTTTTTTGCACGATTTGCCTTATTCTGTTGAAACTAATTTTATCAAGTATGCTGACGACCTGACTATTTCTACTCCAGTGAACTCTTCTTTGAATTGCTCGAAAGTAAATGAATTCTTGTCTGAAGTTGGTAAATGTTCTCTTTCAAATGGTCTCAAACTAAACCACTCTAAATGTCAGACCGTTAATTTTAGCCTCAGGCGTAAACGAGACTTATGTGAGGTGCTTAAATATCATGACGCCTGCTGCATCAATGGTACCCTGCAGAAAGTAAATCGAGTTTGAACTATCTCGGGTTGCTTTTTACTTCTGACCTTTGTTGGTCGTCCCATATTTTACTGACGTGTAAAAAATCTTTCGTTTAACTTATTACGTAAAGAAATTGAGGCTTTCTGGTATGACTCAACTGCTTCTTTTACAATTTATTAATCTCTGCATCTTGCCTATTCTTCTATATTGTTCCCCACTAATCTTTCCTGGTCTTCTTAAAAGGACTATGTGATGTTACATAGGGCTTTGAAGATCGTGAGCAGGGTGAGTGGTGTGTCTCTGGCTCAACTGATTAACGTTGTAGTTGATCGACATATAAATTCCTACAAGCTACTAGCTACAGAAATTTTAACTGACAGTGAGCATCCACTTCACTTACAGCTCTCTCCATGTATCTCCTCAGGGAGGACACGAAGAAAGTACAAACAACTGTACGTTCGTACAGCTGAGTATAAGAATTCGACTGTACCTTAACCTTGCACTCCTATTTTGTGAGGAAAAAGTGTTAGAACAGAAATCACACATCAACTTTGTGACAGTTAAAAATCTCATTTCAACAATCCAACTTACAATGCAAAATTTTCTCGTTTTTAATATTCTTCATATAACTTAAATTTTTATAATAAAATAATTCGAAAGGCTATAAAGGAGTATGTATATACTTATATTTTGTTGTTATTGCAATATATATTACGCTGAGAATTCCAAATTTTACCACAAATTGTTTGGAATAAAGTGAATTATTATTATTATTATATATTGATAATAGTGAAATTCTGCTTAGATGGGAAGCCTCAAGAAAATGATGAGAGAGAAATGAGTTGATCGACCAACCATTTACTGAAATGTCTTTCTGCATAAGTTCATATGATGTGTCAACTCTCTTCGAATCTTAATTCTGCATTGAAAAATGAAGCTGTACCGATGGTTAAACACCTTACTATAACGAATCAAGTTTGACCATCATTAATATCATTATAAAGTATTAGAAGTCTGTAGTGGTGTTACTTTTTTTGACATTGTAAATCTTGAATTTCTGCTGAAGTATAGTCTTTAAAATTTACAGACACACGAAACATCCACTTTGAAAAAGTTCTAAGCATCATGCTGTGTTAAAGATTTCTTCAAAGTGTCAAATTCGAGGCAGTTTCAAAGAATCATAGTCGTCACTCGATTTTGAAAGTCAGTAAAAAACATATTGGGGATATTGTTAATGCCAACCTTTCAACACCTAGACAACTTGACGAAATTGACGGAGACAGGAAATTATCAATCGTTACCTTCAACCACTAATTGTATTCAGTAAATACAGATGAAGGAATCTTATCTGATTGGATGATTTTAAGAAGAAAATCTGTTAAAATCTTAGATGACTAATTGAAAACCAAATCACCCTGGAATTTTTGAATACTTCGAAGAAATTCCTTCGAATATTCCATGGAGATTTATTTGACAACATTATGGTTTTCATCGCAGAATAACTTTGCATAAACGACTATTGAACACTAGATAGGAAGTACAAACATCTTAACTCTATTTTCAAACATCTTTGAAGTACATACTTGATTAGTTAGACAGTTACAAATCACCCAAATGAATAATAATTAAGTAATCATTTCTAACTAGTTTTCCATTGAAATTCCTGAAGTTCTAAGATGAAACCGTCGTCTATTAGGTTATCTTCATCATCATTATATTCAATAAACTATACTCAAAACTTTATTTAGTAAATGATACCCTCTTACTTTGTATTATATCAACTAAAATAATCTAGTGTATGATGTGAGGACGAATGATGATCCCAGCATACTTCAAAAACAAAGAAGTTGAAAAGTCTCATTCAGTTCTTTCTATTTACTAACTCTACTGAGAGTAGTGGTAGTAGCAAAAATTGCATGGATTTATCTTTAGAAAGATGCAGTTTTCAAGTTTCTTTAATTTTTCTGGGGTTTTAATTACACAGATTTATGATTTCATGTCTTCAATTTCTTCTTCTTTTTTTACTTGTCCTCATCTCATTGTCTGATTTGAATGAAAATCTGTTAAGCTTTTCTCACTCATATACAGTTGATAACATTGGTTCTTTTTAACCAACTGAACTTCCGCCAAACACTGATCACCAACATTTGGCTACAACCTCGAAGCAAGTGATGTTCCCTGGGGAATTCGAACTCCTATCTCCCGGTGTTGGGGACTGTGACGTTACCAGTGAGCTTTTCGGGACGCTAGTTATGTCAGTATTCAATGTCAGACAAGATGAAATTGGTTGCTCTCCGATAACCAATCAGTTTATTCAATCTATTCCTATAGGAGGCTAATCTCAGCCCAGATAGCTAAGTTGTAACGTTGCTGACCACAACACTGGATGACATGCGTTCAGGACAGACATCACCTCTTTCGAGGTTACGGATATACCTTTCTGGTGAATGCGAATCAGCACGAAGCCTAGGTCAAACAGGGTCTCCTACTGATTACGTCCAGCCAATTAAAACTTACATCTTTTATATTATTATTATTTATTATTTGTCCCTTGGGTTCCTAGTGGAATATACGGCTTCAGTAGCACGTCTCCATTCCACTCTCTTCTCTGCAAACGTTTTAACCTGGCTCCACAACTGCCCAGAAGCTCTCATTTCTTCCTCGCACGATCTCCTCCATGTCACCCTCACCTCGGACGCCCAACTCGTCTCTTCCCATCGGGGTTCCACTTGAGGGCCTTCATAAGAATTAGCAAATTTTCGAAAATTTTGCGAAAGCATGTTATATCTTTGTAGTTGCCTATTTTAATCATACATTTTATTGTCCGATATGCTGTAAAGCAGCTAAGGTGGATCTGTGAAACACAATTTGCTGCCAATGATCTTCTTGCTTTTTTTAAGGAGCTGGAAAACACAAATTACTGAATTCTATCTAACCCATTGGCTGAATAATAAAGTACTGTCGACTAAAGGTGACAGTTATGAAGTCGAATCCATGTATGGTTTTTTGTGTACATCGCTGAGAGATCTTAAATGATGACGAAACCGTTGACTTTTTCTGCCTGGTGTGTATGTAATGGTTCTGTAAATCATCTCATTATACGACAAATAGTAACCTGAAATCCTATGAGCTTATTGTATGGTCTGAGATCAACAAGTTTCATTTAAGTTAAAAAGTTTGATGGTTTTAGTTAAACTTCTCCAATTAATAACTATTGGGCACAGCTTTGAAAACTCAAAAGGGTTTTTTATCCTCGGAACGTTGATACTTTCTTGTCAATGTTTGATCAGTAGGCTTGGTGATATTGGTCGATTAATGCTGATTAACGTCATAAAGCTAGATGGTCAAACATCCATTGCAAAATTCTACAGCTTAGAAAACACATAACCATAGTCAACCTTATACTGAGCTACAAATACTTTTAATTCTTTAAACATTCGAAATTTTTTGAATGTTGCGACAAATTAGTGTACTTACCGTATTATTCTTCTTCAAGATTTTTAACGAAATACTAATATATTGACAAACTTAGGCTTGAATTTGGTTATTTGTGGGGATTTAGTGATTTTTCAAGTTGTGTTCATCATGGATTGATTTCAGTTGAAGGAACATTGGAAACCTGGGAGCACTAGACAGGTGTCCTGTCCTACTATGGAACTCCTCAACACTGCACATCCATCACTCCACTCCATCAAGGATCGAATCCAGAGCCTGTAGGTTTCGTGGCCAGCACGTTAACATTGACCCACTAGGTCAGAATCCAGTCGTCCGTATTTCAAACTTCTGTTGGTTCACGACATAGCACAACCATCAGTCAATATCATTGTTGAGTATTTGTCCTCACATCCACCAGGTTTACTCCACCATTCACCACTTCTCACTGAATCTTCGAGAATCATCTCTCGAATCTAATCGCCAGTGGGCAATGCTGGAGGCCGTAAGGACAAATACTCAACGATGATATTTTCTGATGTTTGCACTGTGTGATAAACGGAGAGGAGTTGGAAATATGAACCATTGGATTTCCGAGTCAGTAGGTTAATGCTAATGTGCTGGCGACGAGACCTGAGGGTCATGGATTTGATCTTTGGGGAGTGGGTTGATGGGTGCGTACTGCTAAGGAGTCTCTTACTGGGTAGGAACAGCTGTTGAGTGCTCCCAGATTTCTGATGTTTCGTTGACTGATGTCAGTCTATTATGAATATCAACTTGAAAAACTTTGGCTTGTTTTTAATTATCATCGTCAATAATTATAATCAAAATAATAATAGTGTTTATGTGAATTTATACCTTTATATAGTTTTTGGAGTTAAGAAATGGAAAGATTTGACTGAATGTCTAGTGACAGTCTCTTTTGACCTTTTTGTATAGCGATTAGATAAAATTCTTTGCTTGTCATTCATTCGATTTTTTATTCGATAGGTATCTACATCACATCTGTTTGCGTATTTGATGATAGCTGAAATGTCGGTCTAATTAGAGAATTATCATCACTTCCAATTATCCGTAATTTAAACTCACTGGTAGTCACATATGCACACACACAAACTAAATGAACCATCAGACATGGAAACTTATATTCACACACATTGACTTAACTAGCCACGCATTTTTACAGGGTATACACAAATACACATCATCCTCGTAAATACTATTTATTAAACGTGATAGTAATAATACTCGTCATTAGGAAGATTTTGATTATGACTGGATTGTGTACATTCAGTACTAGACTAATCATTTTCATGTTTCATTCTTCTTGTTGTTTTTTTTTACCCAAACGTGTTTTTCAATTTTTAATCATTAATTTCTAGTTTTATTATATTCAGCGTACAGTATAAAATACAGAACACGTGTTAGGCAAACACATTTATACAGGTTATTACCATTGAACTTTCAACATGCCTATATTTGTTTTTCTGTATTTCGCTTTTTTAACTTTTAAATCGCGCGAAAATTAAATGGCATCAATGCGTTAATCCATATGTGTATGTGTGCATTACAACGTGAGTTTGTTCGTAGTTTTCATTAAAAACTTTACGGTTTACTATACAATTATTACAATTTCCTGCTATCCTAAAGACCACCATCATTGTCGAAACTGAAGTGTACACCTTTTCTCTACCAATATCATCATGAAATGAATTAGAACAAGAATATTCATCATCATTGTCATCAATACTTTTAGAAGTACTTTGTAATGTAGGGAGATAAGTAATTAATTAAAGACCAGTAGAAAAAACTTCAGGCAATACATACACACACACATACCAACTTATACCCATTACAACCAATGATAAGAAACAAAACAGAATACAATGCAATCAGAGTGCAGATTTAAATTGGTGATTTGGCGCCTTCCTATACCCCATGGTATAGACGTATATCTCCCTACCTATGCATAGGTATACATCTTGACAAATATTTGATTGACATTTGCATGTCTGTATGTGATGAAACAAAAACTGCAGTATAAAAGAGTTAAATTCTAAGAATAAGAAAAAAATCACCACAATGTAAGGTGGATGAATGAAAGAAATTCATGGGGTGGAGCAGTGGAGCATAATATTACACGAAATTATGACACAGAGAGCAAAAAATTACACACGTAAAGTAACAAAGTGTCATCCAGCATCGAATGAAATCAACACTTCGAAAATGACGATGAATAGGAATTCTCTCCTGAAATAATCGATTATGTACATCAACATGAGATTCATTGAGTGAATTTTGTTCTGTGTTAACTGATTACTGAGTATAGACCTTATCATTATTATTTGTCCCTTGAATTCCTAGTGGAACATACAGCTTCAGTAGCACGTCGCCATAAACTCTAATGTATGCAGTCGTATTAACATGGCTCCATGACTACCAACAACCTCTCTTTTCTTCCCCACACCACCTCCTCCATGTCATCACCATCACACACCCAACTCGTCCCTTTCCCATTTGGCTCCCACTCAACCACCTGGTCTGACACGTGATGTCCTCATTCGGTCTTCTCAGTGTATGCCCAATCCATTCCAATCCAATCCAGTCCGATCCATCTCCACTTCCTTCTGCATATTTGTTGGGTGATGGGTTCTTGCTTCGTTGGTTCGTTGCCAGCCAGCCAGCCAGCCAGCCAGAGTAGTGAGTTCCTTGCTGCTTATTCTTATTATTCTGATCAGATTAGATCAGATGACCAGAATAACAAGAATCACACGAACTCAGTCAGTGTCAGTATCGAGTGAGTGTAGGTGGCAGGTGTTGAAGATGTATGTGTGTGGTTTGTTGGAAATGCTTTCAGTAACGCGTCACCAAGTCTGTGAACCATCATCAGATGGAAGCACTGACTTGACTGACTTCGTGTTGCAGATCCGGATCTTGTTCACGCTTTATCCTGAGTGGAGTGGAGTGCAGTGCAGTGCAGTGCAGTGCAGTAGATCAATGTAGACCTATCTTGGTGTCTTTCAGATCCTGACTGATTGGACATCCTCATCTGTGCTGCCGCTGTCATCGCCTGTTGTTGAACGAAGCAGTCTTGTCTAGTCACGTAGGTAGGTGAAAGAGACTACTTCCTTTAGATTTCTCTTATTGATGGTGACTGGTATTTGTCTGAGTATAGATTCATGTGGTATTGTCGAGTGATGATTGATAATCGGGTGCAAAGTTTCAAGTGTGCTGTGGAATATTTGGCCGGTAATATCATTGGAGAGATTTCGCCAATTTCAAATTATACTCGGTGACGATTGAAGGTGAAATGAAAATTTGGACCACGACCGGATTCGAACCAGCGACCACAGGGTCTCCAGCCCGGTACTCTACCAACTGAGTTACGAGGTTCGACTGATGACCAGATTTTTATTTCACTCCGATCACCGAAAGTTTTGCCCGACTACCATGTGAATTCGTGAGGCTTTACCACAGCTTGATGATATTCACACTGGCTGCCTAGCCAGGACTTCTCATCTCAATCGATATCTAACTGAATCAGAGACGGGGAGCATCATAATGATTATCATTTTGACTATCTGAGATAGTTGTGGTTTGCCAAACTAGTATTTATACTGGGTGATGATAAAATTTGGTTAGCCGTTGGACCTCATAACTCACTTGGTAGAGCACCAGGCTGGTTCGAATCAGACCACAGTCCAAATTTTCATTTCACTTTCAATCATCACCCAATATACATTTTAAATTAGGCATAAACATACAATAATTGTCATATTTTGCTACCTATAATTAAATATAGCTGCGTTTATGAATAAACAGATAACTGATAAGTTGGTTGAAAATATATTTCAGTATATATATTCTATAATTATCAAATATCAAACAGTGTAAAAGAGAGCAGTATTCATTGTTCACTAATGGCATCTCATTTCCTTTTGTTCAATAATTCATCTTTATTTTACTGTAAATTTTTAAAATTTAGATAAAAATCTTTGTCTATCTTTTCTATGATAGACATTTTTGTCTACTAAAACGTTAAATAATTTATATGTATACACATTTACCTTTGTATCATGTTATGAACTGACTAACGTGACTTTAAAGTAAATTGAACTGTTAAACTCTATTTAACGTGATTTTATTTTTTAGACTTGAGGTGAACACTACAATTGTAAAGTATTCTTTGTCTGAATAGACAACAAGTACAGTGATAATTTAAAAAAGACATGATGATTGAAGTTTAAATAAAAGCCATGAGAGTATTCGAACCAGCTACCTCTAGGTTATCAACCCAGTGATGTGTAAACTGTCCTGCAAAGTTCAACTAATGACCAGATTTTTATTTCAGTTCAACCATCAAGAGTTCTGTCCGACTGTCAATGAATTCGTGATGCGTTACTATCTGATACCAATCAAAATTGAGCTGAATCACAAAGGAAGAGCATCATACTGATTATCATTCGAAATATCTCCGATACCTGCTACTCACATTTTTATTCCTGTTTCAGTCGTTACCCTGCATCGATAACACAAGTCTGCCAATGGCTATGGTTATTTCACCTAGTTGAACTGAAAATAACTGATTTGCTTTCTCACATGACCTTGAATGTGATTGGTTGTTCTATGCAGGTTTTTATCTACATCCAGAAAGTGATAAAATATCGGATAGAATGTGTCACCTTTCACCTTTTAATATAAACTTGGTTGTGCCCAGAAAAGATACGGGTTAAATTAGTTCATTTAGGGTTATGGATCCTTATATTCACTGTATTTAAAAAAATCTTCCAGTGCAACATGTATTCTTCAATAAATGGGTCCTCAGTAAGCACTACAGCTTTTTCGATTATAAGAGTTATTCCCTTTGAAAGTAACCATTATTTAGTTAACACACTGAGTTTAAGGAAAGTATGGAGATCTCAGTTATTAATCACATCTATACCCAATTGTTGTATAAGAGGTTGCTCAACTGTTGTGAATTCCTTTCCAGCATTTAGATACTTTGATCGATAAATGAGATATTGGCAATCAGTGATATGCAATTGTACCTTTGGGGAATAAATGGCCAGATTATTACCTCAATAAATATTTGAAGTGACCAAGTAGAAGTGACTGACAGAATAATATGAGAACGCAATGAAATACTTCAATTGGATCCGAATAGCGTCTGTTCTCCCTCAGACTTGTTATTTCACTGAGTCACGAAAATTGGAGACTGTAAGAAGGGTAACTTCATTTGACGAAAAGCTCATCATTTATATGCAGTTTCTTCTCAAGAAATAAATGCACTAGGTCAGAAGTTAAATTCTTATTCTGATTGGCCAGCTGTAGGAAAAAGTCGTCCAATAAGGTATTTCCTACCCACACAGTAACATGAACCAAGGTTGAAATCTAAAACTCCTACTTTACCGTCTGATGACCTAAAACGTTGATTTTCATTTAGGCCGCTTCCGATCAAGATTCTTTTCCAGTTTCACCCACTGGTGATTTGAAGTCAGCATATTGTGAAGATCCCTTCGCTAACTGTCAAATGATCAATACTCGTGTTGAGGGAAAACTCTAATTCAACATTCATATAAGCTGGAACTATATTACACTTATGCAACATATGAATACTGATCATGTTATTTAGGCTGGTGGTGGAAAGTTCACAACTGAATACTGGACTTCAGGGAGCATGGAATGATTGGTATTCTCATGTTCATCTACGAATCTTGACTTTATTATCAAGCACGTGTTATAATTGCTTGGTTTGTGTAAATGATCCTTGTCGAAGTAGTTGACTGACTGTATTTATGCAACTACCTCTCAAAGGTCCACCATCAGCCCATCACCTAAAGATGATACTGGCACCAAGTTGAAGCTATGCAGCCCCACCCCACTCAGCATTGTACTTGGTAAGTAAAGAACTTCGTGTTTACTTGGGATTTCCGGGGCTAAAGCCACTAGGTAAATTCAAATGGATTCATTCATTCAAAAAGAGATAGCAACGAACATAGTGCCCTGGTAATGAGTTGTATTTCCATCTGCACCATTGCCTCCAATCAGCTTCACAAAAGTAGCATGCTCATTCTTATCCAAGCTTAGATTAGCCGCATTTGTCAAGAATAAATTTGTTATTTAATTATGGTTTCGGACTGACATGAGTGTCCATTTGCTTTAAATTAAGTTTCACTCTTATCATTTCGTTTCATTGAAATATTTTGAATAAAAATGTTGGATGTGTAATTTATCGGGCTCCTATATAGACGCCTTGACACTGCCTGATCACTGATTATATTGTTATATGCTTAGTGGTGGATAGAATTGGAATTTAGGACACGTGTTTCACCTTATTTGGGACTTAACGGATGGATGTACCTACACTTCACTGGGATTCGAACCTATAAACGTCGCGTCAAGTGCCAAAACGTTATCCACTAAACTATTAGGGCATAGAAACCCGTCTGCTAATAGAATTTAAGCAGTTCAATACAGGATAATAAGAGGAAATTAAAGGCTTCAGTAAATTATAATAACTGATACTCCTTGTAACTGTCGTGTCCCAGTGGCATAGTCGACAACAGCTTTTGCTCTTAAAGCGATGGACACTGAGTTCGAGTCTCATCAGGAACAACACCACTCTCTGAGATGCCAGTACATCCAGCTGACGAGTCCTAAATATGACGAAACGCGCGTGTTGCGAGATAAAATGTCATATTAGCTAATTACTTCCCTCATTTGTGCACACAATCGAATCAATAAGGGTAAGTTTTTCGAACAAAGTTCTCTTCATATTCAATCAGTCTCTGCCCTCTAAATTTCTTGGACCATCTTTTTCTTTCACCTAAACATTTTTTAATACACCTGATAGGTAGTGAAATGATCATTTTGCCCCCTAAAAGTGTTCAGTTCAGAAGGCTTAAAAAGTCTAATTATTTCATTACTGAGATGTTCATATATAGTAGGATAATTCAATTGACACACATCTTCAAATGCTGTTAAAAGGAGTTCTTTAGCTCAGAAAGATACGGAGGCACAACATGCATTTGCTCTTCCAAATACAGTCCCTGCAAACTGTTCTTTCTTGGTATGCTGTTGGTGGAAATGAGTCTACAATTTTCCATCATGTTATAAGAAATATTGATGAAATCAATTTTCCCTACCCAGTCATATCTGTCTTATAACTTTTTCTTTCCTTTGGAAATATTGGTGAAAAAAAATGAATACTTTGAGGTTAAAAAGGGACCAATTGCACATGTTATTAACTATTAACTTTCGTCGATCTCTCAGTGGAAAACTTATAGCAGATTTGCTGCCGAACAAGAGTGTTTATGAGAATGTAGTTCTAATGTCGATTGCAGACTTCCTAATGTCATTCAATTTTTAGAAAACGAGATAAGAACATGGAGGTGATAGTAGGATGTAGTGTAATTTCCGTTCCCGAAATAGCCAAAAAGTGCAGCACCTACCAGCTATGTAGAGGTGGTGGTAACAGTTGATAATAGTTTCATTTGTGTGCCGGGAACTTTATCAGGAGTTCCCTTATTCACGACTGTCCTAAAATGCAACCAGCGTACATTCCAAACACACACACATATATGCACACTTAAATCAATCAGTTTGAAGCATATTCTAAATTAGAAGGGATGCAGCTCAAAACCAAAGTGATAGAATATAAAGCGCGTATTTGTGACACTTCATAAAAGCTTGTCAACAGTAACATTGTGGTCATTCAGATAAATTCCAAGCATCCTCAGTAGAGAATTGAGTGAATGAACTGTTGTAGAAATCTTAAAAACGACCAATGAATGAACACCCCTATAATTCGTACCTGAGGTGGGAATTAGACTAAAAAGGTAGAATTTCATTAATATAAGTATAAAACTTGAGCTCTGTTGTAGAATGTAATTCCATATTATTTGATACGTAGCATACAGTGATATAGTATTACTTACTAGATGACGAGGTCTCCAGCATAAATTCTCATTGCTCACAATCATATCAGTTCAATCACACTACTTCCCATACCTGATTTTTATAGTCATGTCACCTCATATTATTTGTTTTTATTTGATACTAGTACAATTTTCCATATCTACAGCACAGGTGTTGCGTCATTCCTGTCACATATGTTGGATGTTGATTCGATGGACAAAGATTCAGTAATCAATCTCTCTCTCCACCTAATCATACTAGACTTAATTAAGTACAGTAGCCTTATCCCACCCACCCTAGTGTGTGGTTGTGTGTCAATGCATGCATTGTAACAGTCGAGTTTTCTCTCTAAATTATTGATCTCATTGGGGTTGGTCATTCTATATATTTGGCTAAATTCCTATGTTCCACCATTCCAACTGACGCTGACCGACTAGTTTGACCCACTTACTTGACCTTATAGTCATTGCATGGGAGTTGGTAGATCAGATTATTTTGCTCAATTGGTTCTGTAGGATCCTTAAGCCAGCTGACAAAGCTTATCTCTGAGTGAGTTTGTATGTTTAAATGCTATCATGATTTGAGCTTTGTTGATGATCTTACGTAGAGTTTCTGATGTTCCTACGTTGTAGGATAACACGATGGAGGCTGTGAACTCCTTTCTACTTGTCTTGTCGTTATTATTCCTACTCGTGTTACTGTTATTATTTCGTTTCATGTGTGTCCGTACAAATTTCTGAATAAACTGTAGAGGATAACTATTAACCACTAGCGCTTCTTTTACCTGCTTCAGTTCCTCGTTTAGGTCCTTGCACTGGTTAGTCAGTTTTATGGCTGTATCATTTAGACATTTGACTAAACACACCTTAACTGACATTGGATGAGATGACTTTTGGTCTAGATACATATAGGAATGTGTCGATTTCCTGTAGACGATGGTATCGAAACCACCGTCTGTCCTTCGTTTCATCCTGCAATCCACCATAGGTAATTCTGCTTATTCATTTCCTACCTCGTAAGTGAATTGGGTTGCACCTTCTACAGAGTGAGTTTATATGTGTGTGGAAAGTGTCCATATGTTCCGATTTCAGCACACACATACACACATCGCCACCAAATCATAAAGTCTTGTTTTCCCAACTATCCATAAGCATATACATGCTTCGATTGGAAATAGTGGCAATCTCCATTCTGTTTGTCGATATATTTTGTCATGAAACTGGAAGACTGTGAGGGTCAGGCACGACTGTACAATTAGTATGATCTCATCAATCGATATTTTAGTTCTGTGAGTTAGTTCTCAGTCAATATTTAGTTGATTTATGAATGCCTCCAAGGTTATACTTGTTGATACTCTAGTATAACGACATGTCACATCGAATAATAATAATACTGTACCACTATGTATTATAAATCAAATAAACAAATCAACTTCATCGATTCTGAAGAGGCCTTCGATACCGTGCAACGAGAAGAAATTTGCCAGCTGCTTCAAAACTACGGTTTTGGTGCCACAAACATGTATTAAACTCATTCAACAGCTATATGCTATATGATGCTACATGCCAAGTGATTCACAGTGGAAAGCTCAGTGATGCCTTTGGAGTGAAGACAGGAGTAAGACAAGGCTACCGCCTACTATCACTGATCATCTTTCTGATTGTGGTTGACTGGACTGGACTGGATCATGCAAAAACTGTGAGGAGGGAGGAGAGGGACATACGCTGACTGGACTAATGAAAAGACCCTAGAAGATTTGGATTTCGCCAACGATGATGATTTATGTCTAATGTCTTGTTGCACCAAATCGTCGACCTACAGGCGGAAACTAACAAGTTGGTAGAAGAGATGAGACGAGGTAGCGAAAGAATGTGGGACTTCAAGTGAACGTAGAGAAGACGGGGGTGATGAAGATACCCAACCAACAACAACAAGCATCTTATGATGAAACTTCGAGAGATCCATATCGTATCCACCAACTAATACACGTTTAATTTGACAGAAAATCTCACAATCCTATCTGGTTTCTATTTTTTCGTAAGATCCTTACTCTGAACTAGTTTTGGGTTGAATGATTTGTGGAAATTTATCCATGAAATGTTTTCTACTACCATTTAACTGAATTAAGCCATTGAATTTTGACTAAGTTAACAAGTGGAATCGAGCTAGTCATGACACTTGAAATAGACCTTTAGCGTGTAATATGTTTAGCGTTGATTCTGATCAACGCGGGATGAAACACTTGTTCAGTGCTACCTTAATTTTACTGGTTCTTGATATGAGATTGGTGACTGATTAGTTCTGTCATGTTATCATGAAAATACGATTCTAAAGTGCGACGTAAAACTTGTGTAGGAAGAGATAAAATGGGATTTTCGAATCAGCCTGTTCAGTAACATTAACAGAAAGACAGCTGAAGTGGTAATCACAAATTCGTACGGAGTATGCGAAGTTTATTGGTGCTGTAATACCACAACAGAAGTCGACTAACTAACAGTTGCTCACGACTAAAGACTCACATTAGGACTTGTTTGAGTGGACAGAATTGCAGCACAAACATGAACATGTCAAAGTTGATTCGGCAGTGACCAATCACCAGTCCAGGACGTCGCTCAAGGTCATTATTAGTAAGTCTATAATAAAAAAAGCGTCTGTTGGGATTTCTGACCTTTGTCAAAAGATAAACTAAATTGCATCTATTTTATTCCTCCATAAAAATTTTCTTATCATGTCGCAGAAGAATAAAATAGTCTAAATCTAAATGATAAATATGCATACTGTATAGTAAACTGATGAATATCAAGTTTTAATCAGAAAGATTTTTATGGATTTTCTCATGTATTACCTTACTCGCTTTTCTTAACTTTCTCTTTAGATGTACACTGTACTTCTTGTGAGAGATCTCTGTGTGTGTATGTGTGTGCGTGTATATAAAGTTTGTGCGTCATAGATAAAAGCAATGATCAACCAACTGGGTGGGTGAATTCATTAACTTAGCTGAAGAAGAAATTATGCACATCACTGCGATAAGAGTAATATAGAGATATGATACAGATTGATGCTGAGTTTTTGTTTGTTTTCAGAGTACTGTAAACAGGCAATAATTTTATGAATATTTCCAATTACTCCTCTGAAAGCGTTTTATGAACATATATCACATGTAAACAACAGAATACAGGTATACAAAATCAGTTATATGTATATGAACCTTATTCAACAGCTATATGCTATATGATGCTACATGCCAAGTGATTCACAGTGGAAAGCTCAGTGATGCCTTTGGAGTGAAGACAGGAGTAAGACAAGGCTACCGCCTACTATCACTGATCATCTTTCTGATTGTGGTTGACTGGACTGGACTGGATCATGCAAAAACTGTGAGGAGGGAGGAGAGGGACATACGCTGACTGGACTAATGAAAAGACCCTAGAAGATTTGGATTTCGCCAACGATGATGATTTATGTCTAATGTCTTGTTGCACCAAATCGTCGACCTACAGGCGGAAACTAACAAGTTGGTAGAAGAGATGAGACGAGGTAGCGAAAGAATGTGGGACTTCAAGTGAACGTAGAGAAGACGGAGGTGTTGAAGGTACTCAACCAACAGCAAGCATCAATCTCCATCGATGGGAGAAATCTAAAGGAAGTAGTCTCTTTCACCTACCTGTCTGACTAGACAAGACTGCGTCGTTTCAACAACAGGCGATGGCAGCGGCAGCACAGATGAGGATGTCCAATCAGTCAGGATCTGAAAGACACCAAGACAGATCTACATTGATCTACTGCACTGCACTGCACTGCACTGCACTCCACTCCACTCCACTCAGGATAAAGCGTGAACAAGATCCGGATCTGCAACACGAAGTCAGTCAAGTCAGTGCTTCCATCTGATGATGGTTCACAGACTTGGTGACGCGTTACTGAAAGCATTTCCAACAAACTACACACATACATCTTCAACACCCGCCACCTACACTCACTCGATACTGACACTGAAGATGAGATGAGGTCAGATGAGATCAGATGACCAGAATAATAAGAATAAGCAGCAAGGAACTCACTACTCTGGCTGGCTGGCTGGCTGGCAACGAACCAACGAAGCAAGAACCCATCACCCAACAAATATGCAGAAGGAAGTGGAGATGGATCGGACTGGATTGGATTGGAATGGATTGGGCATACACTGAGAAGACCGAATGAGGACATCACGTGTCAGACCAGGTGGTTGAGTGGGAGCCAAATGGGAAGGGACGAGTTGGGTGTGTGATGGTGATGACATGGAGGAGGTGGTGTGGGGAAGAAAAGAGAGGTTGTTGGTAGTCATGGAGCCATGTTAATACGACTGCATACATTAGAGTTTTATGGCGACGTGCTACTGAAGCTGTATGTTCCACTGGGAATTCAGGAGACAAATAATATTATGGTAATGTTTCATATTTATGTAGCGAATTTAATGAAGAATTTTTAAATGTAGTATTCATCATGAACTGACTGCAGTCTCAGGACAGTTGAAAATGTGGGAGCTATGTACAGCTGTTTCGTCCTAGTACGGGTCTACTTATCGGTACGCAACCATGGTAGCCGCAGGTATCAAACTCGTGACCTTGAATTTTAATGGAAGGCGTGTATTTCACTCAGGCACTAGGTTACACTTCAGCGGTTCACAGTTTTCTACTCCTACCATTTCGCGATATATTGTGACTATCACTCTAGGTTTTCGTTTGGCATCTACTTCAAGGCCATGGGTTTGTACTGCTGAGTAGTCCCAAACTGGGACGAAACAACTATCCATTGTTCACAGATTTCCCTTATGCATATAAGGAAGTCTGAATATGTAGAAACTTAAATTTTAAATTATTTCTTCTGTTGAATGAGCCTTAATTTAGTAGGTCAAGTTACTTATACTAGAATTTAAAAGCCTGACCCTTTTAGGACTGCAAACAGTAGCCTATCTCACAGTTGGGTAGTTTTTCAACTGCACGACTGTTTTTTCAACAACGTTTTCATTGGAAACCAACCAGCGAAGATCATAAGGTGTGATCTGTGACACAAAGATATAGTGAACTAAGTAAGTATTCTGCTGATGGATTGCTGGTCTGCCTCAGCAGTTACAAATGTCATCATGGGTGGTGTAAGTTGACAATCCTATCTTAGGTATACCGATCCATACAAGTTAGGTAGCCAGTCTTAGGTGATCTGAATAGTCCCGGACACACTGCTGATGAGCTTAGCTCCGAACGAGCGAAACAGCCATACGGTGTTTAGATCACTCTGATCTGTCTTCTAACTACTCAAGCTTTTTAGTAATATAAACCTGGATGATTTGACTGTGCTACACTTCCTCCTCTAAGCCATTCAACATAGGATACAGTATACCATAGTGAGGAACCATCTCGCTGAACATGCATATTACCATTATGTTTAATGGGATTCCTTAAGCACTCAACGGATTTCACTAACAACTTCCCTAAACACTCGAAATGTCTTGGCATTTATCACCTGTACAGAATATTTGATGATCCTACACTAATGATACAAGTCACAAAGACTAGCAGTGGAATCTAAGACGTGTGTTTCGTCCCATTTAGGACTTGTCGGATGGAGGTACCTTTACCCCAATGTGACTGGAACCTTTTTACCTATCGCTTCAAACGCCAGGGTGCTATTCACTAAACCACTGTCGAATAACGGCTACCTGTTATTGCAATGGGTATCAGTTGTTGTTTAGATGTGTTCTCAAGTAGACAAGGGTCCAACATGCTGGCTACGTAGAGAAATATTGAGAGACAGGATATAAGCATTAGTTTACTTTCATCTGTGTCAATCGACCTGTGTTGAACAAAAAGTCAGTTCGCACCGATATGCACAAAGATTCATCATATAACACAGCAAACCACTGTTATGTTTTCTGTTTGTATAACTAACCACAATCAGTATCAGCATAGTTTCAGCATTTTTAACAATCAAACAGATAAGAATCAAATACAGACATCAATTTACATGTTACATTAGGTAATTAATTATGCTTAACAGCTGATAAATGACGAATGAATTATTAAGTCATTACCATTGTCATCATCATTGAACTGTTCAATGTGCCCGAGATAGTCAAATCTACATTTTGATACATTTAAATAAGCAAACTATTACATGTCTGTGTGTCTGTAAATGTGTTTGTAACTCATTCGAGCATATAAACCTGATGAAATTACATAACACTACATCTTCAAAAAGTTTAAATTCACTGACCGGAAAGTTGAAAGATAATTTAAAACTTGTCAAAATCATCCCAATTAACTAGTTATATATATATATATATATATATATATATATATATATATATATATATATATATATATATATATATATATATATATATACGCTGACTGGACCGATGAGAAGACCCAGAAGAATTGGATTACGCCGATGACTTGTATCTAATGTCACACAAACTTGAAGAGCTACATGCGAAAACCAACAAGTTGATAGAAGAAGCAGGGTAACGAAAACGGAACTTCAAGTGACTGTGGAGAAGACAGAGGTGATGAAGATACCCAGTCAACAACAACAACACGCCCCAATCACTATCAGCGGGAGAAACCAAAAAGGAACTAGCCTTTTCACCTATCTAGGCATCACTGTTTCAACTACAGGTGGCACAGGAACAGGCGAGGACGTCAAAGCAGCCAGGATCAAAAAGACAGTAAGACAGGCTTTCACTAATCTGAAATCAGTGTTGAGATCTTCTGCACTCAGCATAAAGCGTGAACAAGATCCGGATTTTCAACACCAATTCAGTCAAGCCAGTGCTTCTATATCGTTGAGAAACTTGGCGCGTTACGAAAGGGATTTCCAACAAACTACAGATATCCATCAGCGACTGCCTACGCACGATACGGAAGATCAGATGGATTTTCAGAAAGAATTGACAACGAGGAGCTCTGGAAACGAACCAACCAAGAACCTATCGCTCAACAAATATGTAGAAGGAAATGGAGATGGATTGGATTGGGCATGCACTGAGAAGACCATTCGGGGACATCACGCACCAGCCATCGAGTGGAACCCAGATGGGAAATGGCGAGTTGGGCGTCCCAGCTGATGGTGACATGGAGGAGATGGTGTGAGGAGGAAATGAGAGCTTGTGGGCAGTTGTTGAGCTAGGTTGAAAAGATTTCAGAGAAGAGAGTGGGATGGGGACTTGCTACTGAAGCCGTATGTTTCACTAGGAACCCAAGGGACAAATAATAAAATGATAATCTATTAGTATTTTTGATTTCTCATGTACTATTCTAATAGATGGGGCTGAAAGGTTTCTGTTGACATGTAAACGAATGACCTGATTTTACCTGGGGTTTTAGTGCTATGTATTTTGTGTGGTGGCAACTAGCAGTGTCATCCGACAAGCATGTTCCATCCTATTTAAAAACTGTCAACTAAATATCTCACCACCCTAAACAGTTTTAAAATGCCACTGAGAGTGGAACTCGGTAATTAATTCTTTATATGGTAGTTTGATGAATATCAGAAGACTAAACATAATTAACTTGAAGCAATATAGCTCCAGTCCTTCAATCATTTTATAACTCACAAATAGCCGTTGATTGGACAGAATTAGTCGGCCACTACTACCATATGGGCTTAAAAAATGGAAGCAGATCCAGCTGACAAGTCCCACATAGGACGAAACGCGGGTCCTGGAATCCAGTGTTCTCCAGGTCAGAATGATTTTAATAATAGTCGTTGCACTCGTCTAGGACCAAGCTTGTCGACCGTGTAACCGGTTAAATTCAGCTCATGAGTTGCACTGTTGAACATTTGTCCCTCTACTCATGTTTTTTTAGTAGTACACTTTCATAGTTAATGACAGTTTTGTGCCAGAGATCAAACCTTATGATCTTGGTTAGATGGTTTCTTACGGAAACAAATATGACAGTATGAATTTGTACCAAAAGTAATAGGGGACATTATGTAAGTCCCACCTTCATTATTTTATACTTCACTGATCTGCAAAGTATCAAGGGAAATTATATTTAACAGAAAATGACATCTGCACAAGTATGCTGCATAATTCTGCAAGTTGGCTGGTCAATATGTGATTTATTACTGCCCATCGGGTTCGAATTCTAAAGCTTAAAAGGTTTCCTGACCAGTATTTTCCCTACCTGATCCCGAAAAGATGTTTTTCTTACGATTTGTTGATACTTATAATTCTCCGTTGTTATACTGGATTGAATTGGATAACGCTTTAGCGTTTGAAGCGATAGGTACAAGGTTCGGGTCTCAGTGGGGACAATATCACGCACTGGGATACAGGGTCCTGAATGGAACGAAAAGCTAATTCTGGGTTCCACTGTTAGCGACACCCAAGTCAGTGACAATAATTTTTTCGATTATAGCTGCGTATACCTGTAACAGGAAAACTTTATTAACCTTACTTGTAGTGGTAAACAGTTTTAATATGGTGATAATTTACCAACAACTGAAGAGGACACTGTTGAACTGACTTCAATCTATTCAACTGACCACAGATTAAGTTCTAATCGTGATATTTAATAAGTGGAAAAAGTTGTTTTTGTGTGAAGCTTTCAACCTATTTTGTACTAATGACTTTCAGTAGGCATGGTGCCTAATTTCACTGGTTTTTCATTCGTTAATACTTTAAAATGAACAATTTAGTTAGTTGTCATATGATTGACATAGATAACCAACTGTTTCGTATGCATTATCTAAATATCAAGACTAGACTAATCTTACTAATTAAGTAAATTTTGTAGAGAAATATTTTGAGAGGAAAATCAAACAAAAATAAAATGCATTTATTGTAGCACATATTGACAGGAATGATAGAAAGTACTTTTTATTTAAATTTATAAATTTAAACATACACACTGGCGCGCGCGCGAACACACTAGCTATCGTGTGTCTAATTTGTTCAATATTCAATTTTTGAAGCTGCTTGATTAGTTGGTATTCATTTATTCATTCTAACAACGAAATGGCTGTTTCACCCAATAAGAAAATCATGATATGCGTTACGCAGGAAAAAACAAACAAAACAATAAGGTTTTTAGTTTTGCAAAACAATAAGACGATAACAGCATAGTTAAATATTAATAAATGTTAAATACTCTGCATTTATGCTGCAGATTAGTTTTAAGTTTTTTTTCAGAATTATAGTCTGCATACTTTTAGAAGTCAATGTAATAATGTAAGCGTATGAAACAGAAAAAAATGTAACTAACCTTAACTCTATTTCTGGTTTTTACTGTTCCACTAATACGTGGACGTCACTCAGCTACTGAATAAGCAACACAACAAACACAGGGACATATCCAGTTGGAACTTTCTACCCAATAGATAATTGTTACAGTATTTTTACAACAGACATAGGTAAGAGGTAGGAAAAATATTTTCAAATATAATTTTTAATATAAAAATTAGATAAATGAAGGGATTAAGAGGGGTAAATTATTTAGGAAATTTCGTTGGTTTATCGTAACATTA